>CM076465.1:12062388-12644888 GCA_038419695.1 Scomberomorus guttatus | reverse complement strand
GTTCTGTGTTATTGCATTTAGTCGCTGTATTAACATTTTCTTCTGTGATAGCTCCTGATATTTGTTCAAAAGTACTGTTTCAACAGGTACTTGTACTTCGTAGTTTCTCTCTTTGTTGCTGTTGCAGGAAGCTGCCATCCTCCGTCATGTTTTTTTTTTTTTTTTTTTTGCCATGATTGGCCAGCTGATAAAAACAGCAATTGATGTCATATGTGCTTTTCTGAAAAAGGTCAGCTGTTTTCAACTTTGGAAAGCGCTCTGCTCGGCCAAAAAAAGCAGCTTGGTATAGAGCTTTTTAAAGGGCAGCCACATTCTGAGTATCTCATTATTTTTTATGTAAACAGACACACACACACGCACGCACAAAAATTGTGCAGCGTCTGCTCTGTTTTAGGACACAGTACAGAGATAGATGTCTGTATTAAACCGGTGAGAGTGGAAAAGATACAGAGGGAGTATAGAGAGAGAAAATGTGAGGGAGATAAGTAGAGAGATAGAGAAGCGAGAGGTTGTGAGTGGTAGATCGGGACCCTGAAAGAAAGTGAGTGAGACAACTAATGTTAGGCAGAGACAGAACTCCTGAATAGTGTAACCAAGTGAATGAGAGCGAAGCAGATAGAGTCAGACAGAGAAGAGGTGAGATTGCAGATGTCATTTTGACGGATGGGCTGACATTTCGCCTGCCCTCGCTAATGCTGTCTCACTGCTGACACTGCTACTGTACACGCGGGCATGCACACATACACAAGCTCTTTAAGTTTCTATCTTTATTGAATCTTTCTTACATTTACTTTGACACAAGTGCGACCTCCCGTTCTCATCCACAGTCCCTCACGCTTAACAGCCACACCCTGGATAGATGTATTGCCTCTACTTACACGTATCAGTGTTTAAAATCTAGGTTTGGAACACGTATAGACTTGTTATAAAAGTTCCTCAGATGATGTTCGGATGTAGTTATCCTTGACTTTTTTTCTTTCGATAAGACAAATGTAAAGCAACGTTTCTCCCTTTTAGAAATCTGTCTGCCAAATAATATTCTAAGTCGATTCGTTGTCTTGTGACCATGAATGTCTGTATGAAATTTCATGCCAATCCGTCTTGTAGTTGGTGAGATTCACCACTTTTGGTGGACCAAAGGGGACTGACCGACTGACAGAGCGACATTGCCATCCCTAAAACCATGCTGCCAGCATCAATCAAAGCATCGATCTAATCAAAGTAGTTACACATATAAAATCAAAAGAAAATGGAGTTGAAGTGGGGTTGCAGTCCCTTGTGTAAAGCAGCAAGAGTCATAGTTGATATACAACAACCTATATATGGCATTTTTTCTGTCCCTGTTTTTCATGGATGTTGCTATTTTTCTGGTTTTGGCCCCAGAAGATGACGGCCCCATTCTTAATCACGCCTACAAAGCTCTGATTGGTGGGGTTGTCTTTCCAGACAGACGTCATTGAGCACAACAACAGACCTATTTGAATTGCTGAAAAAATGATGTGGCAGAAATTCAGAAGTCTGGAACCAGGCTAGCGAAAGGAGTTTTAAAACCTGCGTTGTTTAGTCTGATTGAATCAGACTCTGGTTTGTTTTTCTTCTTAGGAAGAAAGATTTGGGCAGATCTGAACACTGCAATCATACTCGGGTGCGGTCCAAAACAACCATACCGAGATCCTTCGAGGAGGATGTGAACGTTGTCACATGGTTTTTAGTGATGCATTTTGGTTTGCTTGTATTTTTTTCTATGTGAAAACAAACTGAACCAATGGGAAAATGCAACAAGTTTATCAACTCATCTACTGATTCGGGCCAGAGCAAACAAACTATAGGTTTGAAAAAGTCTAAAGAGTTACACAACGATTAGCAAATAATTTGCCACTATGAAACTTTACAAAAGGCTTTTCCATCTTGGTCCCCAGAGACAGGTAATGCAAGGTGAATTCAGGTAGGACTTGTATACTCCTAAAAATGTTCCATTAAATGTTGAATTAAATTCTCTTTTTGTGCCTTTGAAGTTGCGTAGGCTATGATCAAAGGCAGGGCTGCAGGCCATATTTCTGCCATCGTGACTCCAAACATTTGTGTGTGTGTGTGTTTCACTAGAAGCAAAAAGTTTATGGTCTTCTATATTTAGGTTTCATGACCCAAGGGCCAAAATGTATCCAACACCTTTTACATAACTAAAAAATGCACAATGTCACTCTCAAAATATAGTTATGTTTACATGCTGGGGAGTTTTTTTGAGTTATAAAGTTTTTAACTGATCATGCAGCTGTAGTGTGTCCCATTAAAATACAACCCAAACTGGCACGTGGAACTCAATGTCCCATTATGCTGAAAAAATAGTCAATAGCCTATGCCAAATTTATTTGAATCCCAAAACTGAACAATCTTGGACCATTTTATTTTACTTGAAAGTTATGAGTAACAAATGAGGTAGAATGAGTCCCCTGGGTGATGTCATCGGAGGTTGCTAAATCCTGGTTGTCTTAATTAAAGCTCAGTGAAAAAGGAAAATTAGCATGGCCCAAAGCCTCTGTGCACAACACCTTCGGGTAAATAAAGATTTCAGGATAATAATTTAATTAGCCACTTGTCTGGGTAAGTACAAATCTTTATACATCTTATTTTGACCCTCAGCATAGAAGACATAGCAACCACAGCTACTAATACTTAGCAGCTGTGGTTGCTACCTAATGCTTATAGTAATTCTCAAAATGTGGGAGGTTTTTGGGACATAGTCTGGACAACTTGTTAAGACGGTTAAACAGGCAGGCACCCCACAAATTGGAAAACGGCCCAGATTAGAGATTTTGTCTTCCATCTGCCTGAACATTATCAGTGTTTATGTTTATACCTTCACTACCGTGAATCCTTGTATACCTGTCATGCACAGCAAAGCACTGTTGGACCAAGATGCCTCAGTCAGACCCCTGTTGAGAACTAAGAGGACACAACGTATTAGTCCAATTTTTGCAAAATTTCAGTGGCTCCCACTTGCATTTACTGTAAGAATTGATTTAAAATGCTATTGATCACATTTAAGGCACAGTTTGGACCAGTGCCCAGCCTGAGATCCCTCTGCAGAGCTCTTCTGGTCATTTCACTGTTAAGGCTTAAGACTAAATGCTGACCTTACAGTTAATGATATTTGGAGTGATTTCAGAGTTTGGGACTTTTTAGGAAAGTCACAGGAGATATCTGTGAGTTCTTGTCATTAAAGCTGTTGAAAGTGAGGAATCTCTAAGGCAGCGTTCAGACCAACGTTCCCAAAAATATCAGTAGTTGAATTTGTATTCAGATTTATACCTGACATGGCCGACATCAGAAGTAGTAAACACAAAATAATTAATTTTTTTAAGCATGTATATAAATAAATCAAATAATAAAACATGATTCATTAATGGTCTGTGTAGATTAATAGTGGAAAACGAGAGGTTTTAACAGGTGGACCATATTGTATTGCATGATTTTTCTTTAAAACCCGGAGTTTGTGTATTGAAGAATAATTCTGGTTCATTTCAATCTGCTGTATTTCCCATAAATGTGGACATTGTGGCTCTATGTATCATGCTAACTTTGCTCTCTCCAGCTCCATTATAGAGATTTGGGGGAAATGAGGACTAGTGCAAAACAACATTTACTGGGCAAGCTGTCCGACGCTCCTACAGCTTTCCAAATACAACATGAATTTTACATGAATCCTTTCAAAAGTTAACACAGAAACCGGCTGCCTGGAACAGCCATTAAGGCTAACTGCATAGGGATCTACATCCAGGAAATACAGCCACTTCCTGCATTTATTTATCCACATTTATGGGAAAATACAGCAGGTTGAAAGAAAACCGGAATTATCCTTTAATGGGAAGAGCTCCAGATAAAGATAAAGTTGTTTTGTTTTGTTAAGTGCCTGTGAAAAAAAAAAAGGGAAAGCTGTTGATAAAAATCTGAGTGGCTGTCTCAGCCATTGTGCATGCACTTTTAAGACTTCAGCTCCTCATTTAACCGTCTTCTGTCTCTGCTTTGTAAATCGCCACTTGCCACTAGCACACACATCATTTCACAGACAATCACTCACTCACATGCATGCAGACATACACACACGAGAGGAGAGTAACACGTGTACATCTACTCATACAAAATATGTTTGTAGATCATTTTTGAACCCATACATGCACTGTGTATTCACCCACATTCACACACACACAGCGGTGGGTGTGTTAAGTATTGTGTTTCCCTCTATTGGCTGTTTTGTGACAGCTAATTAAACCCTTCAGTGACATCATCTGCTGCCGCACCACAAACACCACATTACTTACTCTTATCTTCACACAAACGCAGATTACACACGCATGCCTTCAGAGAATCCGCTGCACATACAAACCCTGTTTTTATGCGCTGTGAAACAACCGCTGTCTGTGTCTCGGAATATATTTAACCTCATTCCAGCTGGGAGCAAAAACACACACACACACACACACACATACACATACACACGCTCATTCTTCATTTCTTTCTCTTCGCATGTAGACACGCACATTCTCTGCCCATCACTTATTTCTCTAATGCGAAGAGGTCATTGTCTGTGCGTGGTAGATAATAATGAATTATGGTTTTTCTGTGCAGACACACACACACACACCATGTGACACACTGATACAGTTTGAGGGGTTAAAGCACATATTGAGTTGACTTTGTCTATAAATGTCTGCGCTGCATGCGTGTGTGTGTGTGTGTGTGTGTGTGTAATCTGCTGATGTCAAGTGTTCATTTGACAGACCGTAGATAGATAGATATCTTCCCATTATTTCCTTAATCACATGACCTTTACAAAGTCAATCAAAATGGATTTATATTTTCTAGAGGCTTTGAGCCTGCGATAATGTCACAGGATGGGAGATTGTTTTAATATTGAATATGTATTTCAAATCTTCATCTCTTAATTACATCTAATATGTTAACAGCGAACTCTTCCCATTTTAACTTATTGCTGTCTTTTGAACCAGGCATGGATTCTGAATTGTCTGTAGCAGCCTGAAATGGGCTCGTGCATTTTAAAATGTCAAAATATGATGTTAAAATATGAATGCCACACAAACCTTTGAACGTTAAAGATAATGGAACTGACATGGTCGTATACTTTAAAACTCCTTAATAGACTTTATGTGGCGAGTAATTATGCAGACTTGGATTAATGCTAAGTTGTCTTCCCAGTTATTCTCTCTTGTCCTCTGTGTCCCACATTAAACTGTGACCCCAGCTCAGTATATTTGATCACATTCTTGTAATTTTTTTATTTGTACAAGTGCTGCAATCACCTGAAGTCAAGGGCAAATTAAAAATCTCTTAAGACCTTAGAAACAACATTTTACTCTAGGGGCTATACACATTTGTGTTTTCTTTACTTTGTTTCATCCTTTAAAGGTTTTAATTTTATTTATAATTTTCTGTCCCGGATCCTTGAACCCTCCCGTCACAGAAAGAGAGCTTTTATTTTTTTCACTCTAGGGAATAACAGAGTCGAGTTTTTTACCTCTTTCGCAGATGTTCTTCTCTTAATGAAGATATATTTAAAACGGTAAGATAAACAGAGCTTCAGTTCTGTCACTTGATTAACAATTTCCCCTAATTTTTTAGGCTTACTGCTATAAAATATCTTTTTTATTTTTACTCCTGGGGATTTATATTTTTACTTTTGTAGGTTTTGTTTTCATAATTAAGATCTAATTTTTGAAATAAAGTTTCCAAAAAGGGAATAGGAAGTGAGACTAAAGTCAGCTCAAGTACAGAGAGAGATGATTTTACCTCCTTTATCAGCTCCATCTGCTCTGGAAATATTAAAACCACTGAAAGAAACAGTTTGATTATCAGCCAAGTCTCTGTTAAAACCATAACATCTGGATGAGTTTGCGATAATAGGATAATTACATAATCATATTTGTTATGAGTTAGTAAACTACACATATTTAGATGTAAGAAACCAAAACCACTTCTAGTCTTAAAAACCTATGGACCATTTAAATCATTTAACTGAGCGTCTGAAGTGACGAGTGAAGAAGACCCAGAAGTATTTGACTTTAAAGTGGAAAGAGCTGAAAGAGCTGGCTTCAGGCGATTTTGAGGCTGAACATTAACAGTAATGAGGTTCCTGGGACATGCACCAGATTGTTTGACTGCAAATCTCATAGGGCATCTATAAATTATTATCACAGGGATGTTGAAAATGTCTGTGTCTGGTCCGAATCCAATAGAAAAGTTACCAGCGTTAGATGTGGAACCAAACAGAGAGGAGCTGGGAACCGAGGAACATCCTTCCTCCTGTAACGTCCTCTCTGTAATGAAGGTTTTAAATGTCAGCTAGATGCTGTAGGTTTTGTTTGTAGCTCTTTTTAGTTTGCAAGGAAAAGCTGGTAAAGCTTCCAGTCTTATTGGATTCTTAGTGGGAACTCATAACAGTGAGGCTCTTTATTCCATTTGGTAATGACTCTGTATTCAGGGGCAGTTCGATTTTGATTCCTCATATCACTTACTGTATATGTGTGATGGTACGTGAGAGGGCTCGCAGGCAATTAAATCTCAAGTGGAGATTCCAGCGCAAACATTTGAACATATCCACCCTCAGTGATCTTTCACCTAGAAATTCTCTGCTTAATTACACCTTGAGCTATATATTCAGTAGTTAAGCCTTTGGAGGTTACAATACTGCATACAGCAAAAACACACTGAGATGATTTCTGTATACTAAAACAATCCCTTTTTAAAAATGGGCCTTATTATCTGTTCTGCAATATACATGTTGTCTAATATCCAATCAGGCTAGCAAGTAAAAAAAAGGACTTGCTGCTACTATAAGAAATTCAGTAGTGAAGGATGAGTTTATTTAAGGACCAGTCATGTCTCATGAAATTTGAAGAAAAAAGTAAATGTGATACTTTGTGTATGAAAAATGAGATGACTATAATATATTTGTAGAGCAGGCATGACCAGACAGATTGAAGTCTGACATTTAAATCATGTAAGTTCAGAGCTGTGACCGTGGGTTTACTTTGCAGCTATTCTTAGGGAATTTTTAATAAGTTTGATTTTTTGTTTCTATATTCTAATCTTTAAAAAGTACAAAAACCGCTTTTCCTGCTCAAGAAAGCTAAAGCTGCCAAAACTGTATGTGTCTCCTTGAAACTGAAAAGTCAGTACCGTGTTCCTCTGCCGTGACGAAATAGCCAAGACTTTGATGTGTATTTTGTACGTTGAGCCCCCAACTGTGGTAGCAGCTGAGACACCAAGTATAAAAAGAAACAGTGGCTCTTTTCCACAGAGAACGTAATGTCATCAGAGTAGCTGATGCCAAAAAGTTTTGGAAGTAAGTTGAATTGAAAATGTATATCTATACTATAATAGTTATTCTAGCTTCACCTCAGCTAAAAAGAACTAACAGTAGTTTTGTATCCGACATCTCAGCTCTTGTCCTTGTCTTGGATGTCCATGGACTTGACAAGACTAGCTGCAGCCTCAAGTCAGAGGTTTAATCTGGCAGGGTTTGGTACCTTCTGGTTCATTATCATCAAAGTGGAGACACTAAGGTATAGACCCGTTCGTGGCAGAAGTGCCCTGACAGTCATACGCATTTTTAAAAATATTATGTCTGGGAGGAGCCAGGCAGGAATGAAGGATGCCCATGCTCTCCTAGTGCTGCTTTTCCCTATTGTTAGCCTTGTGAATTCATTTGCTCAAATGTGACTACTTGCTAACCTTTATGTGACATGAAAATTACATCTCATCCATCTGACTTACGATGGAGGGCTTACACGACACATCTGGTGGTAATTTGTGTTCATTTCAATCAGATAAAGAAAGAAACCTGTGATGATTCAATTCTGTGACCCACTTGAGGATCTACAGTACAATTAATTTCATGTTTACATTTAAGAACATACACAACAGTATTTCATGTAGCCTATTAAGGAATAAAGTGATATCATACCGAGTGAGCTTGAACACAACTTGGTATGCAGTTGAATGAGAAAGTTTTAAAAATGTTTTCATTTTCACCCACCTGACAGCCTTGAAAATAATTTTAGGTTTTTTTAGGTTTTTTAAATGACTGATCTCTAAAGTGATTAGCAATAATGACTAACAAATCTGTTTACATGCTTCTTTCAAACACACTTTATTCTACAATGTGAAAAAATTGGTGTTACAAAGCTCAGTATCCACTGGCAATTGACTGCTCAGAGCTACAATGCTGCTACCTATAAAGTCATGACACCATGACAACATTGGAAAACAAAAAATAAGTGAATGAAATTTGTACCTAGCACTACATTTTGGTTTTTTTTGTCAAATGCATAAAGATAAAACAAAAAATAGAGGAGTTTGCTGATCATTTTTTAAAATCTTGATTAAAAAAGTGTTGTGGTCGCCTTGAGGAAGATGATTAATAGCTTGCCTAATCATCTGTTTCTTATGGATTAATTTTGTATTTTATTTCAAATAGGGCACTCTCTGATCTTGCTTGGCAAAATGCAAATTTATTAACTGAACTTTTACTGATTTATATGCTGAGGTTACTTAAAACATCAAAAGAGGTGCCAAACAGAATCAGTGTGATGGGACTTATTCGCCTGCACACCTTTACAGGGATTTTTTAAGGTACCTATTTTAATCATAAAATGAGTTTTGAAACACATCTGTGAAATTCCTTTGGCGCTTGACTTTCAGTGATCTAAGGGTAAAGATGTTGACTTTTGATTGGAGTGCCCCTCCCCAATTCTGAGCCGCTGGAACACTCTCCCCTCCTCCAGAAAACCCCTCTGGTGGTGCCCTTGACGAAAGCACTTAACCCCACCTGCACCAGCTGAGCTGCACTGTAGCTGTATTGAACAAGTCCCTGGAGTCACTTTGTGTAATTGAATGAGGGTGAAACGGGTGGTATTAAAAAAAGTGTTCCCAGTAGTCTTTGGCTAAATAAAGGTTTAAAAAGGAAGACTGGATGACAAATCTGTGCTTTATGCAGCTCTTCAGTTTTGGAATCCTATTAGGAGCTCTTGTTGGAGTAAATGCATGTTTACGAACAAGAATCCTCAGCCTTCCTATAACTTGCACCCTCCTGAGTCTCCTTAACACTGTAATGTAAAGCGACAGTATATCTGCATTTGGATATATACTGTGGGTAGGGCCTGTTTTTACTGCCATTCATATTTATCATACATATATTTATGACTTAAACTGCCCACAAAATATACAACATAACATACTGTTTAACAATATTTTAACCACGTGCCTAAATTAATCAAATTATAAAGCATGATTTGTATTTGAACCCCAACTTCCAACAAATAAAAATAGTATGTCTAAACTGAGTTTGAATAAAATCTGTGTGACTGTTAATAATCATGGTGGAAATGAGAAGTGGAAATATGACAGGAGCTTTTAATAGTGGGATAATCCCACACACAAGCTTTCTTGCACATTTTGCCAGGCACTTTTGAGACGTTCCCTAACTTCAGCTACTTCCTGTCACGTTTACAGTCAACCACAACGGGAGAAACTCAGCTGATTGAATCTGTTCAGAGCGCATTATCTGTTCATCAGATTAATGACTTTGTATTGATTTGCTGATTAATCAAAAGTTATAATAGTATTTACACCTTTTAAATACAGCGTTTGTCATTTTCTCTGTTCATGTTGTTGGCTTTTGCCTCCAAACATAATTGCACAACTGAGTGACTAACTAATTAGTAGCATCACTGTAGCATCAGCTGTCTAACTGCCTTACTAATGGACTGAAACATTGCCTGACTCATGATGTCTGTCACACTGACTGACATGACTGATACTTTGTGTGACTGGATGAATGACCATCTGACAGAGCAGCTAACCGACTGATTGACTGATTGACTGGCTGGATGACTGACTAAACAACCGAGTATCTGAGGGAGTGACTGGCTGCGAGGAAGCTGATTGACTGTCGGTGCACTCTTAATGCGATGTACGCAGCCATGTGTGTCCGTGCCATGAGCAGGCTGAGTGACCGGCGGGCTAATAGCATGACCTTCTAACTGATACTAAAAGGAGAGGAGGTCGGGGAAGGAGAGCGAAACTGAAAATATGCACAAAGACCAAAAAAAAGGTGTTTTTTATGAACAGAAAGAAAATGAGAAATGGACAAAAAACGTGGGTGAGAAAGAGGCTGAATTTCTACTTTTTATTTCTTGCCGTCATGGTCTGTCATCGCTGAGACCAATGAAGCAGGAGAACCGACAGACAAGGCCACACACCTGTATTAGAGGACAAAGAGGAGAGATTGGTGAGAAAGAGACAAAAAAAAAAAAGAAAGGCGGTAAAATGGAGAGTACTTCTCAATATAGAATAGAAGTAGGAAGGGAAAATAGCAAGATAAGGAAGAAGACTGAAAACTGTGGTAGAAAAATTTCATGTAGGTGTAATATAGAAAAAGATCGCCTCTATGGCCCTTTGGGCAACAAAAAATATGGATTGTGACTGTGTCCTCATTTTGGTGTGTGTGAATGAACTTGTGTGTAGAGATCTTTGTACTCTTACTGTCAGCATTCACCCCCCGGACATTCATTGTGAGTGCCTGTTTCTTTGTCCCCCTGGGCAACACTGAGTTTCCTAGAGGGCATAAGCGCTGAGGATGACTATTAAATTCTCTTGTGGTGGAACAGTAAGAATGACTCCACTTATATCCCATTCATGCCCACGAAATGGCCTTAAACCATGAATTCAGATAGATAGAACAGACAATATTGGGTGTTTCTGCATTCAGTGACTATAATTGAGTCTACCGGGTGCATGTGGCCTCGCTTAACACCGAATATGATCTTATAACGTTGCAGAGTTGCATTTATACAAAACACTCATGTGTTTCTGCGTGGGCAGGCTGAATTGCCCACTATGAAGTGAATTTAAACACATATAAGTTGACATTTTTATGAATTTGCTCTTCCCAGTAAAACCGCATACATACTGCAATCCTGAGTCACTGTGACAAAATGACAGCTTTCAAATACATCAGTCGGCGATATGTACTGTATCCTTGAAATGCCAACGTTTGATTTGCAACAGCAAGGAGTGTGAGACTTTGAGAATTTAGCATAAAACACTTAAAACACAACTAATTATAACGCACAATGCACCTATTTTCTTGATTAATGTTGTATTTGTGGCTGCATTATTCACATTTGCAATGGAGTTAGACAACACATCATGTTTTATTCATCTAAAAATTTCATCAGTAAATGTCGGGTTATGGAGTCAGGTCGCCTGAATCAAAGAGCAACAGCTTTATTTTACCCATGTAAACATCCAGCAAACAAAGAAGTCTATGCAGAAAAGGACTGACTCCACTGACAGTAGCCACAATACATAATGCAACCAGGAGACATTGTGTATTGACTAAGGGATGTGATTCACTTTTCTCAAATGGAAAATACTTTCCAACTGCACATATTGAAAGCAACACGTTTTGGCTGCATGAGTGGGTAAAAATGTATTCAGAGAAAGGAAGAACTGACAAAATTAAGCTGAACTGGAGGAGATCATTGCAAATGTAAACAAAATACTTTTATAAAATCTGGGAAATAATTGAACTTCAGACTGATGATACATGACAGTATAAAATCATGAAACTGCATTTTTTTTCAGTTTTTCACACAGCAATATGACATGCTACCAGTTTCTACAGTAGTATCTTGTTTCTTGCTGTGTCATGATCAGTTTATCAGTGTAACTGCTGAAATAATCCAGACACTTTTGTTAAAATCACTCCACTTCACCATTTGACTTTAATATTTTTTTCTGTATTCAGTTTGGTATGACAAAAATATCAGCTCCTGTCAGTTACTACTGGCTACACTTGCAAAATTGTTGTTTTAGCACTCCAGTTTTAGTGTGCTGGCTGTACAAACAATGGATCTGTGTCACATACAGACATTATGTTGTTTAGACTAATCTTTATTGTTTATGTGTCAGACATATACTATTTATATCATTAAATAAAGATAACCATGAATATACTTTGACATGTGTACAGTTCAAAAAACTTAGAAAAAGTGTTGGAATCCTATATTTTATTGTCTATGCACTTGTATGCAGAAGTGGAAATGCAATCAGGATGACCTTTTTGTGGCATGTAAGTCCATTTCTTGTACTTGTGTCTGTCACTTTGGGACTGCAAAGGAACAGACTTGCACCATGGTGATTGGTGTGATGCCGCCGTGGTTTTGCTCATGCAGATCACATGCCGCAGTGCAGCCTGAAGTGCTTGTCTTATGCCTTTCTGCTTGCACAGACCACCTCTTATTGCAAATGCTATTGCAAACAGAAATTGATGTAATTGGCCATTACTGAAGGCTGCCTTAAATCCACCGGTACTGTATTTCTGACTCAAACACAAAAGTGATAATGGACAATTATGCAAAATCCCAGATTACATTCAATGCCAATGTTTTTAAATTAATGCTTCCTACAATATGTTCCTGCGAATGGAAACTGCAGTATGCATAGTAAAGGTTTATTTTTGTAAATGGACTGCATATATGTAGCGCTTTTATCCAAACCACTTTACAGTGTGCCTCTCGTTCACACACTCACACACCGATGGCAGCGAGCTACCATGCGCCCAAGGTGCCAACCACCGGGGACAGCTTGGGGTTCAGTGTCTTTGCTCACAGACACACTAAAAGATGAGAAGGGGATGGAGCCACCAACCCTATGATGAGTGGATGAAGCAGATGTGCTGCAGTGAAGGAGTTAAAAAGAGGCACTGCCAAGTAAATTGTTCTCATATTGATTCGACCTTTTGAGACCATAGTGCCAAAACTTAAAATATTTCTCATTATATTGCTTTTGTACTATGTGACTTACTCTTGAGCACATCAGAGCAGAGAAATAATGACTTTCGGCTCCTGAACAGAGGTGTTGTTTTGAGATTGACTGGTGTCATTGTATCGTTACATTTATATTCTAATATCATGCATATGTAATACTAAAAAAACATTGTTTTATAGTTGTTGTTTTTTTTGTTTTTTTTTACCTGTGTTGCAGTTTAAAAAGTAGACATTCACACTTTGGAGCTGCCCAGTAACTTCAGTTTTATAATGTTTTCTGCTGAATAGACTCACTGCAGCAAATGGGGGTTAAGCACATCACTCAAGGGCAAGTAGATGGCAGTTGCAGAGGGAGGAGAGAGTGCTACCCATTCAATTAAGTCCAGATCTTTCCATCTGGTCTGGATATAAGCCTGCATTTTTAGAAATACTGAGACTCCTGTTTGATATTTTATTCAACTAAAATAACCCTGCTTCCTGATCTATGGAGTTAAGATATTCCGCCAAGAGGCGAACCTCAACAGAAAAATGCACACAAATACCAGTGAGAACACTCTAACCTGCTCTCCTGAGTTACCCTATGTTAATACGCAGTTTCTACTTCTAGCTGTATGAATAGTGGGCCTTTTAAAGAGGAGAGCAGTGGTAAGGAAGCCTAAGCAAGTAGCTCATAAATACATACTCTATAAAACCTTCACACAGTCTGACACCCTAAAATTTTGTCATAAACACTTGATTCCAGCCAGTGTCTGTCTGTCTGTCTCTGTCTGCGTCCTTGGCTTCGATTCATTGTGTGCAGGTCTGCCTGTTTTTTCTTCATCTTATTGAAGGACTGCCCTTAGTCCTTCAGTGAGATGCTATTGTACTCTTAGTGATGCTACACAAACGCACACTCACACACATACACACACACACGCAGACATCTTGATTGAGCGACAAGGTGAGGAAAAACTCCGGCTGATGGATGCAATTTTCCATCATCACCACTTCCTTCTTTCAGCGCTTCTTTTTAAACTTGTCCTCCATTTGCCCTCTCAAACACTGCACTGCATTTTCTCTGCTCTTTTCAATCCGCGGGTCCAATTCAGGGGCGCCGGAGCCCATCCCGGCTCACAAAAGGCTGGGTGCACTCCAGACAGGTCTCCAGTCATTCATGGGGTATCACTTATAGACAAACACGTTTACATTTAGACCTGCAACCAGTATAGACTCACCAGTTCACCTGAACTCCATGTGTTTGAAGCAACCAGATGGTCCCATGGGGAGAACATGTGGAAAGGTCCTTGGTGGTCGGCGGGTTTGAACACAAGACCTTCTTGCTTGAGGTGACTGTACTAACCATTAAGCTATCATGCCTTTATTGTCAATCATTTTGTTCATTTTAACTGTTCTTTAAAAGCTCTTTAGAGCTCTCCTTACTTTTCCTCCCTTACCTTTCTAGCATTAGTGTGTGTTTATGTACATTATCTACATTACCAAACTTCCATACCAACCAATTTCCCACGGATGAGCAAATGTCAGTTTGTGGTGTGATCGTGGCTTAATGGTGATAACGCAGATGACATCAATTATTGTCTGTGAGGGTTCAGTGCTTGTGGGAGCACATTGGAACTGGGACTTGGTATGTGTGTGCATGTGTGTGTGTGTGTGTGTCAGAGAGGCAGTCAGTACAGGTAAACAAATCCAGCTAAGTGTCACAAGCATCTGGAACAGGCAACTGATGAGGAACCACAGCTAGAAAGCTACTGAATGGCTAACGAGTAAACGTTAGCAGCAGCTGTGCAGGCAGGTGGCTGACGACAACCTGTCAGGAGATCAAGGCAGGAAACTCACTGAGGGCCTCTAGTGGGCAGGTGAAGCATGGCATAAATCAAACAAATAAGTCACTAATATAGCAAAGCCTTTGGACTTGTAATTATCATAATTAATATTACTAAAATAATGATGACAATAATGACGTTGTGTGTGAGAAGCTATTTGATGAACCAAGTTGTAGCTGACTCATGAACCTAAAGCGTGGCCATTTTGGAATTCCATCGCTAGGAAACTGTTGTCCAAAGTTTACGTTTAAATCTGTGAAATTGCAAATTCAGTGGTCAGTTTCATCTGAGCATTTTTGCTGTTGCTGGACATGTGTGTGTAGACCTTCAGACTTGAACATGTACGGCCCTCCGGTGGATCTGTCATTTAAAGACATCAGCAGTGTGACAGGTATTGCCATATTCCTCTTTTTACTCTCTGAGTGAGTGAGTGACCTTACCTTTTTTATGTTTTTCATTATTTCCCATGGTGTTCATTATATTCCTATAGTTCTCCCGAGGACTGTAGTGACTGCACTGTACAGTACATTTAACATTTATCACTGGATTACAACACCATGGAAAGCAGTTATATAGCACATCTGTGTATCTACTTAGGGATAACCTTTTAGAGGTGTGTTCTCTGACAGATTTGTCCTTTGCAAAATATCATGTAACAAGTAGCTAATGTTAGTATTGTTATGAAAATGTTGAAATGTATTGTATTGTGTACTCTATTGTCCCACATTTGCAGTCACAAATGTTGGGATGAGTAAGACACCCAAAAATATCCGAGAGTGTTAAAGTATTTGACAGCAAACATACTCCCTGGACCCAAAGAGTTTGAGATGACTCCTCATTTCTATGCTGTGGATCAAAACAATTAAGTCTAATGAACACATCTGACTGCAGCGCATCATCTTAAATAAACTGATTGATGCCTTTTAGCAGCACACATATAAATGCAAACGTTCACAAAAAAATCACCCCTTTAATATTCACTGTAGGTTAACTGCTTTTTTTGTGGTTCAGGTGCACTGTCAGAACAACCCAGAAGTAGCCTGCGGCCTTTAAACACAAACTCAAAGAGGAAGTATCTGAGCCGCTCTTTGCGTCTCGGTAACAACAACATCACTGACCTCGTCGGCCTCCAGTACACTCTTGGTTATTTTCTGGCTGAACCATCACAGCTCGGCTGGCTAGACCTGTCCTTCAACAAACTTACATGCATAGAGCCAGTAAGATTTCTATCTTTCTTTTCTCTTTTACCCAACCAATTATTGGTTGTGTGTATTACTTTACTTTTTATAATATATTCTTATAGCATATTACCATTTAATTTATCTGTATGACATGATTTATTCACAAATGAACAGTAAATTTGTAGCAGTGTCATACCTATATTACCTCACTGGCTCCAACTGGGTATCAGTTCGTACCTGCTAGTATGATTTATGCATCTTTTTTTGTAATGCATTGCATTTGCAGCTTTCCTGGGCGTGTGTGTGTTTGTGTTCCAGGTTTTATGTGAGCTCCATGAACTGCGTGTGTTGTACCTTCATGGCAACAGCATCTGGAACCTGTCAGAGGTAGACAAGCTGGGAGAGCTGCAGTATCTGCACACCATCACACTACACGGAAATGCCATAGAGACCAGTAAAGGCTACAGGTTTGTTTTTTCTTTCAATTTGCACAAATTTTATTTCAGACTCATTGAAACAAACATTCTGCTTGGCTGTTTCTTGCATCATGAAAAGAACTAAAAGTGATTGAATAGAGTCATCACATTGCTACCAACAAAGAACAGGACCTGCTACAAAGATGGTGTCTCAAGTTCTACTCACGTGCTTAAAGGTTCTTGAAGGTTACAGCAAAGAAGGTTACTCCTGTGAAAGAAATCTGCAGTTACAATGCTTGTGTGTGTATGTCTGCCGTTTGTAGAATCGGAGATTCGTGGCAAGCAAGTAGGTGATAACGTGTTTAAATGGAGTTGAAGCTAATAATACAGCTCATATCCTGTTCCTGGCTGCATAACAACTGTAGATAAATACACTCATGGAAAGAAGGTCACCCTTCATTGGTTAGATTTCTCATGCATTCAGCCTCTTGATTTAATTTTTTATCTCAATTTATACTATAATTTATGCAAGGCACCAGGAGACACGTTCTATTTTGCATAGAGTAAAACATCTTATTCTTTATTCAAATTTGGATTTGTTATACGGAAGCACACAAAATGTTCATAAAGCCACTGAAATCAAAGCTAATTTAAAGTGTGCGCATGTGTGTTTGTGTGTTTAGGAAACATGTGATTTCTGTCATGCCTCAGTTGAGGACGATGGACTTTGGCGCCGTGACACGCGAGGAGCGAGTCTTGGCAAATGTTTGGCGTCACCACACCAACCGTGGCAGAAACACCAAGGAGAGTCTTAAATAACTGTTACCAGTTCAGTAATTCATTCATTTGATAAATTGATTCGTAACAACTAATTGGAAATTGAATTAAAAGCATGTTGAATTAATATTACTGGAGGCCCATTGTGATGTTCAGAGAGACCAGAGGCTTCCACATGTGGCAGCTGCCAGCTAAATAGCTGCACTCTCACCTCTGGCTGGCTGGCTGCTTCTTCTGGAGTCAGTGTGAAACATTATAAAAAGCCATTGACTAAACATCATACTGATATAATAACTGAACTTGTGAGTTTATTTATATCTGTATTTTAGAATTGTGTTGTTCGACTTATCATAAAATATGAAAATATGATATGAATATAAAACATTACTAATATAAACAAGTCTAGAACAGCATCAGATTACAGTGAGATAATTGATTGTCTTGATATGTAGCACAACAAGCTAGTGAAGCACTGCAGCAACTGTGGCAGAAACACCAAGGAGAGTCTTCAGTGACTGTTACTGGCTCTGCTTACAGTGTTTACAGTGTAGTTGCCATTGGCCGTACAAGGAACTACACTCTAAGAGACTAGACTAGACTTTTTATTTATTTATTTATTTTTTAATTTCTATGTATTAGCACACAAAGGAAGTGATAAAAACAAAAGTATATAAAACAAACAAAGCAGGGATTGTGCAGGAGAGGTAAGAAACCCCAAAGGGCTTATAGTAAAACTTGCCTCTAGAATTTATAATTTATCCTAATACTATGGATATTTGTTTCCTGAACATAATGTGATAAAAAAAGAAGAAGAAAAACAAATTAATAGTAATAATAGTAATAAATAAAACAAATCAAACACACAAACACATAAACATACATACTGAGCACATTAACTATGGTACAGGTGGGTTTTTTTTTCATAATAGACTTAAATACTGACAGTGATGGACAGCTTTGATAGAGAGGGGACTGGTTTTCCAAAGTGAGGGTCCTCTGTATTTTATGGCATATTGTCCAAGAGTTGTGTGATAACATATGATGATATGAATATATGATGATATGATGAATATCCTTTGCTTGTCTGGTTGGATATGAATGGACATCAGAGTTCATTAAAAAGAAGTTGTGGAATACATTTGGTAAGCTGTACTTTTGAAACATACATTTATATGTACAGATTTAATTTCAGAGGAGCCGATGGTTCATGGTGATTTGACACAGCTGCCAATCTTAAAAACTTCTTTTGGATTAAAATCATTTTTTGAAGGGAAGAGGGATATGTACTGTCCCAAACGATGTTACAGTATGATATGTATGGATATATTAAACTATAATAGAGTGTTAGAAGACAGAAGACTAAAAATGTAATCACTGACAATAAGAAAAATATAGAAAATCACCAGCCATATCAGTATTCAGTGTAATTTCATTAAGATACTTTTACCTCAGACGTTTTTTAAATGTACACAACTTCTATGTTTTGCTTATGTGTGCACTTTAGGAGTTCTAATTATGTGGCAGCAAGAGTACAATTATAGGTCACCTAAAGTGAAATGTAACACCTGTGTCTGTGTGTGTGTGTGTATTTAGTGTGAATGGAGGATATGTTTGTCATCTGTGTAAGGCAGTCAGAAACCAATTTACAGACGCACAGTGACACAAATACAAATGTGATATGTTCAGTTTACATTGTACACAGTTTTGGGTCTCTGCTATTACCATCTGGTCTTGTTAGGGAAGAAATGTGGGCCATAAATCCTCCCTGAGGCTGATTTAACTGGCTGTCCTCCAGCCTCCATTTGGTCCAGAATCGTGTATCAGTGTTTCCCCCTGCAAAATCTTTAATTGGTGGGATGGAAATGCCTCTGAATCAGCATCTAGACCATGTGACACAAAGGCTGACCACTGAAACCAATACTAATAAAATAATTTCAAACTGAATTTATACTTTGTGGGACTAAACACTGATATTGATGCTTCTGTGAAGAAATTCTGTATGACTGTATTTAAAACAGTTTCCTTTGAAACATGTACTTACATTGTTTTTTGAGCAGCATTTAGACCATGTATTTCAAGCTGTGCAGTGAAGCCAATATCAATGAACATCTTTCAGGCAGTGTGGCAGCTGCTCCCAGCAGGATGGCCCGCTCTGACTGTACAGTGCTTGAGGAAACACTTGCATGCACTTCACAGATTTTCATCGCCGATCAACTATTGTATGTGGACGTAAAATTTATTTATGAAATTTCAGTTACGCTTCCTTATTCCATGTGCTTAAAGGCTGTAGTGAAGTGAAACACATTACCTTTGGTACTGTAAAATGTATATATGGCAGTTCTTAATGAATGGATTTCCTTAACTGTAAGTCCCTCTGTTTAAAGCTGAAATACTGTAGTATTTTCTAACGGTTCCCATTGCAACATACAAGCTGAGAATTGTCCTAAAGATATATTCAGGCTTTACTATTATTTTAACAGTTACAGTAGCCTGAGGGCTAACATCTAGTGTCATTTTGTCAAATCCGTATTGCTGGGGCTAACTTTTCTCCAGAGGAGAAGAGCCAGCTGCTGGTTAAAGTCAGAATAAGCTTACTTGCGCTTGTGCTGCCTCTTGTTTCATCAAGGGCAACGACCCAACTGTATACAGTATTTATTGCCCTGTGAGCCGGTTCTTGGCTAAAGTCAAAGTTAATGTACCTTCTGTTTTGTCTTTATCAGGAATAAAGACCCAGTTAAACCTCTGAGGTGAGATGTACTCTTTTTCAGCGGAAAACACTTTACAATACTCTTGGGTACACATCATACATACATAGCCTATATGGTGTGTCCTAAAATTTTCATTATTATGTACAACATCCCTTTTAGACAAAAATGTCTGGATTGGTCATGTGAATGGCCAGAATAACACTCTAAAAAGAGCTAATATGAGGCTTTTTTAGATTTCAGTATTTGTCATAGTTAAAAAAAAGAATGTCAGGCATTTAGCACAAGTGTTCAGTTGAAATGCCTGACAGCCTGTTATCAGGAATGTGCTGTGACGTGGCTGTCAAGTTTCTTTCTGTGTAAACACAAAAAATGGCTGCCATTCCTTTTATTCTCAGTGGAAAATGCAATATTTTAAGATAGTTAACATTTCTAGCGAGAAATATTATAGAATTATTTTCATAATCTTCGTTCAGTGAATGTATATGTTTAGTTTGTCAGTTATTACAGAGATTCTTTCAGGTCTTTCTATCGTTGCTATGGTTGTTGCTATCAACCCAGTATCACAGCAGTTCATGAAATAGTCACAAAATTTAATCTATAGATTCATGTATTTTTTGTGCCACTCAGCACGACTTTCAAACTAATGTATTTCAATTGGCTTTAACATTAACCTATCGTATCGTTGAGTTATCAAGGACGTGTTTTTGTGTTGAGAAATGTTGAAGATATCATTAAAAGATAATCTTAACACGGTGAGGAAAATAGGCTACTTCCAGGCAGCAGGTAATCTGCACCGGACTGATGCAGACAGATAAAATTTAAATAAAGAAGTAAAAACAAGGATAAAATCTTGTGATTAAATGTTGAGTGCTGTAGCTGTTACAGTTAAAAAATGAATAACAAATGAGAAAAAACAATAAAGCTTCTGTGCTCCCGAGTCCCGACTGACAGAAAAAAAGTGTTCTGCAGGCATAAAAGATATTCCAATTAAAATACATTAGTCTGAAAGTCATGCTGAGTGTCAAAAAAATGGAAAATTTCTGTCCATGTACATGAATCTATAGATTAAATTTCATGACCATTTCATGAACTGCTGTGATACTGGGTTGAGTGGCCATAGCAACCAGCATAGCCATGATAGAAAGACCTGAAAGAATCAAACAAAAGCTATATGCTTTAACTGTTCTTTAAGAGAAATGGCAAATTAAACTGTTTTGCAGTTAAGTCAAAAAAAACAATCCTTGCCCTAATGTTTGCAATTTGACCATTGATCATTCATGTTATGCTAACGTTTTACCAAAGTGCAATATAAATTAGAAGGGTGCAGTAATTAATCTTTATCTTCTCCGTCACGTTCCTCTTCTCTTTTTAATAAGCAGGTATGCCAATCACAGTTGTGCATTAAGAAAATTATACCCCAAATTGAGAGGAGAGAGCACACACCAGCTTAACCAGAAACATAATATTGTTAATCTGTTCAAGTGCAGAGTGGCAAAATGCAGGTATACAGCCTCACAAATATGCAGCCAAAGGCAAATAATGTGTGTTTATTTGTTTGTGGACAGTCGAGTTATTGAAATCCAATGATTCAGAAGAAATTACAATAGTAACAGTTAAAATGAAGGAAAATATAACTAACTAATTTGATGTGTGCAGAACAGAATGACTATGGTTTTAATCAACTGAAGGCCAAGGCTTTTAATTTAATTTCCAAGCAGTTGGGGTGGTAAGAATTTCTCATTATTCTTCATAGCACGGCCAGAAAAATACCCATTCTGATTGGCTGGTAGGTGTGCTTTGAAACCATATTGAGACAGCAGAGTCAACCATTTAACCAGTGCCACATGGTACAAATCCCATTCAAAGGGTGAATGGTGTGAGCGCAAAGGCCATGGGTGCTGATGAATGGGAATTTTTTTGGCCAGATTTCACAGTGCAACTATGATCTTGAGGTTTGGAGAAACCCATTATGTGTGTGGCAGCTGTCATAAACCATGGCCAATCAAGAACCTTTCCTTTCAAAACAACACATTGTGTGCCATGGCAGTATAATTTTGATGATAATTTTATGTTGAAGATCGGCCACAAAACAGATGTGCTTGTGCAGAATAGCCACAGCAAATACTGTACATCTTAAATTACCTTAAATTAAATTAAACATGTGCTTTTCCTGTCCAAGAGGAACTACAGTCCTATGTGGCAAGCAGTTTAATGTATCAGGAAAAAAGCCACGCAGAAGTTGTAACCACAGAGAAAAGGGCATCTACCAGTCAATACCTGAGAAAAAAATGTGTCATCTTTACTCCTGCATGAGCGAAATTATCAAAGTCACAAGCCCTCATCTATAAAAGGGCAGAACTTCACTTAGCACCATGGTCTGAGCAGGCAGGCAACATGCACAAATCCCAGTAATCCTCGACACTAAAACTGTGCACTGCTTGATCGTCAGTGACACACCCCCTACTGTGCCTCTCCTCCCACTAGGTGCAGTTGTTCTCAACTGCCTTCAGGAGATATGACATCACTACAGGACACAGACAGTGTTTATAAAGGATTCTGCTTGTCAAGACTGAAAGCTGAGGCTATACCAGGCAGTTATATTTTCAGGTTTGGGAGTGAATCCAGCCTGGGAGTCATAAAGGACAGAGTCCAGAGAGTGTTATTTTATGGGCCCAGATGTGTTGAATAAATCATTTTCCCAGACCTAATTAAACACTTACTGCCTAGCCCTGTTAAGCTATTAACATCTGCTCTACCAAATGAACTAGGAAGGGCTCCAACGCTAGATGGATTTAATGGCGGCTGGCAGAATAAATATAGTGTCTCCTTTCATGTTGTTCTATTTTTATTTTCCATTTTCTGCCTTTTTCTGTGTTTATCTTCCACTTTCTGTCTTTGTAATTGTCTCCTGCTCTCACTCTTAACATTTTTTGTTTGATTTCATCGAACTAGTCCTTATCTGCCTCTGCTATTGTCAGACAGAATACAGATTATAAAACCGACTGTTCCTCAGAGGTTTTTAGGATGTAACCGTTTGACCCCGTGACTGTTTGCCAAACTCCTCCCCTGAACAGCAATTGCCCAACAAATATAAGCCCCTTTTACACAGCCTGTTCAAGGCGGGAATGCTGCGCCTTTATTCTCCCTCGCTGTTCTGAGCTGTTCTGTTCGGAGTAGGAGGGCAGAGTTGCTCCGCCAATAAGCCAGCTACGGAGGTAGTCACAGAGCAGGATCGATGTCTGTGTAAAAGGGACAGTCAGCAGGGACAGCGAGTTGATGCTGTTGTGTTACATGTCACGCCTCTGAATCCGAAAAGCTGGCATGTAAATGTAAAAGCACACACAGGGGCGGCATTATACCAGCTTTGTTTGGTTCAGGGGAAAAAAGCAAAGGCGGCTTAATGACGGATCTTCTTTACGGCTATAATGTGGGATCTCTGCATAAAAGACAACAGGTCTGTCAGGCTTTGGATTTCTCCACATACTGCAATGCCGCATATGGTGTGATACTCCATATATAAAGAATGTGGAGGTTTGTGTCTTTTTTGTTTTTAGCCTTTTCAAAAACCAAAGATGTAAGGAATGGATTAAACTGCATGTTTGTTTGCTCTAATGTAGGTTGCAAACATGTCCAGCTTTCCACTGTGTAGCATTTCCGCACTGTTTGGAAGCTAGTCCTGGCTGCTACTATATAAAGAGTAGCATGATGTTAGCAGGTCTGTCCAAAAAGCCTTTTCCCTTGTAAAGCTACAAATGAAAGCATAAAGCATACATCAAACTGTTGTCTTACATCATACTTGCAATACTAGAACTAACTTACTCTTTACATGACAAGAGCAATGTCTTTTACATGAATCATCAACTTGTGAGAATGCTGACTTTTTGTCGTGGACATGCAGCTTTAGCCTCAGTCTTTTAGTACTATATCAGGTATGCAGCCTTCAAATGCACTTTTAAGACCCTGTTACAAGGTTCTGGAGACCAACTAATGGAGCTAACGTTAGCTTAATTAGCTAGTTAGCTACAGCTGATGAAATCTGCAAGGGACATTTCACCTGCTGAAAAGTAGGAGCCTACTTTTATCTACCTCTGTCTGAAATTAAGGACCCGTAGTTACCATTGTAATTGTAAACTGTGTATGTACCATGCATGGATGTATATGGAAGTTGCTCAAAGTTACTTCCCGCTGTAAATAAATTACCCAGATGAAAACCTACTGCACACGCTCTATGGGCCCCATGCGCCCATAGAGCATGCTCACTAGAGACTTCTGCCCGGCAGAGACGGCTAACTTCCCATTTAGCCCTCCGGCTAACTTGAATGGGGATAAAACAATTCAATCATACAGCTCTTCTAGACTTTCACTGGACTGAATGAATCAAATTCTGGTAGTGAAACAACATAGTGAGACATTTCGCGGGGGTTGTGATGCTCAAAAAAATGTATCCGCTGATTTACTGACGTCTCTTTCAAGACGTGACGTGGAAAGAAGATGGGAAAAAGTCTTAATGGGCCCAGTAGCATCACATGACATTTTAATTACACGGTTTGATCACTATGTGAAATTGGCTTCAAAGCCTGGCGCTGTTCCTGGGGGCCCTTATCCCATGTGAGAACGGAAAGACTATGGGTCCACCCCCACAATCTTAACCTCAATCAATTGCCTTGGCAGAAACAGGAGAAATTTTGATTGAAGCTGACTTAATTCACAGTCTTTATCTCAATATAAAAATTATTCTGTTTTGTTTGTCTTTACCTTGTCTTGTATTGATCTTAAAAGGCCTAAAAAATTGGGTAAAATATAGGGTCAAACAAGAGAAAGAGTGAGACAATATGAGAAGAAAATTTAAAAAAATAAATAAATGAAAACTTTCTACCTTCTTGTCTAAGTGAGTTCTGCACTGCAGTGTCTGTACTCCCTGTGGAGTCAAGCAAGTGGAAAGAGAATTTCACCTTCATGGATCAATAATATTATGTTATGTGATGGTATCTTGAGCCACCAGACTCTCCTGCTTTGTGCCTCACACTGTACTACTTTTTATTTCCATAATTGCATTATGAGATATTCAGTTGATGCCATCTGCTAATTGTACCAGCTCAGATGAGCATTAATAATCACTGAATGATAATTCCCCTTTATCCATCTTGTGTTTTGTTGGAAAAGACAAACCTTTCTTGTACTGGTGGTTTGTCATGATTAGTTCAGGCCTACTGATCTTGGCTGCCATTCCCAAAGCTCAATAGGATTTGGTGTAATCCCACAGAGCAGAGCAGAGCAGATGGACACACAGGTAAGATCACAGTGGTATAGGGGCTATAATTGGCCTGGCCCTCCGCCTGCAAACCCTTTTACTGGTAGTTATTCCAATCCTTTGATTATGTAATCAGATTTCAAATTAGAGTGACTATTATGATTGCCCAGATCAATTTGTAACAAAGAGGAACATTTCATTTACAATTCCTTTGCTTTTCCTTGCAATTCCTCACTGTACAGTAGATAAAGTTATGCCAATTGCTGGATTGTGTATCAAAGACAGTAACTGCAGTCAGGTACAGTAACGATACTATAATCCCACAGAGCAGATGGACAGACAGGTACTATAGGTTCAGGGGGACACAGGGTCTGGCTCTCTGCCTTCATCCATCATATCTGAACTTTGCCATCAAATTACAAAATAAAGAAAGTAATTACTAGATGCACTGTAATATCATAGAGCAGATGGTCTTCTAACGGCTATCACTCTTCCAATCACATTTTTTATTGGCAAAAGATAAAGTCGTGGATGATAACAATTGTGGCTGTGCTGTATTGTTAGAGCTAGCCTCGTCCTTGACTGCAACAAAGCACTTTAGGATGCATCATTTTTGAGAGTTTGAATGCTGGGAAACGGAGAACTTTTGCAGATGACACATCTTAGTTAAAGAAAAGAAATGGTACCCGCAGCATTGTGTTTTCTACTATAACATGGTCAGTAAACCTCTAAAGCACCACTTGGCACCACTTTCTGCCCATTTATGACAACTCCTGAGATCCAAAATGTAACGTTGTTACCACAACAATGTTTGGTGCCAAGCTCTCTAAAGAGAGGCCATTAACTGACCTGACAACTTTATTTATATTACTATTATATTTTGCTTTCTGCTAGCAAAACCATCTTTTATAGTTAGCAGGAGACACAAACATGACTGGTATCTGACAAAAACCACATTTGCTTACAATTGGAAAGGATTTAAGTCTCCTTTTCTTCTGCCAATCATAAACTTAGCTGCTGAGAATTTAGGGAGCTGCATTTGGCATAAACAAGCTCTAGGTGTGTATTGAATTGTCTATCCCAACAAACAAAACAACAACAAACGATTTCATCAACTAGTCAATAACTAAAGTCTGATACTTCAACTTTTTGATGACCCATAGCCAAATGGATGTGGAAGTAAAGCCGGATGACTTGACTCAAAGCAAATTGGGCGAAGGATTACTACTTAGTTTTAGGTCCTCTTCTTCCAATCTACCATAGCTTTGTCCAGACAGGCTTACAGAGTGGACATTAAGTAAATTAAGTTAATCTTCACCATTATTCTCTTGTCCGGTAGCTTATTTTATAACGCTTTGTTGATATATTTTCAATTCTAAGTGCCAATATGTAGTTTAGGGAATAGAATGGCTCACAAAATAAATAACCCTTTTGCAGTTGCCTCTCTTTTCAAAACAAACAATGAGCAGATCAGCAGGCTGAGAACAATCTTTATTATAAAAAGGTGCTGAGAGCACCGAAGGATTGCACAAAAATTTTCTACTGAGACTTCAGAGAGTCATTAACCCACACTAAAGATGGATAATCAAATTTTACAGAGTCTTTGCAGGAGTTCAGTTGTGCTCTTATAATCTACATATTCAAAGTGATAATTTTGAAAGTCGCTGGCTGTGACGCTTCTTTAGCCAGCATGCATTCTGCATCCCCCCACTGTGCCTATAGACTGATTATAACCTCTGAATTAAATACATTTGATATTTTTCTACTGTTTCTGGAATTTATTAGCCTTTTATCCATAATTATTAACCAAAAGGTTTAAAAATAGATATAGTAGTTTTATATTTAAGCTAATACCCTTTTGGGCGGTGCTGTCTTCTCAGTACAGCAAGAAGTCCTGTATGTGTTTCTATTTGGAGTTCTTTCTGTGTACAAAGACAAGCAGGTTAGGTGAAATGGAAATCCTAAATGTGAATAGTTGTCTGTCTATTTAGGGTACTTTTTACATAAGTATTTACATTCTCTGCTTTTTGATACACCTACTTCACTACATTTCAAAATGAAATACTTTTTACTCCTGCTGTATATCACATATATAACACATTCATTCTACATCACTTTTAGTACATTTAGCACTAGTATTAGTATTTCTACTTTTACTTAACTAAAGGATCAGAACTTCCACCATCGACCATGCCCTCTATTTATTTTTTCTTATGAGGTTTGAATATTCATTTCTGTTTTAATAACTATTAAGATACCTGCAGTACCCTAGTTGCATGTCCACATTCAGCAGAGAGAAATGTAAAGTAAGCTACCACTGAAGAGAAGTGTCCAAGAAATTTCAGCAAGCCTGATAGATGACTTCTCTTTGTAAGAATTTCAACAGTGAAATAAGCATGCCAGAACAGTTAATTTCCAAACTGAAACATCCAGCACAGCTGCATCTCAATCTCCCAAACTGCTGAAAAAAAAAAAACAGGCTGCTGTACTGCTCCAAAGAATAGTGACAATTGTGCTGTGTCCAAATCATTTACCACATCATCTTCAGTATTTTTCTCTCTCACTCAATCACTTTCACAATGAGCCTCCTGGTTGTGCACCACACTGTGTGTTGCACCCTTTTGCTTCTGTATGGTGCACCTGTGGCAACAATGTCATTTTTGCAATACAATGAAGAGGTGTGTCTACAATTTATTGTGCTTTTCGTGTCATTTTAAAGAGTGGTGAAGGTCTGATCCTACTAACTTTTACTGACATGCGTGTGAGTGGATACTGACGAGTTAAAATTTGATAAGACAGCCTACAGTAACAGTGCCCCATATACTCCTGTCTCCGCCATGGGGCGCAAAGAGGAGAGCAGAGCGGAACAGAGCAAAGCAACCACCCGGTAATCCGTGCGCCTTTTGCCGTGGACATAATTAGATTACGAGGGTGCACCGATCACCGTCTCCCCTGCAACTTGCTGCTCCTGCGGTAAATGCACGGCTACCTTAACACAAAAAACCTTCCTTTCTGACTCCGCATCGCCTCTCTCTCTCTCTCTCTCTCTCTCTCTCTCTCTTTTCCTTCAGCTCATGTCTCCAGGTCTGTCTGTCTCCCCCTCCCTCCCTCCCTCTCTCTCTCTCTCCCTCTCTCTCGCTCTCTCTCTCTGGTTGAGAAAGCAAGGGGGAACACTAGAGGAGATATACTGTTACTCTGTCTCTCTCCTACAAAGCTCTAGTTACCTTCTAAGTCCCACACTAGAGACTTAAACTAAAAGGAGACTAGAGGAGAGGAAGACTAGTATTTTTTTCCATTACATGAAGACAGTCTCATCTTTTTTTGTGACTTGAATTCTAAAAAAAAAAAAAAAAAAAAAAAACTACTCATTTTTTCCCCCCGGCTTGAAGGCGCAGACAGCGGTATTTCCCCCTCCCCCGCCCCCAAAAGTGGGGTCGGTGTTTGGTCAGGCGGGTGGATGAGTTGTGTGGATGTTATTTCCTGGATTTTCTCTTCGGGCTGTGTTTTACCGCGGCCCAGAGACGGCAACAGTGTGTGGAAAAGTAGATTTGTGTGTTAAACATATGGCTTCAACGGGGATAACACGGTAAGTCATGTTGTATTATTTAATGAAACATCTCTAGAATATTTGGACTTATAGTAAGCCTGGCGCAAGTTTGGTGACCTAAACGCACCCATTGATTGCGTTTCTTTTATCTGCTTCTGGTTGTATTATTTCTTCACTATTTCTAGTTCATACTCCTCTGCGGGGTCTTTATTCTCTTTCGGTGCAAATGAGGCAGTTTGGATGTGTGCGGAAAGAAAACGCCGTGCCTGTGACTGAAAAAGAAGAAAAGACAGATAGACTGTAGCTGCTAACACATGCTTTGAAAAACTCTACACGCTTTCTGCATTACTACAGTACTGTAGTTTGAATACGGCAAGTTGGAGCTTTTTTTCTAATGCGTTTAAGGCAGAAAGGGAGAATTCGCTGTCCGTGGTGCTGAAACGGGCTGAGAAGATTATTGGTGTTGGTTTAGTAAATTGACGTCGACTGGAATTAATTCATAACAAGTCAGCACATTTATATGCAACATGCAGCCTTAATTTATTTCATAGATATTGGTTATCAGTGATCATGATGATAAAACGCTAATAAGTCATTTTTCTTGTAACCTGCACCATCCCCACTGTAAGTGAACCCATAGCCCATACAATTAATACAGGATTTTTGTGTGTGATGTTACATTTGATAAACTGTGCTAAGTTTATGCTCAGCCTCCTGAATGTCTGCTGGGTTTTCCTGTAATAGGTTACATGTGTGGTCATTTTTGTAATTGAGCATCAATTTCCCCCCAAAGGCTCGCTTGTAATTGATCACCTCCACCTCAGCTGAAATACCAAGAGGGTAGTATGTTTTCAACAAGTAGACAGTAGAGGAAGCAGAGTCGTGTACTGGTCCCGTCAAAAGCAGGTTACCTCACAGCAGCCTGTGTCTCGGATTATAAAGGGAGAGAGAGAGAGTCATCCGATTACTTTAAATTACGGCAAGCTGTCGCCTCTTCAATATAGAGAGAGCTAGTGAGGGGAGAAAGTCAAAGGTGAAAAGAAGTGGGGGGTGGGTGGGAAGGTGATGTAAAGCAGGTGTAACAGGTAAAAGATGTTGCTTTTTTTTTTGGTGTTTTTTGTTGATTTTTAGATACTCTGACAGTATTGGTCACGCATCACCCATGCCAAATGTATACTGATCTGGGTGTCAACATAGGAGCCCTTTATATAATTTGAGTCTTTGCTCAGTCATGTGTGAAAGTGGCTTGTACAAACAGGTATAGAGCTATTTAGTGCTAGGTGGCTGGTAATGACACACATGTGGCTGAATATTGCTGCTGTGTGTTACGGCGAAGCAGAGAGAGAGACTGCATTTGAGTCCTATATATATATATATATATATATATATATATATATATCCATTGCTTACTTGTGTGTGAGTATGTGTGTGTGTGTGTGTGTGTGTGTGTGTGTGTGTGTGTGTGTGTGTGTGTGTGTGTGGAGAGGGGTCAGACAGACAGAATGTGTTTTGTGAACCTGGGAGCCGTCCACTCGTCACCATGTCAAATCCTGTTAGTCATGCTGGATGACAGAGGCACCAGGACTTCGATTTAAATACCTGCTGCTAAGTCCTTGCCTTTTCAATGCGGAAGATTGTCTGTGAAGTGATGTTTTACTGTGGTAAAATATATATTTGTCTGAGTAAAGTCACTGTGCTTCTTTACCTGATGTGGAAAAAAACCTATATTTTGTGGGGGGTTTTTTTGTTCCTTTTTTTATCAGAGCACTTTGTCTTTGATGGTAATTTACTAACTGACTTACTTACTTATGGCCCTTGCACTGATGGTACACAGGTCTGGATAAAATCATCTGAAAAGCACAATTAAATTAGAAAAACATTTAATTTTTACTTACAATTAGTCTTGTACAAAGGTACCTTGGTTCGCAAACCCAAGCACATCCAACTAATTCCACTCAACGCTGATGGGAAAATTATCTTCTGAGATTCTGAAAAACTTGTTGACATGTAATCTAACAACATCGACTAAACTCTGAATCTATTTTTGTACAAATATTACAAGAGATTTTTCAAAATCTCTTTTGAAAAACCCTTGAAAGTAAGATTTGGTCTAAATTCTGAGTGTACAGATGTTCTTACACACACACACACACACACACACAAACACACACACCAAACTGAGAACTTGGAGTGAGGTATGAGCACCACAGAGAGTTGTTTTTGCAATAATAGCGCAGTATTATTATCTTACATTTGACAATAATTGATACTTTTTCTTTTATTCCAGTGGAAATAAAGAGAGCCCTTGGCAGGGTTACCTCCTCCAATCTAAATCCCAAGATCCACTATTACACCCCACTGCTTTAGTCACACTATTCCTAAATGTTTTTCTGTTGTCTGTTAGGGTTTTTAAATAAGAGCATCAGATTGCATTTAAGGACACAAGTTCATGCCTCCAAATTTGACAGTTTCTTCCTCTTTTTTTCTGCAGTCTTCCCACAATATAGTGCATACAGAAAATTACCAAAAGAGCATCTCAAGCCATTAAATGCATTAAAATGTCAAAATTTTGAGTTTAGCTATTAGAAAATCAATACAAAATCTGTCCTATGGTAACAAGATGTATTTCACAGATAGGATGCAGTAAAAATGAAACAAATGGATCTCAAGAACATGGAAAGATACGATGTTTGGCTACAAAAGGTAGCTACCACCATCTGGAGAGTCAGCTACATGTGCAAACGAACAAGGAAGTAAACTAGCTATAATCATTGCTAAATTAAGAGGTTTTTATTGTTGAAATAGAATAATTTGATAGCACTGAAACTCTATATACAATACAAAGAAAGGAAAAAGATGTTATTAGTGTACAAATATAGTACAAATATAGGCTGTAAGGTGGCCTGAATTTGCTTATTACTACTGTTGTGAGACTGGAGTGGTGTGGTTTCCTCACTGGGGCCAAACAGGGCCACAGACAGGGCTTACTGATTAGCCTGGTTTCCACAGAGCTTGGCATGGCTGTGGAGCCTCGCTCAGGTTTGGTTACAGTCACCAGGAGCTCCACTGACACTAGTGAAAAACTGTGACAATGACCACATGCGCACACAAAATCATGATTTTTCATGGCAGTTGTATGTGAAATTCATACCGCAACCACAGTTACAGTCAAAAGTTTGAGGTGAGTGTCTTAAAATCCCCAGACAGGTTCATCATAGAGACATTTTGACCTTGTATGTCATAATGAAGTGCATACAGTTTGCAGTGTATGCAGTTCTGTTCTGGATTATGACTGTTTTAACTGTCAAATCTAGATAATAATAATAATAATATATTTAATTTGCACCACACTTTTCATTCATAGTGAAACTGCAAGTGCTACAGAATTAATGACATAGAACACACAAAAAATAGGAAAGAAGTTGTGAGTTTACCACCATGTTCATCTGGCCAGTACTAGGAGAAAGCATTTCTTTGTGTCTAAAGCATGTTTATTTGTATACGGAGTCAGGTTAGGGTCTAAAATTTGGGTAAAATGGGAGGGTATGGCTGCATTGCCTCAAAATCTTATGCCACTTCATTTTGACATGAAAATGTATGTTATTTATTTGCCTGTTTGTCATAAAACAATAGAAAGCCTTACAAATCATCATCATTTAATTAGTAAAGGTTGACATTGATATGTATGTGACAAATTCAAATGCTTTAAGCAATGATATTAATTCACTTTTTATATCTGATCCACAGCTGCCCTCAACCTAGATGCTAATTACATGAATGCAGCTTCTATGTGTTCCTCTCAAAATAAATCAAATAGGACTGTTTTATAAGACACTTGCTGTCACTGCATCATGATTTTTATATTTCTTTGACGATAACGGCAATAACTGTTTTAGAAACTAACATGATTGTTGCAGTTTGTTTTGGGGGCATCTTGTTTTATCCTAATTACCAGTGCTAACACCTATTTTTAATAGCACCAACAGATCCCACTATACTCACTTAAACTGTATATAAAACATTTACTAATGAAGTAAAAAACATTTACTTTCTCCCTACCTGTGATATCTGTACTTTCTGTATTTGGTCCCATCCTCCCAGTGGCCAGACTACTTATTAGAAAGATGTCATATTGAATTAGCCACACTCATGTGAGCAAGGCTAACTATTCTTGTTCCTGACAGATAGCAGGCTACGGCTGAGTTCTTCCATTTCTATCTAAGGCTAAGAGTAGACAGTGTTATCCTCCTAGGTATTGGCGAATTCTTCGTTATATCAAGAGCATATGTTCTTCGTCGGATTCTATTCTTATTAATAGGATTTTTGCAAAGGTTGTAACCAGCTCCTATGCATTTAGAATGGATTGGGACCCATTTTTTTCCCTTTTTATTTATACAAATTACTGTTTTCCTGTGTACATTTCTGAATGCAACCCCTGATTATAAGGGCTTGTAATTTTCTACACTTTGTTCAACATGATTCATAATTTTGAATGCTTCTTTCTGACGTTTCCAGACAGCGTTGTTATACTTGTGCTGGGAGGTATGCATCTGACTTAATGCTCATAGCAAGCTGTCATAGACACATCCTAATGAGTTAGTCATGCCTCTGTGAACAACTCTAGCTGCTTCAGAACTAAGGACATATTCTGTGGGTTTATGAACTGTGTTCCTGTCAGATGAAAGAACAAGCAGTGAAAATCAAACACATGATTTTTCAGGTCATATTTACCTAATTTCCACTCAAGCAACATCAGGAACTACCATTGTGAAAGGAACTTACACAGACACAACTAACAATATGCCTTTTCACAATTTCCAACATAGCTGCTCTTTGCATTTGTCTTTCTCTTTTCTTTGACATTATTAAATATTATAAACATGTTTTTTCTTCTGTATAGTGCCATTAGCCAATCATCCACTGCTGCACGAAACCAAAAGATTTTATGACGTTGTGCTGGAAGAATAGTGCCCTCATCTTGTTTGATGTTTGAAGCAATCAAGATGACTTTGTAAAAAAAATCCAACCTGGTGGATGAAGAGAGTTTTCTCTGTGATTGTTATTATCTTCATACCAAGACAGACAGAGGTTACTTACACCATCTGTGCATCTGAAAACACAAGTTTAGTTTATTTTCGTAGCCGACTCAGTACTGGATGCAGTTTTGAATGACTCTGACTTTCATGTTCCAACTTCAGTGCAGGAGTGTTGATCCTCATTGACATTTTGATGGTATTTGTTGGTTGTGGTGCCAGGTGCTGTTTTGAATGCTTCTGTGTGAGGGATTGAGTTTACATTCAACAATACAACCGAGCTAATTGTTCCTAACAAGATTATCTGCCTGCTGGCCAAAACACTGCCTGGAATCTGCATATCTGGCAACCCAGGCAGGAGAAAGAAAGAGGCAAATTAGCAAGAGCTGCCTAACTTATTTTCTTTGTGACCAAATTTTCATTCTGTTTATTACTTACGAAGGGCATTACTAATTTTATTGAATTATGCACAGTGAGCAACCACTTTAAATAATTTTAACAAGCAAAATAAGTACATATAATACACATCATGAAGAAAGTGGTTGGATGAAAAATATAGAAAGTCAACAAAGCACTTTACCTTGTCTTTGTCATTTCACTTACAAAAGGAAATAGGCACACACATTGAAAACGTGTCAATTTACCAGTCTACACCTCATCCTACTCCACATTTTCATTTCCTTAGACCTGTATAGTTTCTAAAGCTGGGTTGAAAATTAGTTTTTGGTTGTTTGTGGTGGGTACCTCTACAGCTGCGACAGCTGTGGCTCAGCAGGTAGAGCAGGCCGTCCACTAACCGCAGGGTTGGCGGCTCGATTCCCCGACTCTTCTTGTCCATGTGTTGGAAGTGTCCTTGTGCAAGACACTGAACCCCAAGTTGCTTCCCCAGACGCCCACTGCGGCTGCCCACTGCTCCTAGTGTATAGGATGGGTCAAATGCAGAGGACAAATTTCCTTTCAATGTATGTAAATGCTGAAAATGACAAAAAAAAGGCTGAAGCCCTGTATAGTTCTTCTTAAAGGAGAAGATTATTATTGTGCCTGAGTCCCAGGATGAGATTAAATGAACTCAGTTTTAATCCTGTGTGGTAAAAGTTCTGAGAACCCCTGCCCCAGTTTAATACCCTACAGTAAGTAGCTTTCTATCTGATCAGGGGCTCCTAAACCTCTTCAGTCCTGGACCCAAATAAGAAAGAATTAGTCAATGAGTCAAAGACACATGATAACATGGTTCTACTTTTGTCATATGTAGATTCACCATCTCCACTGTGGATCCTCACTCATAATTCTACATATTTAGGTAATGATACATGGCCAACAACAGTTGGTGCAACTGCAATTACTCAAGTGTGGCTGGGAATGTAAAAGTGGGACATAACCAGTGGGCAATGAGGCAATGAAGTAACATGGTTTCACCGATGTTGCAGCCACCTAAGGCAGCCTCCTTTTTTTCTACCTTAAAAAAAAAAATCAACACAGCTACAGTGGTTATTTGGGGTCAGAAATGTGTCATCTTATTTCCCAACAGACCAAATGAAAATTGTGTGTAACTCTGTGCATAAATAATGTTAATATTAATAATGTCATTTCCGTGTATGAGCTGCATTGCAGGAACAAAAGACATTTTGTGCATTTTTATTGTAACAGGAAGTGTTGACTGTCAGGTGAACGGCACTGTGGGGTGACTGGAATATAACGATTCAATTACTGATATGTTCCAGTAAGTAGTGAAACAAAACCAATGTCACACACACATACAGACCACACACAGTACAAGACCTCCATCCAACTTGTGAGTAGACATAGTACCTGGTTACATTAAATCATCACCTTGATTATAAAGTATTTTCTCTCTTACTTCTAGTGGTATCCAGTAATGTTGATTGAATTTAATTTTTAGTGCTCAAACCATTAAAAAGTTTAATTGAAAGCTGCAAATCATCATTCATTTATGTATGAACAATTGTTCAAATGACTATGTGTAATGTGATAAGTGCCCATTGTAGTGACAAACAAAAATATCATTCAGTTCCGCAGTTGGTTGATAAGTTGACTGTTTTAGAATCTTTCACCTCATTGTTTCAGTTTTTCAGCCTGCACCTTTACTGTTTTGGTCTTGGTCACTCCCACCACTGTCATCATCCTTGTTTCCAGACGCAGGAGGAAGCTCTGATAAACCCTCAGCACACTAACTGTGTAGTTGGTGAACATAGCGCAGCATGACATGACAAGATATTTTCATCAGGAGTTAGTAAAGGTCAAACAATTCTTAAAGGAGAGTGAAGACTGGACTTCCATTTGACAGGTTGCTCAGTATCTGCTAAATGTGTAAACACACACACACACACGTATATATATATATATTTATATATATGTGTGTGTGTGTGTGTGTGTGTGTGGTTTTTAGCAGAGTTCTGTCCCCAAGTGGCCAAAAATACTGATTAATGCAGCTTCAGAAAATTTAACAACAACATCTCTTTCAAGTTCGGTGTCCCAATTCTTCTGGAGAATCCACAGAACATGCTGTTAACAGTCATAGAAACTATAATATTTTGACCCCTTAAACATATCTGTAGGCATAAGTAATACTTTTCATCTTTCTTTCACATACAGGTACAGTAGCCAGAAAATAATCGCCCTCCAAGCTTAACCCTCTATTGTCTATTTTTAATGTTATTTCAACTTTTCTGTTGGGTGATTACAAATACTACAAATATAACACACAATTAGGTTGAAAATGAAGTTCTGTTTCTGTAGAGCATCATCTTTTGACAAGATACGGCATATCGTACTATTAGACAAGATGTGTGTTGGTCTCAACACATTGACATAAACTGCATATAAACTCTGAATCCCACAAAACTCAGTATGTCAGTGCATTTAAAAAAGATGATTGTGCCAGGAAGTCAGTCTGTCTGATTTAAGACCTGAAGATGCTCTGAAGCTGTAGTGTGATACACTCCAGAGTGGTCGACCCTTTTACATAAACACACACAAACACTCACACCTAACTGTCAGCAGAAAATTACATTATAGGTGGCGTAAATACAATAAAAATAAAGGGCTACTCTATGCGAGAGAGTCAGTGATTTTGAGCATTTGTGTGTGAGATAATTTATTGTTTTCTCTCTCTGTGCGGGAGACAGAGGATGCAATTGTCTGTAACAATTGAAGAGTATCTGTGTGAGTGTGTGTGGGTGTCTGTGTGTTAGTGGCCACATGCTAAGCCACAGAAGGTTGCCAGTGTTAAGTCTCGCCTCTGGCTCAGTGTGTGTGGGGATGTATATATGTGTGAGAGCGGGAGAGAGAGAGAGAGAGAAAGAGGGAAGGAGATTACAGTGGCTATTGCCAACTTCAAAGTGTCTACTGGTGTTGTGCCAGGTCAGCATGTTTACACAGGAGAATTGGTGTTGGGACACACACACACACACACACACATACACACACACACGCTTGTACATGCACATGTATAGACACACCTTATCTCCTGCTCTGGCTCCTGAACATACACACACATAATACGCACACCGCCCAGAGTGCCTTGGTCTTATCAGTGGTCCCAGTGAGTTAAGGGAGGCATTTAATCAGGGTCAACGGACAGCTCTTGGCATCAAACTGATTCCACCATCTCTCCCCCTCTCTCTAGCCCTCCCTGTCTATCTTTCACTCACTCGCCCTTCACACTGAGCAGACTAGTTGGCTAAATATTGCTCTGCAACAAAATTTGGATCCAGAAAAGTTAAAACTGGATCACTGGAGGTTCAAAATAGTTTCACACTCACAGATTTACGAACTTTATCTGCTACTTTTGGGAAAGATTTATGTTTGCCCAGCTCCGCAACATGCTGGACTTTCTTTCTGCCTTGTAGTTTTGCTGCTTTTACTCTTTGTGATAAACCAAGTGGTAGTTAAGTAACAGTTAACTATTGGGTCAAGTAGTGCTATCCCAGTGTTACTGATCCACAAAACAAGGTGTAGTGATTGTGGTCAGTTCAAAATCCATACTGGAAATGCATAAATATACACATAACATAACACAAACGTGTTCATACTAAATAAATGATCTTTCTAGCTTATTTCATTTTCCCATTTTAAAACTATCAATGTGCATTTGGCCTCATTTTTATTTTTTTCATTTGATTGAAATGGAATTTCATTGGGGTCTATAAAATTGGGTCTAATATAGTGGTAGGCAAACACAGTGGCAAGAAAAAGTATGTGAACCGTTTGGAATTACCTGGTTTTCTCCATTAATTGCTCACAAAATATGATCTGATATTCATCTAAGTCACAAGTACAGACAAACACAATGTGCTTAAGCTTATAACACACAAAAATTATAATATTTTGTGTATTTATTGAGCACACCAATAAAACATTCACAGTGCTTGTGGAAAAAGTAAGTGAACCCTTAGATTTAATAACTCGTTGAACCTCCTTTGGCAGCAGTAACCTCAGCCAAGCGCTTCCGGTAGCTGCGGATTAGACCTGCACAACATTCAGGAGGAATTTTGGACCATTCCTCCTTACAGAACCGCTTCAGCTCAGCCATATTACCAGGATGACTGGCATGAATGGTTTTCTTGAGGTCATTCCACAGCATCTCTCTTGGGTTAAGGTCTGGCCTCTGACAGGGCCACTCCTTCTTTGTTTGAAGCCATTCAGTAGTACATTTGCTTTGATGTTCAGGGTCATTGTCCTGCTGCATTACCCAACCATATACTTTATATACAGTCTGTGCATCCAACCTTTACTGAGCTTCAGCTGACGGACAGCCTCCCTGACATTATCCAGTAAGATACCATGATAATGACTAATAAGTCATTTATGGTCAGTAAACTTATTGAGGATAATGACCTTGATGCTCTTTTTATTACCGAAACATGGCTAGATACAAATAATTTCTTCATTGCCCTCAAATTATAACTTTCTGCATGCTACAAGGCAGGGCAAACAAGGTGGGGAAGTAGCAGCCATTTTCTCTGATTCTTTGAACTGTCTTCAGGCGTCACTTGGACAGTACCACAGCTTTGAATATCTTGCTGTCAATCTACAGTGCGACATGACTGACCACCTGAATACAACTCTGAATTCATTAGTGACTTACTTTCGGAGATCTGCTATCAAATATCTGTACTGACTTCACCAAAGTAATTTCAGGTGATTCCAACATTCACATGAATAATTCCACAGTGTCCACCACAGTCTGTTTTAATGAGTTATTGTAGTCATTTGACTTGACCCCACATTTTAAGGAGCCAACTCATCAGCACGGCACATACTTGACCTTGTCATTTCCATGGGCACTGACACTAGAGTTAGAGCTGTCAATGATCTTGCACTATCAGACCATTGTCTTCTGACTGTGTCTTCTTTATTGTACTCTTAGCAATTGATCGAGCCATCACCAGTAGACGTGTCAAGAAACGGTACTTCTGCGAAAAATCACTGCAGTCTTTTCAAACTCACTTTCTTAGTGCAAAGTCCTCCTTGTTGCCTTAATCTGAGAGCAGCAGTTGTGATGACCTGGCCGATCGCTTTAATTCTCTTCTGTTAGACAGTATCAATAATGCTGCACCACTGAGATCTAAAAAAATCTCTAGCAAATGTAAAGCCCCGTGGAGAAATGCTGAGATCATAAAGCAGCTCAAAAGAGACTGCCAAAAAGCTGAGAGGAGGTGGAGAAAATCAAAATTGCACGTTGCCCGGGACATTTTCAAACACACCCTCAGGAACTACAACTGAAGAATGAAACAGGCCAGAAAAGAATTCTTCTCAAGTCTTATCGACACCCACATAAACGATCCAAAACACCTTTTCTCAACCATTGATAAACTCATTAGCTCCTCCCCTGCTGTTTCTTCTGATACTTTCTCAACCACCAAATGCAATGAATTTGCATCATTTTTTAATAACAAAATTCTTAACATCAGGTATAATATCTCAATTATTAACTTCACTGCTAACTGACATACATCCACCACTGTAGACTCCAGAGATCTCATTGATGCTATAAATCATCTTAGGTCCTCTACCAGCCCTGTTGATCCAATTCTAGCATCCTTTTTTGAATCTGTTTTTAATTTTTTAACAGATGACATCTTGTCAATAGTAGTGTTCTCTCTAGACTGGTATCTATCCCCATTGCATGAAAACTATAGCTATTAGACCACTTCTGAAAAAGAACAGCCTGGACCCAAATGCACTTGTGAGAAGATTGTATATTAGCAACTAAACTGCTATCTTACAGATAAAAATATTTATGATAAATTCCAGTCTGGCTTTCACACGTCTCATAGCACAGAAACTGCTCTTTTAAAAGTTGTTAATGACATGAGGATCAACAGTGACAGTAAAAAAACCTCAGTCATAATACTCCCAGACCTAAGCTCTGTATTCAACACAGTGGATCATTGGATTCTTCTGGAAAGGCTAAGAAACTGGGTGGGTCTGTCTGTCACGGTTCTCCAGTTGTTTGAATCCTACCTGCATAATCGAGATTTCATTGTCACACTTAACTTCCACTCTAATAGACACAAATTAGTGTGCGGCGTCCCACAGGGCTCCGTCCTGGGTCCTCTTCTATTCAACCTATATACGCTTCCCCTTGGTTACATTATCAGCAAACATTATGTCAGCTATCATAATTATGTTGATGACACACAGCTTCTAATCTCATTATCCACCGATGACTTCCAACCCATGAACTTTCTAGTCAGCTGCTTGTAGGAAAATCAACCATTGGATTGGCAGCAAACTTCCTTCAGCTTAACAGGAAGAAAACTGAGATTTTGGGTGTAGGTGCTAAAGCCCAGAGACAGCAGGTCTGTGAGTACCTGGAGTCCAGATCAGTAAAAACAAGTGACCAGATTAAAAACCTAGGAGAAACCAGGGATCATATCAATGGCATCACCAAGGTTGCCTTTTTCCAACTCAAACATTTCCAGAATCAGAAGCTTTCTTTCCCAATCTGACTCAGAGAAACTCATGCATGAATTTGTCATGAGCAGGCTGGATTATTGCAATTATGTTTATGGGTCTTCGAAACAAAACCATCCATAGATTACAACTTATCCAGAACTCAGCCACACGAGTTCTAACCAAGACAAAAAGATCAGACCATATAACTCCAGTCCTCTGGAACCTTCACTGGCTACCCATTATTTTCAGAATACAATTAAAAATCCTCCTTTTGGTTTACAAAGAACTTGCTGGTCTGGCTCCACAGTACATCTCAGACATGCTGTCAATTTATAACCCCAGCGGATCTCTCCGATCACAAGGTGGAAATCTCCTCCATGTGCCTAGAGCACTTTCAAAGTCTGGTGAGATGGCATTAAGTATTTATGCATCTAAAGAATGAAACGGTTTGCCTGCTAAACTTGGACTTGCTCCAACACTGTGTTCTACAAAAACCAAACTAAAGACCATCCTTTTCACTCGAGCATTTTCTTAAATTAACACACTGTATTTGTACAGTATGTCTGTTTGTATGTGTGTATGTATGGATGTTTCTGTTTATTTGCACATTTTTGCTGTTTTATTTTTTGGGGGTTTTTATGTAAAGCACTTTGAACTGCTTTTGTATGCAATGGTGCTATACAAATAAATTGGAATTGAAATGAATTGAATAAACTTGGGAATTAATTTTCCCTTTGATGATGGCAAGCTGTCCAGGCCCAGAGGCAGCAAAGCAGCCCCAAATCATGATGCTCCCTCCACCATACTTCACAGTTGGGATGATTTTTTCATGTTGGTATGCAGTGCCCTTTTTACACCATAAATAGTGTTGCTTGTTCTTCCCAAGCAATTCAACATTAGTTTCATCAGTCCACAAAACATTTTCCCAATAGTGTTGTGGAGTGTCAATGTGGCAAACTTCAGGTGTGCAGTGATGTTTTTTTGGAGAGCAGTGATTTCCTCTGTGGTGTCCTGTCATGGACACCATGCCGCAATGATTCAATGGTTCAATGATTTGCTTATGGTAGACTCATGAACAGAGATGTTAACCAGCTCCAATTAATCCTCTAAGCCTTTAGCTGTTACTCTGATTCTTTTTTTACCTCATTGGTCATTCTGCGTTGTTCATATCAGCAGATGCTTTTTGTGAACAGCAAACTCAAAATGTTTGAGTGTTTTTTTAAGTCAAAGATTTGCTAACTCCTGACTCCAATTAGCTTTTGTTGATGTCATTAGCCTAGGGGTTCATATACTTTTTCCGAACTTCAATGTGAATGTTTGAATGATGTAGTCAATATGGAAAACAACAATACAATGATTTGTGTGTTATTAGTTAAAATAGATTGTATTTGTTCATAATTGTAATTTATATGAAGATCTGACACAGAGCTGAAAATTTATACATAAAGGTAGGGTTCACTACTTTTTCTTACTACTGTAGCAGCCCTCTGGGCCAAATCCAGCCATAATGTGTGAATTCCAACACTGTTTTAATTCCGCAGCTTTAGCCTATTTAAGCTCAAACATTTTGAGTTTGCTATTTAAGCATAACAGTTTGTTCTTTACAATCACAAATTGGTGACAATCTCACAGGAATGGTGTGTTGCTGCCATTTTTTTGCCATTGCCATTTCTAAGGCAACAACAGTTCTTTCAATCAACCATAAATGAACTGTTTATCATATGTGGTTGACAAATAAAGTATAGGTCTCTAGTCTCTAAGTGCAACACAGAACATATATTCACATATGAGTCACTTTTAGCCAAAGGAGTATTAAAGTAAGCTGTAACTCTTTTTACTCTCAGTTACAAATGGGAAAAATAAAAATTAACAAAGAATATAGGGCCATGGTTGAATATCATTTTATAAAAATCCAGGGTGCAAAGTATTTAAATTTACCATCACAGCAGTGCAAAATTATAGCATTGATGTTGTACATTGGCCCAAACCAAATGGTGTTATATAAAGCTGCTTTTTGCTAAAATAAAATGAGCTTAACTCATTTATTATTAATAGCTTAGAGGTACAACGTTTAAATATATAATGTGAGGTAACTCTTGGGGATAGAAGTTGATAAGAGTGAGTATTTTTAAAAACAACACCACACTTCATAGTAACGATGGCTCATCTGCTGTTCCCATTGTGGTTATCATTGTATATGTGTGACAACAAACAGAAAGGACTGCAGACTGATTTACTCTTCACAATAATGTAAAATATTTAGGTTAGACTCTACTACTTATAATGTCCAGTATTTGAGGATGTTACTGTTAATGTTGCCATTTCTCTAATCAGCACGTGGTTTGTTGTTTTTGTTACAATGATGATGTTGAGATTTTATATCTTGACTTCATACTTTGTTTGATTTGGCAGCACAAAACTGTATTATACGTGTATCGTAATAATATAATGTAGGTCAAACATTCCAGTACTGTAAATGGCATATAAAACCACAACATGTACTAAAAAAGTAACTAAAAATAGAAATGGTCCCAAGCATGGGTAATGTCTATAATTATACATACTAAAGTGAAACCTAAGAGAAGACTGTCCCAGCATTTGAAAAAGCTAAGGTGGTAATGGTGTGGATTTCATGCACATACTGTATTGAGAATCAAGATTTTCTTCGGTCACTGAACGGCTTTTAGGGAGGAAAGATTAAGCTCAGAGCCCACAGATGAGACTTATCCCTTCCTTAGAAAAGTGTACCAAGATGTCAGTTATTGTGACTTGAATGTTCACCTTTTTCTACCGTTTCCTCCTCACACTAGACCTGAAAAAACTTGGTTGAAGTTGTGTACTTTTTACAGTGTATAGTTTTTATTTAATACCAAAACCAGCATATGAAAGCAGGTGTCCCTTACATCCCAGAAAGATGCCCTTTTAGGATTTTAATTTGCTTTAGTATGAGTGGCACCAGCTGGAGTTTATTCAGAATATTCTTGAAAGGAGAGATTACACAACTGCACATCAAACTAAATCCTAGACAAGAAGCAAGATTTTAGCAGGATCAGCGCCTCTTTTCCTGTTATCTGAACTCTTTTTGTCAGCTGTGTCATGTCAAAGTAGGGCAATAATAGCTTTGTTTTCATGGTGGTTTATGAGATAAGACAAGTAAGATAACAGTACATTTGTTTCTCTTTAGGGCAGTAAGAACTTAGAACTTAGATGTATACAAAATCTATTACTTGTGAAAAAAAGCTAATTGAAAACCAACCACCTCACTTGCCCCCTTATGCCCCCTCTTCATCATGTTCCTTTTGCTGTCCATCTTCCCGTGTTTCTTAAAATCTGTTTTCTTCTCTCCCCTCACTCACGTCCCATAATGTAAAACCACTACAACTCTAAGAGAGACAACTTTACAACCAATTATTTTCACACCTTCATCAATTATTCTTCCAGTATGCTCTCTCCCTTCCCATTCTCCATTCTACCCATTGTCATTAATATTTGATAAAGCTGTCAGTTTTGAAGTGTTTTGATGAGGGCAAGTGTTTCTTTGTTGCTTGTAGAACGACTATGAACTTGATGAGGAGCTAAATCAGTCTGGCTCTAAATATGTTTTTAGTTGTGGTGTTTTGGGGGAAAATTCATTCTAGATGCCACATTTGTTGTTAAAGTTCTGGGAGACAGCAGTGCCTTTGCATTTACTATGATTACTTGTTTGTCAAAAAAGAAATATTCTATAATGTTTGTGCTTGATGCTTTAACATCTCAACCTTTAGAGAATGTGCTTTATAAGTCATCTTTTAACACATACTGTGATGCAACCAAATCAAAAACTAACAGTTTTGTGTTGACCAAATCATTAATTCATCTATTTGTTCAAATATTTAATCAGCCCCTTTATTGATTTGTCAAGTAATGATCAGAATTTAGATCTCAAAGAGAAGCTTTGTGCACAGGACAGATCAGCAGATTTGCAGCCAAACTCAGGTGACAACATTTAATTGGTGCTGGCACCTGTTGCCTGTTCCAGTGCAGTATGTCAGGCCTACATAGTGAGGGTAAGAATTAGTTCACTAGCCTGACAGAGTCAGATTTTATAAGTCTGACATTTTCTATGGAGAAAAGACACTGACAATGGAGAGTGCTTGTAGCTAGTAATAATGTCATAGTAGTGCTAGATTCCTGGTCGTGTTCTAGCATGAGTATGTTATAAATGTGTCAATCACTGAAATACCTGAAATAGCAAGTTGACCAAAATGTCCCATAGTGCGAATATTTTGAATTTGCAGGAAAATGTAATATAGGCACTTTACATGTCAAAGTCAACTTAATAGTCACAGGGAGTACTACACAGCCTGTGAAAACTAGCTTGAAGTTAAATTGAAGTTGCTTTGTTAGCCATGCTAGTGGCATGGCTGTAGGGGTAATAATAACTGTCAGTTGGTTGGTCGGTCCACTACTTTGGTCCAGACTGAAATATTTCAACAACTTCTGGATGGATTGCTATGAAATTCTGTCGTACATTCACGTTCTCCAGAGGATACATCCAAGTGAATTTGGTGATCCCCTGACTTTTGACCTAACACCAACACAAGGTTGACAGTTTTGGCTTTGAGTGAAATAGATGATTGTTGGATGTATTGCCACGAAACTTGGAAATTATGTTCCTCACACAATGATGATGATGCTTTGTGTTTAGTATGTTCTCTCCCTTCCCATTCTTAGCATGTTAGCATGCTAACATACTAAGATGGTGAACATGGTAAACATAGCAGCTAAACATCAGCATATTAGCATTGTCATTGTGAGCATGTTAACATGCTGACATTAGCATGCTAACATGCACTATCGGAACTGTAGGATCCAATACTAGGTACTAAAATTTAGTATCTTGACCTCTGATGAACCAGTTTTGATCATTCTTTTTAAAAATCTGTCTGTTGTGAGTCCCAACTTTATAGATGTGCAATAATAAATTGCTGGACTGCTCCTTTAAATTAAACCAGCACTGCATTCAATTAGGTATGTTAAAAATAAAAATTTGCAATACATTTTGTGAAGAAAAAAGCTAAATGAAATGGAATTAGCCATTTTAATGACATGTAAATAAAATGCAAAAAGTGAAGAATTTTTCTTAGCCTTCCAACTCCAGTCCACATTTTTACCCTTTATGTGGTCTGTCAAAGCTCTGTAGACTTGGGACAGATGTCACTTTAAGTAGGCCCTACAACAAATGATTGACAGTAGTTTCATTCCCCTAGACACCGACTCATCAACTCATCTTACCTGACTGGAGCAACGCATCACTTGCTGGCTGTTATTTAGCTTTACTGCCAGTTTTCAAACTGGAAAAATATGGTGGCGTGTTCTGGAAATGTCAGTTTTCTTCAAAACTTTTCACCAAAATCTATTTCTGCATACATTTAACACACAGCTACATTATTATCCTTCATATAACACCTGCGTCTCCATAGTTTGCTGATTCACTCAACACCTATCTGGCTCAATCAGTTCTCAAGAAATGTTCTTTTAGACTTGAATCTTATTGCAGAAACTGATCACCTGAGATTTAGTTTGGCCTTGCAAGCCTAGAAGAAAAAAAAATCTCCTTGTAACAAATTATTTCAGATCAAATTCCATGTCATGATGTTTTCCTTTTACATCTTTTAAAAGACAATTTGTACAGGTATACGCACAAAAGTTCACACAGTATTCATAGAGATAATCCATACTATACTCAAGTTTAAAAAGACTAAAATTGAGCCTTCATAAAAAATATCAGACCACTGAATATTTTCGTTACTACCAACACATTTTATTCATTCTGCCCTGAAAAAAAAAGATGTGGAAAGCAGAGACATCTGCAATGCATCTGCTCAGCCAAAGATAACGTTGGTATCACTTAAATTTTAGATTACGTTGAATCATGACCCAAACATACATACAAATATGCTAGATTTGGAATCAGATTTGTGCCTATGTTATGGCCTGCAATTGCTTGTTATGTGCGAAAACATCTTGGTGGAGGAAACAACTACCAAAAGTTTAGTTTACTGTAATGTAAGGCATCCAGTTTGCTTCTTTTTAAAATGTTGGATATCCCATTTTGGGACACAACTTTCAAATTACTTTAAACTCCACACAACAACCAGTGGATGTCCATGTCCATGTGTCCTGTTGGATTGTCTTTGCACAAAACATTGACAGCTGACAGCGACAAGCTCACTCATTGTTTGCTGGAGTTTTTCACGAAAAGAGCATCCGAAAAATTGAAACTGGAGCTGCCATGACATTAGGAGTGAAATCAAGCGAATGGAATGAGATGTGAGATTTATTGCCATCCATACAATTATGTGACTGTGAAATAATTGAGGAGCAGAGAGGTGAGGGCGATCTGACTGATCAGCCGTGGTCATCAGTGGCAGCACAATCTGTCATAGTTAACACCTACTTACACCATGTTAACCGCAGGGCATGCCTCATTATTCACTCTCTCACATATGAACAGTAACATGTGAATACACTCCCATACACACCAGCTCATACATATATTTTCACACACACATTCATGCATATAGACTACGCTCCATTGTGTCGTGTATTGCGTATCTTCCTAATGTTGTGTCACCTGCCAACAGACAGATCTGTTCAGCCGGACAGGAAGAGAACAGGAAATGAGTCATCAGGGCTAAACGCAGGACAGGAAATAGATAGTTAAAGCGTTTGTAACTTGACTTGATGTCGGTAAAGAGTGTCTTGAATATTTACAACCAGATACTTGCTCTTGGTTTGCAAATCTGGCTTTCTAGTGTTAATAGAAATAGCTGAGTCATGTTTGTGCGCTTAATCCCAGGATTTTACATTTTCTGCAGCACACAACCCGCTACTAACACTATTCCTTTAAGCTTGGAGTTTTGCTTTCTCTCTCTCCCCTTCTCACATACTCATGAATCCTGTTAACTGCCAGCATTCAACCCACTCATCAAACAGAATGATGACACTGAACAATTCTGCAGAACCCCAGATTACTTTCAATGACAATGTTCCTCCATTTAGTAGTCCTGGTGAAGGTCTGGTTAAGGTTAGGGGAAGATTGTTGTCCTGGTTGCATTTTTGTTTTTTAAAAGATTTTTTGCCAAAATGTCTATTAATCTATTCATTTTAATAAAAGATAAAAATATTTAATTGTAAATGAGTGTGTGGCTTTACCTTTCCTTTAATGCCTATCTTGTGAGCCAACACCTAACTAGAATATGTGTTTTTTCCTAAATATACTGCTGATTGACAGTATGAGAAAAGTTGCGAGCCCAGGCCTTCAGTGGAGTGGGGGGGTGTCTTAAACTTTTGTGTCAGAAAATCTCAAACACCTCCAATAACCTTACTTTTCACTATGCTATAAAGAGCATCATTCCCCGCAATTTGACACTCTCGCATTGGAACTGCATGTTATAATTCATTTACTTGTCGCCATTAAAAAAAAGTTTGTAGCTGTTGGAATATGTTTTCATAGGGAGGTGTAGGAGTGATGTGCAAAAACACAATACTAGACAAACTTAATGCAAAATATATCAGCAGAGCAGCACAGTATAGATACTTATACTTATCTCAGTTGAACAATATGACAATATGAAAATGATCTAGTTAAGAAATGTACATTTGTAATCAGGTTGAATACAATGACACAGCACAGTGTCAGCACACATTACAATGCCATACTTCTGTCTCAATCCTGTCCAAATCTTCCTGCCAAAATAAATCAAGACAGACAAAATACAACTGGACACTATACAGAATATTATAGGTATATATACACACTGTGTATATATATATATATTATAGAAAACCATCAGGAAAGCTTGTGTTGCGGGTGACAGAGAATCTTCCATCGCCACTTGCAATTGGGCACCCTTGACACCCTTACTTCCCACGGCTATATTATAGTAGAAAAAAAACTGTACAAGTATTTCTCGAGAAAGGGACGGTAGAGTACCTTGAATTTCTTTAACAATTGCTCTTCTCACTAAAGAAGCCCAGATTTTGTAAACCTTTTGTTCAATTGTGCTGTAAATTTCCACACAGCTACTATATCAGCCAGTCAAACAGGACTGGAGCTGTTTCCCCTACATCACAGTAACAGGATTCAGCTGAAAGGGATTCATATGATAAAAGGCCTTAAATGAGACTAGACCTTCCAACATTTGACAAAGCATAGTCGGCAGCTGAGATGCCAATTCTTCTAAGTGGAATGAATACATTGGAAATGCTGCTAAAATGTCCTCAACTGACCCAACTTCCTTCTGCCCCTCCTCTCTCTTCCTGTCTCTCTGTTAATTTAAATCGCTCTCTCACTCTTGCTTTGAATTGAAATAATTTATTGGCACAACCATTAAGCAAAGCAATATTGTTGTGGCAGTTTGAAATATGCGCAAATAAAACAAAAACATATATTTACACCTCACTTCTTCTTGGTGCTTTATTACATAATCACTTAGAATAGCAGATATGTAATCTGCTGCGATATTTATGCTCTCTTTCAACATAATTCTCCTTCTGTGTTCCTCCAACCATTTCTCATTCATTTTTATGTTTCCAATTTTATTTCATCATCACTCCCTTTATTTTTCTTTTCACAGTTTGCTTAAGTTCATTAATTCATTCCCTTGCTCCTTCTTCTTCTTCATCTCTTTGCCTTCGTCAACTTCCTCCTTGCTTTCTGTTTTTAGCTAATTTCCCCCCACATTGTTTATATACTTCTTTTTGCTTCTGGGGTGGCCTAAAAGATTATACATTATCTAATACATCTTATTCCCACATCCAAATTTTGGCTTATTACCTTTCATATGCTGAGCAGTAATAGACTGATTACATTTGGAAAACAAAGGTCTTCAGAGGCAGATGCAAGCAAAATCCCACAAATTTCTTAATTTATTCTGTAGCACTTGAAGTAACGTAACTGCGACAAGTGTCGGTTTTGTTGACACGAAGGCGTTGTGGCGTAATGTTGCCACTTAGTATTCCAGCTTTAATGCTGCTTTCAAGTGCTGTTGAAAATATTCAAATTACAACTTTGCCAATGAACAACCCAGCAATGTAGTGGAAAGCAACTTGTTAATTATGAGATATAATAATAGGAAACATGGGATTATAAAAAATTTAACTCAAGATGCTGAGATGTTATATTAAGGGTAGCGTGAAGATATCTTGCTGTTGCTCTGGCCGGGATGGAAAAAGTTTTCTTAATTGCATTTGTACAGTGAAATTGGATTTGGGCTGCTCTTGGCTTAACAAGTTCCCACTGGTGGCCATCAGATACAAACAAGTCTTATACACCAATATGGAGCAGCCAAACAGGGTTCACTCGAGTGCACATTTCCAACCTCCATTCTTGGCAGTAGGAGCTACCAGGGGCACTTGAAGGCAGCGTGGTCAACTCATCCAACAAAAACCTCCGAGTACAATATGTCAAAATTGGAATTTATTTAACATTCTGTAAAAATAGGTTCTAGGTATTGTATGTGTTCATGTTGGAGAGGTTGAGAGGTGGATAAGGTCAGTTGTAGTGGGCTGGTCTGACTTTACTGCTTTCTTACTCCTTTCCATTCTGTGTCCTCACTGAAGAGCAATCTTATAAAATCCAGAACTTGAGCATTAAGACGTGAGGATTGAAAAAACATTTTATAATTTATGCTCACTTCCCGATCGCTCTTAACGTGTTCTCTCTGTGTGCTTTTTCTCTGTTCAATGCTCGTGTGCAATCAGGGAAATTGTGGTGCTTTGGATGCCGCCTCTTCACACTCACAGGTGCTGACTGTCTCTGTGACACTCAGTTAGATTGGCAGAGCAAAACGAGCAAAGTGCCCTGCCATTAGCTTATTGGACAGCGCGGTCTACACAACCGTGTGTCTGTGTGTGTGTGTCTGTGTGTGTGTGTTTGTGCTCTCAGATACTGCCAGGTGTGATTTTGTCCCCAATCAGCATGTTGCAAACCTGTTCAAACTGGTTTAATGGCCTTTCATACAGAAAACTGAACTGCACATAATTGAATAATTCCAAATGCGAGTGTGCAGTCGCATGTATACTTGCAAATAAGGTTTTCTCTAACCTGCATGCATCATGTATTTCAATTTGACAGTTTTATACAAACTGTTTATCAAATTAAGACAAAGACTGACTTAAAATGTTTGATTTGACACTTGTCTACTTGTACTTGACATACTCCTGGCACCCATTTCCCCTGTGTTTCAACACCTACCCATGTGGTGCTATCATTTACACAACACCATGTAGACAAATAACAGAGAGTCTTAGTAAAAATTATGGTGTGAATCTGCATGTTTTGTCTTTCTGTTTGTGCTGTAGCATGGCTCCCTTACAAACCATCCTGTGACCAGAGAGTCATAGTTTACTTTGCTGTGTGTCCTGGCAAACCACTACAAACCTCACATAGTAAGCTGCTCTGCATAAAGCTGTGAGCCATCTGCCTGAAATGAAAGAAAAAACATTTCTCGTCTTGTTTTGGCAGCAGAGGACCCGTGAAAGATGCCATTCTACAAAGCAGACAGACAATGACAAACAGACTGGCAGACAGACAGAAAAAGAAACAGACAAATGTCGGCTTTGACAATACAAAGGAGATATTTTCATTCGTTGTCTTTTTCGGCACAAACACACCTACAGTATACATACGCAGTCTGTTAGAGTTACAGTAACAAGGTCTTATCAGTCACATGCGATGACAGGCAGCCGATCACAAACACAAAAACAACTTAAAACAGCATGTCAACATCTCATTCTCGTTTATTGTTGTTCGGGTTAAATCTCCATTTAGCTTCTCTATTTCACTATTTTTAACACACTCAGTCTCAAGTTTAGTTTCTTTACTTTCCAACGTTTCTTATCTCATTTGTTTTGTTTTTTTTTCCCTGTTCAGGTGCCCCTCTCTTTCCTTTCAATCTTTTTTCCTCCTTATCCTATCCTCATCCTACGTATGCCCTCTTCCCATTTTCTCCCCCACCCTTTGGTCACTATACATCAATGAGAGGTTGTTGATGTTCAGTGAAACCAGTGGCCTTTAAAGTGCAGGTCGCAATCTCTGTCTCATTCCTTTTTCTTTCTTTATCTGTCAGAGAAAAAGTCTGAGTCTTTGCTTTCTCTTCCTCTCTTCTAACATAATCTCTTGTTCTTGCTCTTTTTTTTTTTTACCTTTTGCACCGTCTCTCCTCTTGTTCTCTGTCGCTCACACACATTTTTCTGTCTCCCCCTTTCTGTTTCTGCGCCTCCATGTTTCTTTTTCCTCTCCTCCTCATTTCCTTTGTGTGAGCGTCTCTCGTTCTGCCGGGTGTATTTCCTCTCCTCTCTGGAGGAATAAAACTTTTTGAAGTTCTACCAGAGGAGACGCGCCTTCAGCCTTAATAAACTTCATCCTGGTTACTGGCACTTGCGTGGCTTACTATGTGCCATGGTGATTGTCACGGTTATGCAGGCAAGTAGACCCAAATGCCGAAACAACAGGCAGGCGACAGGAACTGAAGAAAATAATTATTTATTCACCAGACTCTGGCAGACAAAGACAAAAACAAAAACGGCCGACTTGAAACAGAAGAAGCAAAAAACAACAGCAGACCACAAACTGACAAAAAACTCAAAGAACAGACAGGTATTAATACACAAGGAACTAATCACGGAACAAGACACAGCTGAGTGGGACAGACACTGGAATAAAGAGGAAAACATAAGGATTGGTTAATAATGAAGACAACGAGGGTGTGGCAGGCAACAAGCAGGGCAAGGCTAACGAGACTACACACAGAACAATGTGCAGAGGAAAACATCCCGAGCGGGACTAGCAACACATGAGGAACACACGATTACAAACTGACAAGCATAAAACCAAAGCAAGGCAGAGAAAAAACCAAGCTCAAGCACTACACAAAGAAACAACAACGGCAAATGCAGATATCAGAAACAACTCGTAAACCAGAACACATACAAAGCACACACAGAGCGACACCAAAACCCCCAAAACACAAGAACTGGCTGTAATCAGCCTGTAGACAGCCTGCTGATTGAATCAGTCACACACCAATCACAGCCATTATCTCAACTAGGTGGTCCATTTAAATATGACTCCTTCCTACACTGATCCCTGCTACACCAGTGCTGCCACACTACGCTGCTGCTGGCAAAGCTTTGCCTCCACCACCCCAGCCTCCACCTTTTCGGTTCTTAACATGGCTCGAGTTAGTTTGGAATTCAAATGTCTTGCTTTGGGCCCATTCTTGTATACCCAGGGGGGTTTCTGCATTGCGCTCCCTGGTTTAGCTTAGCATGCTGCTTGTCTAATCCAGGGAGCATCTTAGAGCGGAGCCGTCAGCGCCGAGCTAAACTATATTTACATTTGTTGCAATAAATGGTTTATTCTATGACGAGAGTGTTCCTGACTGAAATACTTTTATCTAATCTGCAAAACATTTATCTTAATATCTTAACTTTATCAACATTATCAGGACCATATAATAAATTACAACCCTAATTTAACAGTCGACATCTCAATTTTGTCATGCTTAAAAGAATACTCCTGCTACTGGCTAGTAGCAGCTTATGTAGCCTCGAGCAGAGATGAGGAGCAGGCTTTTCGTCATCTTCATCACCAACAGAGGTTGCCACAAGTGACATCATGTGAGGCAGTTTATCAGACTTTGCACAGCTACCACCGGAGCCACAAAAGGTTTTATACAACTTTTTAAGTACTTCCCAAGACCTGTAAACAGTAATACTACTACTGTATGCTAGTATAAGAATCTCACTTGTCTGCTTCTCTTGATCTCCATCTCCTCCTCTGTGATTTCTTGTAGTTTTAATGAGGGAAATCAGTTATCTGGGGTCACATTGTTTGTGTACTTCATGAATGTATAATGGAAGATGCATCTGCAAAATCCAACTGGGGCAATATTCATGTAATATTCATTCAAACTTTTGTCTCAGTAAATGAATGAATCTTCCTTGATCTTTTCATGTTTGTAGTCATGTAGGGACAGAGTCCACCATGAGAGAGTCAAAAGGTCTGCTTTATAAGGAACTAAAAATTCTATTTTTTTTTTTTTTTGGATGGGGGGGTGGTCAGACCTAGACATAGTTTAAACTTGTTTCTTAAAATCCTTGTGATTAGTCAAATATTTAAAATCAACTGACTTTAAATGCAAAAACTGTAGAGATGCTATAATTTCAGTCAAGTCAAGTCAGTTTTACTTATATAGTGCCTAATCACAACAGCACTTTTCACATAGAGCAGGTCAAGACTGTACCCAACAATTCCCCCATGAGCAAGCACTTGGTGACAGTGGCAAGGAAAAAAAAATCCCCTTTAACAGGAAGAAAACTATAGGCTCTAGGTGGGCGACCATCTGCCTTGACCGGCTGGGTTGAGAGATAAAGAAGGCGGGGGAGAGAGACACAGAGAAGCACAATAACAACAATAATAATAATAGAAATATGACTAATAATAATAGCAGGCATGGGCATCAAGCAGGACCTTTTTGAAGACAAATGTTTTCTTGTTGTATTGTGTATGTATTCAGAATGTGCTGGATATGTTATTTGAGAATAAATAGAGCTGCAGTGGTCTAAAAGAAAGGAGAGCAGAGGCATGTGTGACCTTCCAAATAAAAGTGAAATAGAACATTTTTATGTCCGATATGATCTCAACTGTAGACAGGTCTGCACAAACTCTTTACCTATTCATCACTGTCAAAAATCAATCTGTATTGGCTTGTAAGAATAGGCTACTGAGATCCTTTGAGAATATAGGATACTGCCTCAAAGTCTGTTTTGAATTTGCTGCAACACATTTTGATGTGAGACTGGGTTGTTTGCTGTCACTGTTTTGTCAAATTCAGGTTAAAATAAGAGCGAAAAGTTCAACCCCTGACAGTGTTTCGCAGTTTGTGTTGGTAAGTTTCAAAGGAGGATGTAACTGGGTATTGTCTGTGCAGCAATTAAATGTGTTTACAATTATTTAAGAAAATAATCTCAAATAATTACAGCAGGTTAGGCCTTAATCCCTTAGCAACATTCCTACAACACTTTCAATGTGGTAACAGCGTTATTCTTTATTATGGTACTGAGGGAGTTGGTATAAGCAGCATTATACATGTTTAACATCTAAATCCATACATACATACATGCATGCATGCATGCATGCATACATACATACATACATACATACATACATATTGCATATGCTGAATTAAAAGATACAAATTAATGTTTGACAATGTATAAATAATTGCATGTGAGCAAACATTATCTTGATGATGCAGCATCATGCAAATTTCTTCCCAGTGAAATGATTTCACTTTGATCACTACTGTATTACAGTATGTCAAATTGGTTATAAATAGCAAATGATATCTGTATACATATAACTGTTCACTGTATATCTAGCAAGATGCTCAAATATTCAGATCGCTTAGTGTTGCTGAACTGTGTCTGCATGTAAAGGGGAGGACTCCGATTTAGATGATATCACAATGGTATGCTGTTTTTGGGAGCTTTACCATGGTTACACTATGACTACCTGTGGTTCCATCCATTGATTAGTTTCCTGGAAACCCAGCCTTATTAATCTGTGTGCAGAACACATGCACATCTTTCATTACAGGTGCTGAGTCCAAAAAACTTTAGATACTTTCTGTTTCTCAAAGATTCACAACACTGTACGATGTTCTTTTTAAAATATTCTCCTTTGTACAACAATTGGATCTTCGTCAGGTCAGACAAAGTGTGCTCTATGAGAAGAGTCTATGGTCATGCTAGCGCCTCTGTGAGGCTGTACCCTCAGTATTCTAACATGCTCACAATGACATGCTGATGTTTAGCAGATATAAAGTTTACCATGTTCACTATCTTAGCTTAGCATGTTAGCATGCTAGCAGTTGCTAATCAGCACTAAACACAAAATACAGCTGAGGTTTATGTGAGTCAGCTTTTCAGGTATTTGGCCAAAAACAAAAGAATTGGTCAAATTTAAATTCTAACCTGTTCTAGATCAAACATCATGGGATCACCAATTTTATCGCAATTAATCCTGAGGAAGACTGAGGAATATTTGTGCCAAATTTTGTGGAAATCCATACAACAGTTGTTGAGACATTTCGCTCAAAACCATAAATGTCAATCATGGTGGCACTAGAGGAAAAGTCAGACGATCACCAAAGTCATTAGGATTCATCAGCTAGGGACAATGAATGTTTGTACCAAATCGTGTGTCAATCCATCTTGTAGATGTTGAGATATTTCAGTCTGGACCAAAGCGGCCTAGAAAAAAAAAACTGCTTCTCTGGTGAGAAAGAATATCTCTACAATGTCAGAGGTGTTATCAGTTTCCTCTGTTACGTCTTGATCACAGTCCACTACACCTGCATGCCATTATGGATAGATTGAAGCCCCAGATTTTAATGTATTAAACTCAATTAAGGACAGTTGGGAGCAGCAAGGTGGCCTTGTGAGTCCAGACTGTGTCCTTCAAATGAAACTGCTCCTGGTTCAAGCCCCCATGACTGTTGGATTTTACCTCTGGGGTTTGGTAGAATATCACAATTACATTTTTATTGTCAGCCAACTCCATCTCCATTCAGAGGACAGGCCAATAGTAATCTGAGTCTGTCACAGTAATCTTTACCATAGGAAACTTTATACATATATCAGTTCTAATTAACAAGTGGCAGATTTTGCATGACAGGGGGTGCAATTAATGTTGTTCCTACAGAATGAGCCCAGCTGAGTGTAGTCTCAGGATAATTCAATTCAATTCAATTCAATTCAATTTTATTTATATAGCGCCAAATCACAACAAAAGTTATCTCAGGGCACTTTACACATAGAGCAGGTCGAGACCGTACTCATTTACAGAGACCCAACAATTCCCCCCATGAGCAAGCACTTGGCGACAGCGGCAAGGAAAAACTCCCCTTTAACGGGAAGAAACCTCAAGCAGAACCGGGCTCTAGGTGGGCGGCCATCTGCCTTGACCGGTTGGGTTTACAGAGAAAGAAGGAGGGAGGGAGACGGGGGAAGGGGAGAGGGGGGTGGGGTGGGGAGAGACACAGAGAAGTATAATAACAACAAAAACAATAACCATAACAGCAGTAATGTAAGTAGAGCTATGAATTTATAATAGCAGCAATAATATCAGTAGCAGAAATAGAAATAGAAGCAGGACATCCACGGGACCACGCCACAGTCCCCACAGCCGTGGCCCACCATTCAGGCGCTGGATCTTCCTGTGAGATGAGAGAGCACAGAGACTCCGGGGAAGAAGTCAAGTTAGTAACATGCATGAATGGTACATGAAGCATTGAAATGGAGAGGAGGAGGAGGAGGAGAGAGGAGAGAGGAGCTCAGTGCATCATGGGAAGTCCCCCGGCAGTCTAGTCCTATAACAGCATAACTGGGGGCCGGTCCAAGGCGAGCCTGGCCGGCCCTAACTATAAGCTTTATCAAAAAGGAAAGTTTTAAGCCTACTCTTAAACATAGAGAGGGTGTCTGCCCCCCGGACTGAATCTGGAAGATGGTTCCACAGGAGAGGAGCCTGATAGCTGAAGGCTCTGCCTCCCATTCTACTTTTAGTTATTCTAGGAACCACAAGTAAGTCTGCATTTTGGGAGCGCAGTGCTCTAGTAGGGTAATAAGGTACTATGAGCTCTTTAAGATATAAAGGCGCCTGACCATTAAGAGCTTTATAAGTAAGGAGAAGTATTTTAAATTCTATTCTGGATTTTACCGGAAGCCAATGTAGCGAAGCTAAAATAGGAGAAATATGATCTCTTTTCCTAGTTTTTGTTAGTACACGTGCAGCTGCATTCTGGACCAGCTGGAGAGTCTTTAGAGACTTGTTAGGGCAGCCTGACAATAAAGAATTACAATAATCCAACCTAGAAGTAACAAATGCATGGACTAGTTTTTCTGCATCTTTTTGAGGCAGGATGTGCCTGATTTTTGCTATATTACGTAGGTGAAAAAAGGCAGTCCTTGAAATTTGTTTTATATGATGGCTGAAGGACATATCCTGGTCAAAGATAACTCCCAGATTCCTTACGGTGGAGCTGGAGGCCAAGGTAATGCCATCCAGAGTAGCTATGTCATTAGATAACGTGTTTCTAAGGTGTTGAGGGCCAAACACAATAACTTCAGTTTTGTCTGAGTTCAGTAGCAGAAAATTGTCAGTCATCCAGGTCTTTATGTCCTTAAGGCACACTTGAAGTTTAGTTAACTGATTTAATTCATCTGGCTTCATTGATAAATATAATTGGGTATCATCAGCGTAACAATGAAAATTTATGGAGTGTTTCCGAATAATATTACCTAAAGGAATCATATATAAGGTGAACAGTATTGGTCCAAGCACAGAACCTTGTGGAACTCCGTGTCTAACTTTTGCGTGGATGGAGGATTCATTGTTAACATGTACAAACTGAAGTCGATCTGAAAAATAGGATTTAAACCAGCTTAATGCAGTTTCTTTAATACCAATTAAATGTTCCAGTCTCTGTAACAGGATGTGATGGTCAATGGTGTCGAATGCAGCACTAAGATCTAACAAGACAAGTACAGAAAGAAGTCCTTTGTCCGATGCAGTTAGGAGGTCATTCGTAACTTTCACCAATGCTGTCTCTGTGCTATGGTGCGCTCTAAAACCTGACTGAAAATCCTCAAATAAACTATTGTTATGTAGGAAGTCACATAACTGATTGGCAACTGCTTTCTCGAGGATCTTAGAGAGAAAGGGAAGGTTAGATATAGGTCTGTAGTTGGCTAAAACGGCTGAATCCAGTGTAGGCTTCTTAAGAAGAGGTTTAATTACAGCTACTTTAAAGGACTGTGGTACATAGCCTGTTACTAGAGACAGATTGATCATATCTAGTAAAGAAGTGCTCACTAAGGGTAAGACTTCCTTAAGCAGCCTAGTTGGGATGGGGTCTAAGAGACAGGATGAAGGTTTAGAGGACGAAATCATTGAAATTAATTCACAAAGGTCGATTGGAGAGAAACAGTCTAAATATATATCGGGTTTAGCAGCTATTTCTAAGGTTCCTGAATTGGAGGGTGAATCAGTGCCTATTGAGGGCAGGAGGTGATGAATTTTGTCTCTAAAAGTTAGAATTTTGTCATTAAAGAAGCTCAAAAAGTCATTACTACTGAGAGCTATAGGAATACATGGATCAATAGAGTTATGACTCTTTGTCAGCCTGGCCAAAGTGCTGAAAAGGAACCGAGGGCTGTTTTTATTCTCCTCTATTAATGATGAGTAATAGGCAGCTCTGGCATTACAGAGGGCCTTCCTATATGTTTTAAGACTATCTTGCCAGACTAAACGAGATTCTTCCAGTTTGGTGGAACGCCAAATCCTTTCAAAATTTCGCGATGTTTGCTTTAATTTACGGGTTTGGGAGTTATACCATGGAGCTAGCTTCTTATGTTTTATTATCTTCCTTTTTAAAGAAGCGATAGAGTCGAGTGTTGTTCGCATGGAGCTTGCGGTACTGTCAACAAGATTATCAGTTTCAGAGGAACTAAAGTTAGCATAAGACTCCTTTGTAGTATTGATCTAACCCATAATCTCTTTTTGTAAAATAAAGAATAGCTATTATCAGTGTTAATATGGAAGTGAGCCAATAAAGACTATAACAAAATAATGCTAAAGATGTTAAGGTGTTTACATACCATAGAACTGACAGATTTAGGTATATTAAATTAGGCATACTATGAAATCAGAATTTAAATAGGTAGTTTGAATTGGATATGATTCAACTTTACATACATAGTAACACATTCAAATTTGTCTTTGAAGCCCAGCCTCTCTTAGTTACTGTTGCTGCCTGTCAAGCTTTTACCACTTAAAATTTGCAGTAAAATAGGGGGTCTTCAGTTTAACACAGAAGTAAACAAAAGTAGGCTTTTCATTTCTAGCCAACAACTTTTTTTTATCAGCTGAAATAATAAATGTCACTAGCAGATTTTATTTGCTGTAGCTAGCTAGTGTAAGCTAATGCTAACCCTAACTGCAAGTTTGACTAGAGTTGCACTCTGATATAGTAGTATCTTGGCTCCCACAGGATCAACATACCAGTCCTGAACAGGTATTTTTCTAACATAACCTGTAAACCCTCAAAATAATGTAGATAGCTAATGCACCAATGCCTGGATATACTGCTAGGTTACGACTGTTGGAACACTGACATTGACATACCATCTTTTAATGCTGAACTTGTTAGCAAACAGTTGCATATTTACACATCCAACAGTTATGGAGAAATGTTATCATTCATTTGGAGTCTTGTTTCTGTCCACCTGATGAATGTAAGTCCAATATTCACTCTCTTTTCAACTCCTAAGGGAAATATCTGGCTCTTCAGCTGCTAAATGCTCGTTATGTTCACCAGCTAGTCGCTAACTAGCTGGACAGCTAACGATTAGCTGAAACTCGAAGCACCATAAAGCTGAGGGGAGCCGCAGAGTCGCTAATAATTCTCTGTAGGTTCATCACTACAAGCAACGCCTCTGACATTACACACTGTCAGTTGATCTATTGTTACAGTAAAAATATTGATTATAGCTGCTTTAACTTTTGCAGCTTATGTTAGAGCAGATAAACACTGTTTATTTAATTCCTTATACTTTTGCTCTCATCCTTTTTGGCTTTGCAAAGGTGAAAAAAAAACAAACACCCCCTCAGAGCTCCATGCACATGGTTTTGGCATGTGAAGAAATCCAAAGCTTGACTGGGCCGCCGTGCTTTAGTTTAGGGGTTTAGCGAAAGGTAAATTCCTCATATTAATACTGCAGGATCAATCAATCACACTTATTTGGTATTAAGTATACACAGTGCATACAGTGGACCATTCAGGTGGTTTTGCGAGCTTTATGTAGAGAAGCAAGTTTAAAACCACGTCAGTTTAAATCCCAGACTGGCTGGGAAGATGGTGGAAGGGGAACAGCGTGATTATGCTCTCCTTGCCTTCAAAATCTTTCGTTGAGGTGTCCTTGAGCAAGGCATTACACGTTACTGCACGTCCAGCAGTGGAATCGTGGGAATAATGGCATTCTCATACATCATGAAATGTATGAATGTGAAGCAGAGCGTGTTGAAAAAGAGCAACCATCCTCAGTTGACTTTCCCCGGATGAATAAAAGATTTTAAAAAAAATCTATACCACACATAAACACCCACCAAGATGAACACTATCCCTTCGAGTGTCTGTGTCGAGGAGCATAAAGATGCTTTCTCTTGCAGGTCATCTGAACGAGCGAGTAAGTGGGCAGTATTGATGCTAGATGTTTGAGCTGCATTACTGCAAGGCAATCAAAGACCAGTTTATAGACATGTACACATACAGACTCAGAAAGTACACAAATGTCTCTTTGAACTTCAAAGAGACCTTCTATTTTCCCTTCAGCCATACATGTTCTCTCTATAAAATGTAATTAATCCCAACCTAAGTCACATACACACACACAAAAGCTGCACACATGAGCTTGTATGTATTTCTCTCACTCTCTTTTCGGTATACTATCTTTCAGAACCTATAATTTATTATCAGCTGTGGCAAATTTTCTGCTGCGAGATCTGAGATGTTGTTGGCACTGCTGGGAGTTTACATTGCACATTGCAAAATATTTCCCTCTCTATCATCATCCACAGGTTTCTATATCTCCCATTGTCATGGAAATCCCTGTGAAACAATCATTTGCTTTGATGCACGAGCACAGAGATTGATCAAAGATTTTAGATTGCGGGCCGTGAAGTGCAGCCACAAAATGAATATTAAATGCCATCTGAGCTTTAGATTGTGAGGGCATCTCACCTTAGGGATGTTATGGAGTGCGCTGTCAATTAAGAAAGCGTATTTGCATATAGTACAGGGCATAATGCATACACTGCAGCTACATCAAACTTAGTATGACTGCTAATGTTTCTTTCAGTGGCAAGTGTCATCCTGTGAGCATGTCAATGCATGCTTCTACATCGCTGTTCACTGAAAAGCCAGAGCACAGGTGGTGTAGCCAGAAAAAGAAGTACCTGAAAATTACTGCACTTTGGTTTTTTTTTTTTTTTTTTCTATTTGTGAAAAGGGCCGACCGAGGCCAACAGATGTTTCTGTGCTGCTGCTTTCAAAGTTGCATACTGTGCAGCTAAAAATGAGTGATTGTGACTGACCTGTGTTTATGTGTTCCTGTCTCCTCCTCTCTATGCAGCTGGATACGCAGCTGAAGATGGTTAGAATGCACTTAATGGGGCCACTGTCATGGGGCCGGGTCAAATGGCCGGGTATAATGGGAACAGGAGTCCTTTATCTGCTGCTGCTATCAACCTGTTTCGGCCAAGACACAGAAGGTAAAAGGAGTCTTTATCCATCTTTATTTTTCACTCTCTGTCTTTGTCTTGTCTGTACTTGTCTGTTCTTTTCATATATTTTTTGAATCAAGTCTGCTCAGCAGGGATTTAATATTAGAATTGTGCACATGACTTTTTTGATTTATCTTAGGTAGTGAGCATATCCCAGTCAGCTACGGTGTGTCACAAGATTTTCCTGGTTTATTATTGATCCTTTTGGATATGTGACATCTGTTGCTGATTGAAGATGAATAGTGCTTTGTTTAGACAATCAGAATGCTCAGTAGTTTGTTCAGTTTTTCCTTTTATTATTATAGCATTTATTATAGTGTTTTCCTGTTTTTTTTGTGTCCATTTCACATCCGTTTTTGTTAACATTTTCTGGTTAGGCGTAGCACTAGTAATGTCGCACTGTTGGCTGCTCCATCCCTTTGGTTCAGGCTAAAATATCTCAACTACTGTTGGATGGATTGCCATGAAATTGTGCATTCATGGTTCCCAGAGGATGAAACCTACTGACTGTTAGCATTCTAACACATTAAATTAAGATGGTGAACATGGTGCTAAAAATCAGAATGCAAGTATGGTCATTGTGAGCATGATATCATGTTACTGTTCTCATTGACTTCAAAGCACCGCTGTGTCTAAGTAAAGAATCACAGAGCCGCTTGCAAAGCTGTAGACTCTTAGGGTGTTTTCAGACCTGTGTTGTTTAGTCTGGGTGAATTGGACCCTAGCTCATTAACGGTGGTGGGAATGTGATCCGACCTCGATCTGACCCAACAACTCTGCAAGTTTGAGCTTAACAGCTCCCATAGGCACAAGCGGTTTGCATACTGGGATGTGGATGAGCAAAATTAACAGCAGCAACTAGTCAGAGGGTGAATCGAAACCCATTATTTGTATGTGGCCAGAGGACCTTCTTCAGGAACTTCTTCCTGTGACTGAGACACAACTAACCAATGAGCGGAGTGAACATTCTCATGTGGCTTTTAGTGATGCATTTTGGTTTGCCTTTTTTTCTGTGTGAAAAGAAACCGAACCAACTGGAAAATGCAACAAGTTTGCCAACTCATCCGCTGATTCAGACCAGAGCAAACAAACTATAGCTTTGAAAGCACCCTTAGTCTTGTTAACCTGTTCTGGCAAACCAGATGGATGCCAACGTGATCATGTGCCATCACAGTCCCAATGCAACCCATGAGTTTGAGCTTTTACCCATAAGTAGTATTTGATGGGTGTTATTTTGTAAGATCCCTTAATCCCCAAATTCCTGCTTACAAACTAATGAGCGGGAATTATTGGCACATTTATTGTAACGAATGTTATGTTAATTTTTCTATTCAAATTAAATTGTAATATTGAATAACAGAATGTATTGAAATGTGGATCATGTAATGTTTTAACTTTGGCATATTAGCCTGCATACCAAAAAGGCATTGTAAGGAGTGAAATACATGTTTGGGTGGAGGTTAAGGTTTTTCATCAGCTATGTTGTTATCCTGAGTTTTAGCGCTCTGGTGTGTCACAGTGTTACCTCTCTTCACAATGTAATGGAATATGCAATTCATTTCATGATAAAAAAGATCCACACTAAGATTTAATTGAACAGAGAGTAAACTGAAGGTAAGGTAGGGCAGAAATGAAGTCATCACCTGTGGTAGAGCTCAGCATAATACTCTCTTGACTTTCTGCTCGATTTGTCAGAATATTAATATTCCGTTTAACTCTTAGTCCTTGAGATTTATCTGGTTGGCATTTAGCTGACAGGCGCTGCAGCCAAAGGTGAACATCCGCATGTATATGCAAGGGCATACTGTATGTAAGCAGCAAGTGTGTCTGTGCATGTGTACATGTTTTGGGAGCTTTTAGTGAAGGTATACAATTCTAAACATCCCTTCAGTTCAGATCTCCCCGGGCCCATCTGTCTCTCCTCTTTTCTCCTCATCACACCTGTCCACCTGCATTCAATTACACCTGTAAAAACTGTTTCCTAACCTGTCGGCAGGGTCTCAAAAACAAGATTGCAGGCGTCATTCTGGTGGATCTACACATAACAAGAATAGTATGTTTTAATGAGTGGATTTCTGGTTGACAGACATTTTTTTTTTTACTCAGTTTGGGTCCCCTCATGACATGAGTGTTTGTGTGTTTTTAATGAGCTCGAGTCCCAAGACGAGCGGTTGATTCTAGCAGTTCGGACCCCCGCATGCCAAGAGTACTAGTAAGTTTTAATTAGCCTTGGTCCCAAGGTGAGACACTATATTTACTCATTTTGGTTTCCCGAATGACTAGAATATTTTTAATGAGTCTCGTTCCCAGGATGAGAGACTACAAAATGTGTCAAATTTGCTTCTTTGTTTTCTTCCCCAGAAACCAGTCATCACTTCTAAGTGATTAACTAAAATAATAACATTTTATTACTCATCGTTAAAAGCAATTTGACTTGTAGCATATACTCTAGCTATTGTTGTCAAATTTAAACTTAACATCAGTGTGACTAGCGCTGAGTGAGAAATAGCAGACTGAAATGCAAACGCTCTGCTCTGGTGAGTTCCTGTACTTGACTTGACTCTGATTATGAATTCATTTGAAGCTGGCGGTGTGTAGGCGGTGCCTCACTGGTTGTTTTAATTGAATGTGACTTATCTGGGAATGTGAACAAGTCACAGCAGGAGGCATGAAAAGAGTTATGCTTGAGTTGTCGTACATTGAGTGTGATGTGTGCGTATCTCTTGTGTTTGTGTTGCTCTTTTTTAAAGCCTAAATGCTTGTAAATGTATTCTTGTGCACCTGTTTGATTGTCTGTGAGAGTTCCTGCATTTGTGTATGTCTGTTTGATCACATGCCTGTGATTATTGTGTGGCACAGCTGCAGTGTGTTAAATGAAAAGAATGCTTGCCAGCACATTGTATTAACTTGATATTAGTGACTTCTCTCTCTTATTCTCTGCCTCTCCTCTCACCATGTCTTGCTCAGGCCAGCTAGCTTTCTGCAACTGACTGACTCTGTGTAACATCATAACTAGCATAACTACGGCCCTTTCCCAAACCAATTGCTGTGCACAAGCCCTTCACCGTAAGTCCATATACACACTCGCAGCTGTGGAGGTCACACTGCATTAAGAGTGGAGAGTACAAATAAACAGGTAAACTGTCCACCACGAACAGGGAACATCTGTCACCATGGATATCATCCCCAAAACAATGTGCTATACAAATGAAACAGGACCCGCTCCTTAAAGGGGACTTATCGTGCCCCTGGAGGGGGGCTACGTAAACTAACATTAGTTAGGATTTCAATTCTTTTTCTTGGTTTTTACTCAAAATGAGAACTTCTCAAATACATGCGTTGCCTGAATCCGATCTGAAATATGCGAGCGGACAACACGACCAGACCGTGCAACAACCTTAGCAACAAAGGCTGCCAATGGACGGCCGTTTGTGGACATGCACGAACAATCTGATGCCAGTGAAGCAAAATGTGACAGGGTATATTCAGTTGGATGGGTTCAAACATGAGTATAAAACAAATCAAATTAATTGAGCTAGAGACCAAATGTGTCTCATTTTATTTTAGCTTTACTGCACATTCTGTGATTTCAACCTAGCATGAAAAAGGCTTGGTGTTAGAAAAGAGTATGATGGCTTCATGTGCATAGTGGCAAAACAGAGGTTTATTTTATATGATGGTTGGTACCGAAGTAGACTCAATCTCAGAGGTTTTTATGGTCCACTTCCACTCCATATCAGCTGCCCTTCAGATGGTGAACCCTCCATTCAGAGAAGGCAGAGTGGATAGCGAGAAGGTGTTGGAGCGAGATTGGGACTGAGTTTTTATGTGTGTGCAAATGGCTCCAAGTGTCTAAAATGCCCACTAACGTTGATTGTGCATCAACTCATAGCGCTAGACCAACTGATATTTCCCTCCAAAAACCTTAGTCTGTTTCCACAGCTCTGAACCCTGCCCACATCTCTTTTTCAGCAATTCAAACCCTGCATGCTTTAATTACAGTTTTACACAGAACTTACTGTGTAATTAATTGTACTTGTATGGTTTGGAAGTGCTTTCATAATTTTTCAGCGGTTGTTCTCACTACACAGAAGGCCTCAGCCCTTTTCGAACTCCATTATCTTCAATCCCCATGTCAAAACAGAATAGTACATGTACAATCTAATGCAGTCCAACACGGGGAAAAAACACCTTTGTGAAGTCTACAAAACAGTATTCAACACCAGTCTGACAATGCCAGAGAGATATTGATTCTATTCTTGTAGACCTTATTAGATTGTGCAGATGTTCGTGATATTGTGTCCGACCGATGTAGGTCTATATGATGGAGGACTGTATGCACAGAAAACTTCCACCTGAGCTCGTGACAAATATGTTACACCATGAATGTCAATTGTGCCTGTTTGGTGGGCTGGTGCTGCAGATTTATGATATATTTTGTGCATGTGTCAGCATGTGTGTCGGTGTATGGATGCGGGTGTAGTTGGGAGTTTTCAAGGTGATTTTAATATTTATTACTGCTTTCCTTTAGTGTAAGATGTTTTGTCTGAAGTGAAAGTCGGCCCTCCCCTATCTTCACTCCCTGTCTTTGTCCTTCTCGCTGTCTTTTTTCCCCAACTACAGTACCATTTCTTCTCATCAGCCGCTGTCATCTCCCTCTCATACCCCCATCTCTGAAGCAGACTGGTATTTCTTTAGATTGATATTTCTCCACCCTTCCCTTTGCCCTAGAACTTTTGCCCCGCTTGTATTTATTGCTATTTTTTTTCACTGTGCTGCCATCACTACCTCTGTCACTCTTTCAACAGCCCTCTATTTTCTCTCCTTCTTTGTATATTCCTTTTACAAGACCACTGCTTATTTATCTTTGACACGCATTGCCACTGAATAAGTTCAAAGTTCAGGTAAAAGGTTAACGAGGGTAACAAGATAGAAAACAGAACAGAAGAAGAACTGAGAAGCACCAAAAACTTTAAAAATAAATAGTTATAGTAGTCATGTCAGGAGTTGTTTAGCTTAGTATAAAGACTCGAAGCAGGGGGAAAGTGAAAAAATAAGGTCAGCAGTCAAAAGCAAGGGCTTCAGCCTGCTCTGAATGCTCCGTTTGCAAAGTTACCTCGACTTCCCCATCAACCATGATGTCAGATCGTTCACGCATGGCCACAAACGACCGTCCTTAAAGAGAAAGGAGCTGAAACAGTCTGTTTCAGTCAGAGGCTGAACTGAGGGGCTGCTTAAAGAGCCAGTATGAGATAAATAAGGAGTTTTTTGAACTGTAAATCATGCAAAGATAAACCAGTAGAGCCCCAGAATAAAAACATAGATCTGGAAATGCGCATGTTATGTCCTCTTTAAGATCTAACAAATATGCTGAATGCATTTTTCTTCCTCATAAAACAAGACAATTTTATGATATTTAGGAACCTGCATTGTTTACATCCATGTTTACTAGCTAGCAGTCTTCTTCTTCCCTGCCTGTTGGCATATTACTGCCAAGTAATCAGCTGTCAATTAGTGGAATGGCAAGGAACCATTGGTTGAATGTGAATTGTGCCCGTGCTTCCTTATGTGAATGAAAGATACAAAGCAATTACCTGCTCTTTGAAATATTGTTCCATAGCTAGTGGTCAAAAACTCCACTGGGTGTCTTTAACAAACTGACAGATTGACAGTTATCTTCTCATCTCAGCCTCAGACAAAAATCTAAAAATGTATTTCCCAAAATATCAAACTATTCCAATCTTTTTTGAGCTTACTCGTCTTTACAGAAGAGTCCAAACCCAGGCTAGACCTGCGGACAACAATGTTGATCCCACAGTTGCTGCCCACCAGAAGAGCATTAGGGGGAACTGGAGGGGTGTTTAAGTATTTTCACCATGTGTCCTCAGAACAACTGGCATCTGATTACCACCACCGCTGTCAGCTGTGTTCAACCCTGCACTGGCTGGAAACAGACCTGACATACTGAGACAGAGAGAGAGAGTGGGAGAGAGAGAGAGGGAGAGAGTCAGGATAATGGATAAGCCAGCACAGTGACAAAGTGGTGATCCCTACAGCACTGAGCCTCTGTGTGTGTGTGTGTGTGTGTGTGTGTGTGTGTAAGTGTGCGTTTTTTTTTTTTTTGTGCGAGCGGGTCGACAATCCGTTTTCTCCAGAGATACATCAATCTGACACAAGGTCACACTGTCTCTCCTCTACAATCCTTTCCTTTTCCTCTCCTCTCCTTCTTTCCTCTCCCTTCCTCTCCTCTCCTTTCCCCTCCCCTCCTCTCCTCTCTCCTCTCGACTCTGCCAGTCCTCCTCCTCTCTTCTCTGTTCCCCTGGATTGTCTCTTCTTTCCTCTTCAATTTTGTCCTCTCTACTCCTCCTCTGTCCTCCATGGATGAATGGATCGTGGGGGGGGGGGTATAGATGAATGGGTGATGGATGAGCGGCTGGCTGGTTGGGTAGAGGAGGGAAGATGGAGAGCAATCGGACCCCAGGGAGCGGTGCAGATAGGTGTACCTGCTGATGGAAGCTTAAAAAGGACATGACACAGGAGAACTTTTAGAGGAAAAAAAAAACTCCTTTCACCTGTCTGTCTGCTCCTTTATTTCCACCTTTTACTACCATATCTCTCAATCCTCTTGTTTGAAAAGACTGTGTAGTATATTTTCAGGAGTCAGGTCTGTCTATCAGCCCGTCAATTCTGCAGCAAAACTTTTTGGCATTTGGGCTTGAACACATGAAGCGTTGTGAGCATGTTGCAAAACACCAGAGCATAGGTTTAGAATGAATGAAAGAAATTATCAGCATAGCTTTTTGTTTTAACATTTTCATTTACACACTTTTAATAATGCGCCTTGAATAAGTAAATTATCTCAAAGGGACTCTTTGCATATTAATTAAGTTATATCAAAAAGACTCAATATGTAATTAACTTACAAACTCTGTGAAACACTATTAATGGCTACACTCCCGCACTGTGGGTATGTTCAGACACACATACTGTTCACAATATTAGGTCGCTGTGGTGCCATTAATCCTCATTAATTTCATTGTGTGCTCGTGTAAAGCAAACATTTGGCAAAACAGATTTTCTGCAGATTTCAGCGCATTATTTAAGGTATTCTAAAAGACCTTTTTAATGACATCTCCAGATAGCTCACTTGATGCAACTGCATATTTCATGGCAGACTCTTCTCTCCTCACTCCTTTCTTGTTATATTATCCATTTCACGTCGGTCCGGCTCGTCAGTGCACATCATAAAATATTTACTTTTCCATTTTTTGAGTGTGCCATAACCAAATTCTGTGGTCATCTATCAAGCAGCAGAAACAGGTTTTTCAAACTCTTCTCTCTCTTCAGGAGGAAATCTTTGCAGATTTGATCAGCATCTCTCGAGATAACTTCTGTTTGCCTTCGTTGCTACAGCATGTTCAAATATTATTCCAGCATATTTTAGAGTTCATCATCATTGGATTTTTCCCATTCACAATTTAGACTCTAGGCAAAGTAGCCAAGCGAGCATTTAACAGATGGCAACAAGCAGGATGCAGTCAAGTACAACTTCAACTCAGATGAGGACAAATATTTCAGAATATGGCAAAAAAAAAAAGATTAAAAAGCTTTAGGAACACATTAGAAAGTTTATGACAAATGTTTGGCCTGAAATTAGAAGGTTAGCAACTGCTAGTAACTACAGACATCTTGTCTAATTGTTTTTTTTGACAGTCTCGTAAAATTGTAGCTGGAAATCTATTAAATGTCATAATTTGTGGTTTAAAGTGTTTATATTGCTGGAGAGGGCTTCTAATTAAGATATTCCTTGTCCTTTTTCATAACTAAGAAAGTTGCCATAGGTGCATGAAGTTGCTTGTTTAACTTCACTACATTACCAGCATAGTTCAACTCATTCCCCAGTGGATAAGAAACAAGAATACAGTACAATACAATCTTTAGATTGCCTGCTACTTTTTCTGTCCTGTGAAATGGGCCCACAGAGCATCACTCTGAGGCACAATCTGAGACATCATCAGCTGAAATGAGTCAATTATTTTGGTGGGATCAGGTCAGTGTGATGGCTCAGATTCTTGCGGTATTCTTCCATGTCATTTGGGAAGAAAGCATCCTCAGCTGGCCAATAGACCATGCTACACTGTCTGCCTCTGTACCATATAGAGTGAACCTCTGCAGCCACATTGCTTCTTTCTCATTGATTTATATATACTGCAGCTATGATTGGTTTTCAGATTTTTTTTTCCTAATGTGTGCTTCTAGTCCCCCTTGGCTCCCCTCGGTATTTTATAGACTTTATTTCCCCAGTATGTTCTATTGCTATGCCACACATATCCCTTACTTTAGTCTACCCAAATAAATGCTTTCTTCACAAATACTTTATAGTGTGTGGTAGAAAAGTAAACATTTAGTTGTTAGCTTTAAAGCAATAGTTCAAAAACTTTGGGAAATACACTTATTTGCATTCTTCCCGAGCATTAGATAATAAGAGCAATACCACTGTCATATCTGTCCCTTAAGTATGAAGCCACAGCCAGCATCCAATTAGCTTAGCTTAGCTTAGCTTAGCTTAGCTAAAGACTGGAAACATGAGGGAACAGCTAGCCTGGCTTTGACAGAAAAAAAACATGCTGCAGGCACGAAAGATATTCCAATTGAAATACATTAGTTTGAAAGTCGTGCTGAGTGTCACGAAAAAAAAAGGAAAATTCGATGTTACACGATACACGAATCTATAGATTACATTTCGTGACTATTTCAAGAACTGCTGTGATCCTGGGTTGCTAAATCATGCAAAGATAAATCAGTAGAGACCCAGAATAAAAACATTGACCCGGAAATGTGTATGTTATATCCTCTTTAATGTCTAACAAATGTGTTGAATGCATTTCCTTCCTCATAAAAACCGAAGTGTAAAAACAGCAATTTGTGTTTCTAAGGGGGCTTAAGGAATGCTGAACTAGTCCTTTAATGTTGTGGAAGTCAATATTAATGCCTTTGCTTTAAGCAATTTGACAGCTTCTCACTGCTACGTACCCAATGGATCCTGGTTCAATACACACACACAAACACGCAGACACACAATCTCCATAGTCAGTTGCCTTATTGAGTCACAGTCCCAGCATGTATATTTTATGGTAACTCTAGCATGTGTGAGCGTGTATGTTCGTGTGTGCAACTGCGTACAGGCATACAGGCTAAATTGTGCGAACTGTTTGATGTGGTGTGAAGTGTGTTCCTAAGCAGCGTGCATGTGTATGTACGTCCCATGGCGACAGTTGCTAAGCTGTGTGTCTGTGTGTACTGAACAATAGTTGTTTTCAGCAAGCTTAAGCCTGTTTAACCCATTTGGTGGTTGCTGTAGTCTTCAGCTGCAGTCACTTCTCTCTCTTCTTCGTCTTTAGTTGGCTTAATGGGAGTTTTCTTCCACCCTTGCCAACCCTCGGAATTTGAATAGTATATAAAGAAGATATTGATCAAAACACTCCAAATAAAGAGGCATTGGATGGATGATAAATCTGAAATGGAGCGAGCTTTTCTACTGATGTTGTCTGAATGGAGTTTCAAAGTTTTAAGACTTTTTTTTAAATGTGCTCCACACCTTGAACATCTCACCCCCATTCCTCTCACATCAGCTTTCCACAGGACTTTTCATCAGCTTGACAGAAACCTGGCATTAGATGGATTTATTCACTTGCTCATGCATAAAGTCATTTCAGCTGTATTTTTTCCAGAAACAAGAGGGGAGCGCAAGTGTATACTTACCAGCGCATAAGTGAGTGCTTACAGAAAGACAAGCACATATCAATGAGAGAAGAAATGCACAGCTAAACTTTTGAGGGTGAGCATGAGTACACACTTAAGCAAGATAAGTGCCTGCATACAAGAGAATGCTAACACTACCATAGGAGCTCTTTTATGGGATATCTCATACAAACAAGTGACACTTCTGAGGAAATGTGTTTGTGACCTGTGTGAAAGAAGGGAGGAGAATTTGCATTTCCTTGCAACTGATTCTTCATCTTGAATTTCTCTCCCTAGAGGTAACTGTCATACTGAGAGACAGGGAATTCCTGTAACACATGATTTAATTTTGGACAGCTAACAGGGTGCCGTAACTTAATTGATTTAATCTTCAATGTTAAACTTTTGCGGAAATACGTGTAACCATTTGTTTCGATCAAGATTATGCTAGAAAGAATTGCTTGCAATATCTTCAAATTTACCACAGACAGAGAGAGATGGGACTTTAAATTGGCAACACCTATCCTTTCACTGTATTCCAGTTTTTAAAAGATTTAGCTCATTTCATCGTGAGATCTCACCGTGTTCATCTGTCACTTTAGATTGCAACCCAGGCTGATACTGTTTCATCCCATATCATTTTTATTATTTGAGAGGGAAAGCAGACTGACAGGTGGAGAGAGGGAGGCAGATGAGAAGAGACAGAGGAGGGAGGAAACTGAGGGGAAGGAAAGAGGGGGAGATATGAAAGAGACAGAGATGCCCCATAGAGAACAAATGGCTGGTTAGTAATAGATGAGGGGCATCAGCTTACGCTGAAGGATAAAAAGGCAGTCAAGCAGGGGATACACATCTGTCATCTGCTGTTCACACACACTCAAATACACACTCAGAGGCCAGCTGGTAGAGTGTGATGTAACTAGTGACTATTGTTCCATGGCTCATGCATCTTTCTGCATTCCTTGCCTGAGTTGCACCCGGTTGCTTCCGAAAGGTAAAGGGGTAAAACTCTCTACCTCCACTGCAGTGACCTAGGGTTTGATTGTTTAGACGAATGCACAACCCAGCAAGCCATCTATGTTCATGGGACCGATGAGGGTTCACGTTGTGGTCACTAAACATAGACACTGCTACTGGTTGGTTGGTATAGCATGAACCTCCTGCACATAAAGCCCCAAAAAGAAGCAGCGGGGGAAACCTAAACAAGGTTTATACACAACTAATTTAGCCAAATATGATTTGTATAGAACATAACATCAATATAACAAGGAAACAGACATTAAATGTATCTGCAAAGTGATTTTCCCTACAATGCCCAATCCTAGAAACTACACTAAAAGTTAAAACATTAATTCAAAGCATGGGACAGGATGCTTTGATGTTTTTTAACAGAATAGTTCGACATTTTGGGAAATAAGCTCATTTTCTTTCTTTCCAAGAGTTAGATGAGAAGATCTATACCACTCTCATTTTGCAGCCAGCATCTCCACTACCACCTCATTGTGATGACCCTGTGAAGTCACTGTGCCCTGTTGTTGTTCGCCAAGTAATAGTTACAGCATGTAACTCCAACTAAAACCTCACATTGTTGTTTTAACATTACTGTTTGCATCTAATCTAACTCTCTGAACTGCCAATCAACACCTTTCATTTTAAACCAAAACTACAATCTTTCACCAGCTGATTTTTTTAGTAATCTACTAACATGTGGGACACAAGACACAAAGTCCTGTGCTTTGTACATCCAACCCCGACCTCCTGCCTATGACTTCTGTTTAGTTATAAGGATCACACAGGTCACACATCCTGGACTGGAAAAAAATACAGTACCAGTCAAAAGTTTGGACACACGTTCTGATTCAAGGAAATAGAAAGGTGTGTCAACATGACTGGTACTGTATATGTTATATAACTACTTTTTCCTCCAAAATGTATTTGGCAAAGCAGATTTGTAGTAAAGTATGTTGACAGGTGTTGTAGGAGATGGCGTTTAGTGCGACTATATGTCATGTAAATGTATCACATGGCTGCCTATTCCTTCCTCAGGTCAAAAGTAGGGTTAGCAAGCAGTGATTAGTAAAGACAGCAGCGGAATAGCAAACTGGGCATTTTAACATTGGGGAAAAATGTGACTTTTTTTTTTTCTTTAAGAAGCACTGAAGATGTTATTTTTCAAAGAAAACACTTAAGAGATTAAAGGAAAGCATTTAAGGCACAGTGTAAGCGTCTTTACTGGTTGCCTGATAAAATATTTATCTTAGGATGCTAGCTGTGTACTGTCAAATCTGTGAACAAAGCTAACAAGTAGCTAATATGACAACTAATGTAGTTAATGTTTAGCAGATTTTTCTGTATGTAATCTTCTACTCCTTCAACAAAAGTGAAGATAGTGTCAATGAAAAGAGTTGGAAAAAAGCTTTTGTAAAGTGCACAAGCTAACACTTAGCTTAGTTTGACTGCTCCTCTGTTTCTTAAGGAAACTTCTTTGCATCCTTCTCAGCGTGGCAAATTGGACTACCAATCATATTCAGCACTAATATAAGCTAATTCTGAGCCCTGGAACATTCAATACATCTCCCTTAGCAAAGAAACAAGAAACAATACCAATGAATCCTGAGATAATCTGTGATGTCACACAGTTGCAATGCTTAATCACGAAGGGGAAGAGAGAGAGAGAGAGAGAGAGAGAGAGAGAGCGAGTGAGAGAGAGAGAGAGAGAGAGACAGAGTAAGAGAGAGAAAGTGTGATCATTGTTCCATGAAGTCTATTTTCTAGGTGAGCAGATATCCGTCTTCCAGCCTTCCTGTGGGATTTTTTTTCCAAACGTTCTTGAGAGCTGTACAATAATGTTACCCAATGTGGGTGTTCTTGTATTTCCGTATCCTGGCAAGGACAGAGGGATAAAGGAATGTCAGTGTTGTTTTCCTTCTAAAGGGGGATCATTTTAAGCCTTCAGCTTGGGTTAAAATTATTTCTCCTCATACAGCAGTGAGTGCGGGTGGTGGCTGTGAAGGCAGGTGGAAAAGCTTATAGAGATAAGAACATCAACATACTGTACATACAAACACACATACTTCACAGCATATTTCGTATTTGCCCGCCTATCTGTCTACTCTACTCAAAATTTCAAACCCACTTGCTGCATTTTATGTTTGGCTCTGCTCTTTTTCTTTGTTGGTTCATGTGTTGCCTTTCTTCTCCCTGAAGGTTTATTCCTTATCTTTCTTCAAATTGTTTCTCTGCTTTTTTTTCTCCCCCTTCTTCCTACCCTTCCTTGGCTGCTACCCTCTCTCCTTCCCTCCTTCCTGCTGGGACGTGCCTCCTACTGCAGATTGGCAATATGAGGGTAAGAACTGTCTCCTCTTTCCTCCTCTGTTAACTGTGTGTTCAGACACCGTGCTAGTTTATTAACCCCTGCTAACACTGCAGAGATGGTAGTAGGGGGGGGTTACCAATGAAACCATTAGTCTCGCTTCACTGTCACTTCTTTTTCTACTGCATTTCATTCCAGTTATAAACATCTTTCATTCCAGTATTTATCGCTGTTTTCCTTAAAACATTTCTTCACCTTTTCTGGTTTCCTTCTTTACTTTTCTATATTTAGTTTCCCCCCCCGTTTCTATCTGTCTTTTTCTCTATTTGTCTATCACTTTCCCCTGTCTGGACCTCTTTCTTTACTTCCTTCTGCTAACACCTCACACTACCGTCCTTTTCTCCACTGCCCCCCTACTTTCACCTTCCATCTTGTTGTTGCCACTTATAACCACTCTCTCTGTCTGTGTGCTGCACATGTACAGGGCTGCACTGTGAGTCCAATTCCATTTCAAAAAGTGACACTGACAGCTGACAGAATGATTGCACCGGCTGCTTATTTTTAAAGGGACAAAAAGCTATTTAAAAACATTTCCAACTAAATACTAACATTCATCAAGTATTCCATATACTTCATAAAAAAAAATCATATTTCAAGCTTTCTAAAATGTGTACGATGATGTGAATCCCCAAAATGCATCAATATTGACTCAATATTTGATTTTTTTTTTTCTTTTTCACGCCCACAGAATGTAAACTTTCTCGGTCGGGTCCGCCTGCCACCATCGTTGCCATCGACGAAGAGAGTCCCAACGGTAAAGTATTTATTTGTGTGACTTCTTAATTCTAGTGGCTTTAAATGGAGCTCTATGACCTCAAACGTGACAAGTGAACACTGTTAGAATTTCGGTTTTTAAGGTGATCATCACCTGCTGCCCAACTGTTAGACGATCTTGACCTTTTCAGCAGCTGCTGATTGGCATGGCGTGTAACCTGCACTCATTAATATTCATCAGGCCTGTGCCAACTGTGTCATAGCTGGAGTCTGATCTCCGTCCCAGAGGCATTTAATGTCAATCTGTAAATCTTTCTGCGTATAATCTTAAGAGTAGTTGAACGACAAAAAGATGGCAAAGTGCCTTTCCAGCTTTCAATGTGTGCACACTTGTGTAACAGAGTTTTGCAGAAAGCATACTTAAAGACATTGAGCTTATTCGCTCTGTGTTGTGCTGGTGTAAGTAGGAAGCTACAGCTAGCAGCTGGTTATCTTAGCATAGCATAAAGACTGGAAACGGGGGAACAGATAGTCTGCCTATGTACGAGGGTAACACAATCTGCCTACGTGCATGTCTAAAGCTTACTAATTAACACATACAGTATCTCCTTTGTTTAATATGTCCCTGGAGTCTCCACTGGTTGCCTGGCAACCTCACAGTGACAACAAGACTCCTGGAAGTCAATGTGTCCAGCTAAAAAATAGTCCTGCACATAAACACCTGCAAAACCGCAAAAGTTTCCACACAGTTTCCACTTCTCATCTGACTTTAAGCAATAAAGCAAATAAGTTAATAATTTATGAATTATTATTTTAGTTTCCCAGACCTTTTGATGTTGCATGTCAAGTAGGCCTAGTTGTTTTGCATGCAAATCCTTAAGGTAATTAAAAATGATAGTATCTCTTCTGCCACCTTGACACGCCACAATAATAAGGCTGCCAGAGGAAATATCTTTGTATGTTTTTTGTCTCCAGAGTTAGCTCAAAATGTTTAAGACGTTCTTAGCTAATTAGCAGTTCCTGGTTTGATGGCCCTGCCATTTGGACTGTACAGACTGTACAAACAAACACACAACATAAAGTTGTGTGATAATGCATGCTTGTGTGTGTATATGAACATGATTTGTGAGAAGTTCAGAGGAGCATATTTGTGGAAGGGTCACTTTTTGATTGATAGCTTTAAGCTTTAATTTAGTCCCAAATAAATTAAGGCTTAGGTTGTGCCCGGAGGAGAAGGTGAAATGTACATAGACGGCCTGGCCTGCGCGGTGAAATCACTCTCTTATCTTCAGCCTATAGATTACTGTTCAGAAACCAGTCGCAACGTTTGCCATGTCTGCTTTTCAACAAAGTTTTTAAATCATGAGACCCGATCACTGTAATCCTTACTGACATAACGAGAGATTAGTATAGCTACAGCAGACAGAGAGGAGAGCAGCGCCTTCTGTCTACCCAGCTGACATGTCTGTATCTGTTGATGGCTTAATGTGTCCTATTAGGCTATCCATCTTCTTATGCCTCCTATTTTCCCTTTTTACGGTGTCTGGCTATTGTTCAGACTAGTAATTGCATGTAGGACTTTTTTTGTGTTTCCCACTTGCCACACACACCTCAAATTATTTATTTTTGATTATTTATTATTAATTTATTATTTATTTTACAGTACTTATACTTACTAATATAACGTGAATGACGCAAGGACACCTTTATCCAGAAAATGATTTTTCTGTGTGTGTTTGTTCGAATTAAATCACTTAATATGAATGCAGTGTGCATTATATTAAAATAATAGCAAAATTGTTGATTTTTTTTCAAGACCGACGGAGCTATAGTGTTGCACCTCAGTGTGATTCTCAATGTGCGGCACACAACACACAAAATCTTACCCCTGTTATTCTTATTTCATAAAGAAATAGATACGGTTGTAAATTGGATCTATTTAATGGAGTGTTGTGCAATAGGATGATATTAAGACCTAGGGCAGCTACAATGTGTATGCACGTAATACATGTGTATGACTGCATCTTGTGTGTGCATCGATGTGTGTGCTTCATGATTTGTCCGTGTGTGTGTGTTCATTGTGTACATATTATACTGAATGTACAAGTGTGTGTGTGTGCCTGTTTGAGCAGTAATCTTCCTAACCGGGCTGCTGAAGAGTAATTTAGCATTGGAACGGTTTGTATGCATAATGCCATGTATTGCTCTGTGGCTGTGAAATAGTGTTACGGATTTAATAGAGAATCTAGCTTTAGGGTGATTATCTTGGGTTGGTGTTAGCAAAAGAGAGCGAGTCTGGGGGAAAGAAAAGGGGAGGGGGGGGGCAGTAACAAGATACAAGTTAGGGATTTTTTCGCTCAGGGAAATGTCATAAAAGAAGATAATATTGAAATTAGGGGTGTGATTTTAATAATATCTAGTAAAAGGGTGATTAAAATGAGTGGATAGGTGCGAGGGTGGGTGAGCGAGATTACACACATCACACACATACATGCACAGACCCCAGTCACATTCCCCTGATGTATTAAATGTATCGTTTAGTAGATAATACAAGCTACATCAGCATACAAAATTGCATGAAATATTATACAATCATCTTCGCTTGCTGCTTTAACATTATTAGTCTAGCAGCAAATATGCAGTAAATGCAGTAAATATACTCAGCTTCACTAATCTAGCTTGACCACCAATAATGCTTTTAGGGTCCCGAATCCAAATGAAATAGTTATTATTCAATACAATACATCACACATATATATTATCCTATAAATCCTAAAAATATTATAAATCTTGAATCAGGCCATGAAAGCTGAATTTCTCAAACTGTGAGTTTTTTTACACCTCTACTACACTTCTCAGATGATTTGAAAAACATGACAGCCCTCGGCCTTTCCAAAAAAAAGTAACTGTAACTGATAGTGAAATTAATCTTGTAATGATACTGGCAAAGAAACTGTATTGAATGTGGATTGATCAAGTCTGGCCATTGGTCGATCCACTTAATTAGGTCACTATCTGTGCCGATGCCATTGCCATCGCTTTCAAAAATAATGCCATAAATAGTTTTTATTTATCAGTTTACGTCATACAAAGTTCAGTAAAGAAAAGAAACCTAAATGAAATAAATGTTTGCTGTGACAGCGCTTTGCCTTTAAAAACAGCAGTTTTCTCCTCGGTACACCTGCACACAGTTTTTCAAATGACTTGGCAGGTTGGTTGTTCCTGCATTTTGGAGAACTTAGCACAGTTCTTCTGTCTTTTTCTGTCTCTTAATCCCAGACCAACTCACTGATGTTCAGATCAGGGCTCTGTGGCAGCCACTCCATCTGTTGCAGGACTCCTTGTTCTTCTTGTTGCTGAAGAAGAAGAATGTTTGGGGTCATTGCTATGCTGCAGAATACATTTGGGACAAATCAGATGCCTCCCTGGTGGTACTGCATTATGGATAAGAATCTCAAGTGCCTAAAACTTTTGCACAGTGCTGCAGTTGCACATTAATTTTCAATTTACCAAACAGTTTATGTGGGCTCATTTTCACTACATCTGTTGTCCTACGTATCTATCTATTCTCCTTGAATCCATTTTACCTCCCTCCTCCAAGAGCTGAAGGAGGAGGGAGATGTGATGATTATTTTTCAGTCCGTGGCTCGTACCTGGCTGATACCCCAGCAGTGTCGTCTTATTCAGTTAAGCTAATGTCCTGTAAAAATTCTACTAATGCACCTCCACAGTGCTCATTTTCCCCCTAATATTCTCTTTGCTCTTTATTTCTGTCACTCTCTCATTCAATCCAATCTTTCTCGCCTCACTTTCTTCTACTATCTCTCTCATTTCTCTTGCTTTAATTGCTCTTTGTGCTTCTTTTTCTTGGACAATTCCTTCTCTCTCCTCTATGTTTTGCTGCACACACTTGCAGCTTCACGCTGCTCTGCCTGTATGCTTTAACACATGGGTCATTTTAATCAGGTACTGCTGAGTGCAGTATTCAGTCATATATTCTATAAAGTGAGGTCACTGTGAAAAGAGCCCATTTATATTATATGGTCTATGGAATTAAATTAGATACCGTTACATGAGGTGTAGGTACTATCTGTCTCTTTCTTCTTTGCCTGTACTCATGTTTTTTCACTCATTTTGCAAGACACAAGCAGAAAAACCAGAAGAGAGATGGCCAAAAGATGGCAAGGAATGAAACTCCCTTAATGAATTCCATTTTCTATCCTATTTATCATATAAAGAAACCAATTTTATTAAATTTCCCCGTTTATTCAACATCAGCGAATCACAGCAAGGCATTTGACACGGTTTCCACGGTAGCGCAGAAGGCCATGACCCAATTTTATGTCTGGCAGATCAGATATGAGATAATTCGGCGTGTGTACGCTTGTGTGTGTTAATGTTGTTGTATGTGTGCGGATATGTGTGCGTGCACATGGAGGAAAAGTATGAAGTTTTCTCCCATGCACACACACACATATTCACACACACACACACACACAACCATGCTTGCCTCCCTCCACCTTTTTTTTTTCTCTCTGGCTAAATCTCTTTTTTTTATCTTTCATTTCTAATTTTCACTTTCTCTGTCTATTGCTCCACCTCTGTCTCACACACACACTCACACACTTTCTTACACATACACACACACAGTGGTTAGTAAAAGTGGAGTCGATGTGCTGTAAGCCATGCCTTAGAGCAAGCCAAATTTATTTGTGTGTGTGTGTGTGTGTGTGTGTGTGTGTGTGTGTGTGTGTGTGTGAGTGTATTGGTATGTAGGTGTATTGATCTATGCATGCTGGCATCTGTTAAAGGGCAGATACCAAGTGAAATTTCTTTACTGTAATATTTGCTCTTTCTTCACTCTCTAATATACATTGTACACATTTAAACACATGCATGTGCACCTATAATATCTTAAAGGGGGCGTATCATGCACATTTACGGGTCTATATTTATATTCTGGGGCTCTATAAGAATATCTTTGCATGATTTACAGTTCAAATAAGTTATACTGGCTCTTTACACAGCCCCTCAGTTCAGCCTCTGTCTGAAACAGGCTGTTATAGCTCCTGTCTCTTTAAGGCCCCCCCCTCCCAATGAGCCCACCCTGTTCTGATTGGCGGCTCCGGAGGCTATGTAAACAAACTGTAATAGGAGGATTTCACTTCTTTTTCTCATTCTTTATGTGAAATGGAAACTTCTCAAATAAATCAAGCCTGAATCAGATCTGAAATATGCGAGTGAACAACGCAAATAACCCGTGGAGAAACCATAGCAACAACCTTAGCGACAAAGGCTAAGGAACAGACGGCTGTTTGTGGGCATGCATGAACTATCTGACATGAGGAGGAAGAAGAGGGAACATTGCAAATGAGGTGTTCACAGCAGGCTGAGCCCTGGCTATTGACTTTAAGGGAGCATTTTTACATACGTTCACCTCAATTTTTGGACCTTTGACCATGTTTAACATAGACATCTGACATCATAACACTGTAAAAATAACAGAACATCATAAAAAGGATGATATGTCCCCTTTAAGCTGCACTGCAATGTCTAATAATGGTCTGAAGAATAGGTTTGTGCTCACAGGTACAACAGTTTTTTGATTAATAATGCATAGGGCCAGGTAATGAATCTCTTATGACTTGGAGCTGTACAGAGTCACACAGTTAAAAGTCAGTTCTTTCAAATCTTTTTGCTTCTTTACATATTTTTTTCCTCACATATTTTATAAAGAAGTCAAATGAGCTGGTTTATGAATCTGATTCAACATGTAAATGAGCATGTAAACACCAAGTGTAAATTAAAAACTAATGACAAAGTTGCACTTTTTAATCCTTGGCCCGTGTGGGAGTGCAAACAATTTAAAAAAACGCAATGAAGTTTGGAAGCGGAACTCAGTTTTCTATGACTCAATCACCAATAGGTCAAGTCAGGACATCCTTTAAAACACATCTATCAGATTCACCATCTGCCTTTCTTCTTGTGAAACATACGTTCTCTGACCCCCTTTCCCTTTTCTGCTGTAACATTTCCCAGCTTTGTGTTGACTGGGAGATAATATGTATAATATGCTTGAAAATATACAACTGACAGTCTCCATTCAAATGAAGTCTTGTCTCCCCATTTATATTTCTCCTCTCTGTCTTTCAATACTGCTCTCATTCCCCAATCGCTTCACCGCCCACAGTTTAAATGAATCAAGTTTTATTCCATCTGCACCGTCTGTCTTATTAAAATGTTTACTTGTATTTCTCTTTTTTTTTGTAAAATTAATGCAGATGAAAGCATAGAAGTCATTAGAACATTTGCTGTATCCCAGGAGAGCAGCTCTCTTTCTTTCTCTCTTTTTACTTTACTTTGTGTTCCAGATGGTCTTAAGTATTTCAGGTTTTGGTATAGAGGCACACGGAGTAGCCCCCATATCAGCTTTGTCTCTCTTAATTCAATTACACTGAGCTTTTTGCTCCGTCTGTCTCTCTGTTTCTGTTTGTGTGCTTTGTCCTTGGCCTTGGCTACAACCTACATGATTTCCAAGTATATCATTAATTAAGAACATGAAGTAAATCAGAGCAGTGGAGGGTTCTGTCTCTGTTTCCTTTTCTTCTACGAACAACATCTAGGACCAAACCATTTATCTGTTTGTTTCGTTTAACTGCTCCTAAAGTGATTTGAGTCATATTTCCAGAAACTCTTGACTTTGTGTGTGTGTGTCGTTTTTTTTATTGCATTCCCAGGAACATTGTTGGTGGAGAACATGCAGATAAATGGCATTGCAGAGGGTCCTGAACGAACCATCTCTTTGTCTCTACGGGACAATCACGACTACTGGGTGATCCTGGACCCGTCCAAACAAGCCCTTTACCTCAACAGCACCGGACGGGTTCTGGATAGAGATGTAAGATTTAAATTATTGTAAACCTTTTTTTTTTTCTTTTGTCTGTGTTGTGAAATTCCTTTTTTTTTTTGTTAGTCCTGTTCAGATTTTATTTTATCTCGCATATTCTATTTTGCTCTGCTTTGTGCGGATCCACAACATCAATTGAAAACTAACTGACAGTGAAATCTTACAGGTGTGTCTCACAGTCTCACACCACTTACTGTAGTACTAGTGTTTCTCAATTGAATAGCGCCATTAAACCTGCAGTGCAGAACTTTTACATATAAATGAACATTCAAGCCCTTGCCAAATGAGCTCACACAATGCTGACTAAGCCTATCACCACCAGATAAATCTTTCTGTATTTCACAGTATTTAATCTGGTGTCGGGTTTGATATTCCCGCGCTGGCCGGATGAATGCATACTGTGCATGCTCTGTGGGCAGAGCATGTGCACTAGGGACTTCCGCCGGCCAAGCTGGCTAACTTTGCAGGGGTTGTGTAAAGCTCAAAACAATTTATCCACTGTTTTACAGCCGCAACAGTAGCAATGGAGTAGGCCACAGCGGAACATATTTCAGCAACAAAAGACGCTCTTCTTTGTTTCTTTTGGACCAAATGTTTCTCTTTTAGTTGGCAACAGAATGTAATATGTGGCAGAAGCTATTTTTTATGGCTCTTTCACTTTTTCCAGTGTTTGCTATTATGAGAAGTGGAAGTAAAATCCACTACTGTAGGTTGACAGTAATCTGTGCAGTAGTTGTATTTATTTTGTTCTATTTTCTGGTTAATAAGTTATTGCTACTGTATAATTGCACCTTTAAACCATCTATCCATCCTTCTGTTTATCACTTTTCCAGCCCCCTTCGTATATTCAGTCCATTGTGGTTCAGGTTCAGTGTACCAACATGCTGGTAGGCACTGTGATTTTACACGAGGTCCGCATCGTTGTTCGAGACCGCAACGACAACGCACCACGTTTCCAGCAGCCAAGATACTACGTTGCAGTCAGCGAGGTAAAACACTCACACACAAACATACACAAAGATGTTGTGAAGTCAAAAGCTGGTAAAAAAAAAAAAAAAAAACAGTTCACTGTGTTTTAAATAAAACCCTCCAGCAAATAGTATCGTACATGGCATTTTGCTGTCAGACTAAAGTTGAAGGGCAGCGCTGTAAGCAGGGGAAAAGTGTTTTGGGGCAGCCGTGGAAAGGATCTAAATCTGTAATTTTTAGGCTTTCGGATCTATCTTTAAGATGCCAATCCTGCAGTTAGTGTGTCCTCCAGAGTCTGTGGAAGAAGGAATCTAACTAGAGGAGGTTCAAACTTAAACTGGACAAGGATACATGGAGCCTGCTGCCAGTACAGACCTAGGCGGACCCAGTAGAATATCTCATTATACAGTCTTCCACAGCCTGTCCAACTCAATCTGTCCTCTCAACCTCTCTCTTTCTCTCTCCTGGCCTCTGTCTTCCATTTTTTTCCCTGTGTTTTTGCAGCTTTCCCCATCTCTCCCCCTCCACCATGCTCCCTCACCACTCCCAGCTCTTCATTATGTCACCTTTTCTCAACCTCTCCACCTTTCCTCTGCCACACTCGATATATTCCACGTCTTTCCTCCTCCTCCACCACCCCCTTACCTCTTATAGCTCTCCGGTTTCTCATTACTCCTACTAAAATAATTCCCTCCATTCACTTCAATGACTACCATACAGTTTAGGAGATGCATCATAAAAAACTGAAATATGATTCCTGTGCCAGGCCAAGGTAAATGTGGTCAGTTTGGTGGTGATATTTTTTTTAAATGGAATTTTTCCTGATGTGGGCAATAATTCAAAAGCACGGACAGATTTATTAAAATTTGAGGCAGATAGTTATTGTTTAATTTTCTTCTCTTGCACCCAGAACTCCAACCACCCAATGAAGTAAATTTATTATTGAGAGTGAAACCTGCTTGTGTTTATCTAATTACTAACAATTATTGAATACAAGAAACTGAGGCAGACAGATTAGGACATGCAGATCAGAAGTGTGGTTATTTATAAGAACATCTAGGACACAATTTATGAGTTCGCTGTGAAAGTTTTCGGGTACAAGGTGATCCCTGTGGCTCATTTCATGACTTGGCACCAGTGCTTCAGTCTGGAGTTGTTTCATTAGAGCTGTATCCAAAAGTGGCAAAACAACAGCATGAGGTGTTGTGAAGACCATTGTTAGATCAGTGGGAGGCAGAGATAACCCTGTTGAGGGAAATGATGTAACAAATCATTGGTGCAGCAGCTGAATTAAACTTAATCTTGAATGTTTCTCACACTGTCTACAGATTAGACCTCTGTCTGACACATAATCACAGATCCCAGGGCACGTGGCTGAAGAAATACAGCACAGCAATTTATCGTTGGCAAAGTTTTTCCTTTCATGTGCTGTGGCAAGTGTTCAACCCTAAGGCAAACACTTTCTGTCAGACAGAGTTGAAGAAAATCAAACTGAATATCTTTCGGAATATCTAGCTTCCTTTTTACCCCCTAGAAAGTGAGTTATCTTGTTGCAAATGTGCAATGAAACTAAGAGTGAACTTTAAAAGCAAAAGAGAAAGCTAAAGTCAAAAAAACTTGACTTTGCACATAAATAACAAGTTGGTGTAAACATAGGCCAATGTGGCAATTTGTACATTTCAGGCCACTGACTACACACCATGTAGGTACTGTGAACTTACCACTATACATACATACAGCTAACTAATTCCAGGATATCACGTTTGTTTCAATTTTTGAATGTGGTTTTTCTACCAATTATGCAAAAAAAAGCACATTGAACAAAATTAATAATAATATTCAACATTTAAGTTTATTCATCTATAAGTTTAGTTTGTCTTAACTTGACGTGAACATGAATTAGCTACAAACAGCTTTGATGTTGTCAGATATTATTTCATATATAGTATAACATAACACTGACTCATTATCTCATATCCGTTAGCACTCCAATTCTGTTTTCTTTTTTTTTCCATTATCATTTTATTTCATTCAACTCAAAGACCAAAATAAAGATTAAGATATCCACACTTTCTGTATTGTGAGTGACAAGCATACAATAGGCTACATGATTTTATCTTAGCTTAGCACAAAGACGAAGCAGGGAGAAACGGCTGGCCTGGCTCTATCTGAAAGTAACAAAATCAGTTTACCAGCACCTCTACAGCTCAATAATTAACACACTATATCTAGTGTGTTTAATTTGCACAAAAACCTAAGTGTAAAAATGACAAATTGTGCTTTTAGGGGCAGTTATGAGCTGGAACTCTTTATGCTAATCTAAGCTAACAGTCTCCTAGCTGTAGCGTCACATTTAACAGACAGAAATGAGAGTCAATCCTCTTATCTCATTCTCTGCAAGAATGAGAGTACAAGTATTTCCCAAAATGGCAAAATATCTTTTGAGTCAAATAATGCATCAAAACACTGACTTCTCTGGGGGAAAAAAGTGATAAGCTTGTTGTTTTTCTGATAGCTTCAGCGCCAGCCGACATAAGGTGGAGATGACACGATTGAAAGCCTTAAATCTGGGTAGAGTTTGAATAAAAACAATATGGTGTTATTCACAGTTACTATGGATGCTGCTCTCTGCTGTCAGTGTCTAGTTTGCATTTAGCCCAGTTATTTTGTGATGCATGCAGTGTATAATTAGATTCTTCATGGTGTCAGTTGTTGCTTGTAATTAACTGCTGTCCTTGTTAAGCCACTTTACCTTCGCTACTTATTTTGTTTGGCCAATTTTCAAGTTTGTGGGGGGAAAGTGTTTAATGACAGAAAACTGCATCTAGAAGTTGAAATAGCAGATATTATCCTTAGAGGGGTGGTGGTGGTTGCATTGATTACTTAGTTGCAGAGAGTTTGAGTTTCATTATTTCATTATTATTTTATTTCATCCAACTCAAAGACCAAAATAAAGATTAAGATATCTACACTTTCTGTATTGTGCGTGACAAGCATACAATACATGATTTTTCTATCACCTAATGTGCTGTTTTTATCTAAAACCTCTATGAGATGGGGCAATGAGGTGTAGCAAATAATCACAAGAGTGAGAGAAAGATAAACAGAGGGACACACTGTAGACAGACGGAAAGTCAGACAAACAGTGCTGTCTATGTTTCATTTTATTTTCAGAGCAAATGAAAGCACACAAACTTCTCAAGCTCCATTTAAGCACAATAAACATAAAAGTGCAAGTCATTTTCTTTTGTTTGTTTTGCGGAGACAGTGGGGTTTCAAGATCTCTTATGGCCAGATGCGTGTGAAGAGTTTTTTGTTTTTTTTTCTTTCCCTCATCTCAGGCAATAGATGTTTGCATGACTGTCAGCAAGACAAGAAAAAAACAATACAGGATAGAAGCTGTTTAATATCAGCAGTACATGTAGTCTGCCCTCGTAGACCAAGACACTGAAATTCTCTGTCTCTGTTGTGTTTCTAGCTGACGCCAGTAGGAACCACTATCTTCTCTGGTTTCTGGGGGAACAATGGGGCAACAGACATTGATGATGGTCCCAACGGTCAGATAGAATACACAATCCAGTACAACCCGAAAGATCCGGTAAGTTATCATCTCCCCGACTATCGGTTTGCATATGGCTATGTCATGTCAGTCAGAATTTCATTTTGTAATATTTACCATTACTACAAGCAAAGACAAAACAAAAAACACCCAAAATTCACAAAGCAGCACGCCTCTTTACGTATGTTTTTTTATTGTATATAAGTTGACATCTTTGCAGCATTTGGGCCTAATATTCCTTCATTGCTGTGTGTGTCTAATAAATAATAGGTTCAACCCATGTCTTGAAATCAAAAATGTTGACCAGTCAATATCTTGTCAGCCAAACATTACTTTCTCCCAAGAAATGTTGTAGAAATATGAAATTTTTAGAGGCAAATACTGTTTTAAAGTATAATACTTTGCCTTAGCTCAAGGTTTATTTGACTGCCACTTTTGGCAAATGTTATAATTGACTGGTGGAACAAATGGGCCAATTCTGGCTTTGCATTACCAGTTCAAAGATTAGTTTATCATTGCTGACAATTGTATCATTTACTTGCTTCATGATCTATAATCTCAGCTTCTCCTTTGTTACTTCCTCGCTTTTTTTTCCAGTAGATATCCCCTGCCTACTCATTATATCCGTCTTCTTTTTTGTTCCAATAGTACTTAACACAGAAGTTTAATAGTCTTTAGCTGTAAAACTTCTCTACATAACATAGCATAATATTGAAATAATGGAGGAATATAGTCACTACTGGCATTACCTTCACTACTTTTAATGCTCTGACGCTACAGTACAATCACTACTATTATTTGGAAACTTCAAAAGTGAAAAAAACACTGAACTGCTGGCCCTTTTGTAGTTGTAAAGGACTCACTATGCCTGTGTGTGTTTTGTATCTGTGTGTTTCAGACAGCCAACAGAACCTTTGACATCCCCCTGACTCTGTTTGGATCTGTAGTTCTCAGAGAAAGACTCAACTATGAGGAGATAACACGGTACCTGGTCATCATACAGGCTAATGTAAGCTTTTTTGTTTTCTGTTTGTCTGTTTGTATGCATGCGGTATAGTATAATATTTTTTCATTTAATATAGACATTTTTGAAAGGGAAGGTTTTCATCTGAAACCAACGATAAAGGAAATCTGAGGAAAATGAATGCTCTCCTGCTTGAGTGGGAGTAAAGTCTACAGCCTAGAGTGTTATTATTTTTATTTTTCATGTAAATTTTTATTACTGTGGTGACATTGCTGTTACATAGTCAAGGGGAGTATTTCTGCTCTGTTGAGCCAGCCTTAAGGGAACTATAACCCCATCCTTAATTACCACTAATGTCTTTGTTAGTGTAATTGTTTTGCTCCTTTCACAGCACTTTGAATGTTTTATTTATAAAAGTAGTCTACAAATGTAGTTAATTTCAGTCAGCATGCAAAACAGACTCATGGGGAACAGGGGGATAAGTTTGGAGGATCTAAAACTGAGGCATGGCAGAAAATTGTTTAAATCGATGATTGCGCCATTAAGGTTTGTGTTGTGACAGAAAAGTACCGCTTACAAAACCTTTAGTTCTCGGCAAAGTATTCTGGCAAATATTCATATGTCTCAAGGCCCATTTACCCTGAAAGCATTAGTAAAAGTCAACAGTAGGCTACAGTGAAAGATTAATGTGTTTCTGGCTGCTTGAAAGCCTGACAAATTCTCTGTTCATCTGAATACAATATTAAGAGTGATTTTTGAGTGGCTGTGAATTTGCTGAATATTAATTCTTAGAGAGTGTGTCCATGTGTAACCAGGAGGAAAAAACCCTTGGAATAAGACTTTTCAGAGGAACTGTTATGTTCAAAAAATAGATTACATTTTACTTCTATAAAATACAGTAAGTGCATATCCATAAAACGTACTGATAATCATCAGCAGTTAAATAAATTGTTTGATATTTTGGGCAATACGCTCATTTAACTGCTGACAGTAAGATGAGAAAATTGACCCCACTTTCACGTCTGTACGGGAAACATGAAGCTTCAGCCATCATCTGGTTATCTTAGCTTAGCACAAAGACTGGAAGCAGGGAGAAACGGCTAGCCCGGCTCTATCTGAAAGTAACAAAATCATTTTACCAGCACTTCTACAGCTCACTAATTAACACGTTTTATCTGGTTTGTTTAATTTGCACAAAAGCCTAGAAGCTTCTAGAAGTAGAAATTGCAGATATTATCTTTAGAGGGGTTGAACATGTGATGGTTGCATTGATTATTCAGTTGCAGAGAGTATTAGTTTCCTGTACTGTAGATTCCCTGATTTGGCGATTTTGTCCTGAGAGCTTTACAACATAAAAAAGTTTATGTATATCTTAATTATGTTGAAATGAAAACTGCAGCAGTTATATTGACCGTCCAGATGAAGAGGCCTATTAGGTTTTTTCTGTGAATTTGCTGAGCAGCTACCTTTGTAATTGGATGGTGGATACTTTACCAAAAGCAGATCAACAAGTAGACAGTAGCACTCGATTAAAAAACAAAAAAACTCATGCCTAAGCAGAGGTAACAGTTTTGTGAATAGTTTTGTGAACTCTGACTAGGACTTGAGATTTCTTGCAAACTCGTATTGATATTTTATGAGCACCCAGCTATTTCAGCTTAAGGTCTCCTGAAGGTCTTCCTCTGAATAAAAACTTAATAGTGTGTAAGCACATCCATTTTTCATTTTGTGTGTATCAAGGTCATAATTTTTGGTGTGGATTTTTTTCAAAAGCTCAAGACCTTTACACAACACAAGCTTTTGCACTGAAATGTATTACCAGGACGTTTTACATCTTTCTCTGAATAAAATGTGAGAGACCACCAGGTGTAGCCTACCATACATTCAGATACGATGACAAGAGCTGCCTGTATGTATTTATTTTTTGTTGTGTATGTGTGTTTTTTTGTGTGTGTTTTGAATACTTTTTTTTTTTACTATGAAAGCTCAACATTGTGTATATTACTGAAAGGTTTGAGTGCTATTGTGCAAATGAATGTACTATTAAAAATGAAAAATGAACATTTTAAACCAGTGATGTAGAAGATTAGGGATAATGATATAAAGAGCTGAACTGAAACCGGAGCTTTTGGCTTCTGTTCAATTTAAAATCCGAGTGATGTTTGCAAAAAAAACCTAATAATTTCCCATAATCCTTAGACCACCGCGGGTTAAACATAATGCCTTGACAAAAAAGGCAAAAGGGTGAGTCAAAGAGCTGAAGTTAGTTCAGATGTGTCTGTAATTACAGCAGGGAAAAGAGGAAGCTTTTAGACAGAAAATATTACAGCTAAAGAGTTGAAAAACTGACTTAAAATGAAAGTTTTTGTGAATATTTGATATGGACAAAATCAAGTTACAATGGCGTACTGTCAGTACGCGTGCAGCCAAAGTGGTAAAGCTATAGTTTCTATGTATGCTGAAAAATGTATTTAGTTAAAATCGCCATGGTTTTAAATTGTAAAAGCAAGTTCTGTAGTGGATGCCAGTTTGTCCTCAAATATGGAAAGTAAACCCAGGAAACAGAGGCTAACCTGGATGTGACATCATGACTTCGGCTTTAAAATCTGCATTATCACTTTATTAATTCTTTTACAACAATGTCAACTCCATACCTTATAAACATTGGTGGAAGCACCAGAGGAGTTTCTCTTTGTCATGCTTGGGCAGCCCGTGAGGCTGTGCTACGCTGAAGCAGCATAGCTGAAACTCCATTAAAAGTCTAATTAGGTGCCCTTGCTGAGTGAGGTATGAATAGACATGAAGATGGTTAGTCATGTAGAAACCAGCCCGCATAGGTGTGAGTTCCCCGCAGCTTTGTTGATTTGATTTTCAAAAAAGATTCAGCAGGACTCTGCTGTGGTCACTTTCTAATCAAATCCCAATCAAGGCAAATGAAAGATTATACAAAAGTTAAATAAAAACTCTGTGTTTGTCTAGGATCGAGCCCCCTACCCCAGTGAGCGCAGAACAGCCACCACCACTCTAACTGTCGATGTACTGGATGGTGATGACTTGGGTCCCATGTTTCTACCATGTACGCTTGTGGGAAACACCCGTGACTGTAGTCCCATCACATATAGGGCTAATGTACTGGAACTAACAGAGCCGGTAAGTGTTTTTGTGTGTTGTGTAGATATATATACTGTATACTGAATTTATTTGTATGTGTATTTGTATGATGTAGAGGGTATGTACTATATGTTACTTATTGCCATCACTAGACAATGGAAATGTGTATGTTCTTGTGGTTGGGGATGACCTTGTCTTTACTACTTTAAGATCAAGTTTAGATGAAGACTTGGCTTAGAGCTAATGTTAGATGTATTAGGTTAAGGTTACTTGTGCAAGCTAATATGATTGTCACAATTTAGTATACTTCGACCTATATTTAACTGTTTATCATGAAGAACTGAACTGATCCTCCTCCTCCTTGTGGCCTCCCACTGATTTCAGCCATATTTAACATTATTTTTCAAATAATTTGTCAGCTCCCTGCTGTGAAGTGAAATTATTTTGGATGGTCGACAAACAAAACTAAACAAGAGAAATCATCCAACTTGTCTCGACTGTGTGCTTAAAAATGAGCTCATGTTTGGCCGTGGATATCTCTCTCTCTTTACTAAGCTTTCCAACGAGGTGCAATGTGCACGCCAGCAGTGAAGATGAAAATATAAAATAAATTTGTTTATTTAACTTGACATTTTAAAAGTGTGTTGTGTGGCTGCGAATGAGCCGTTAAATAATGAGAACAGAAGCTAGAATTATCTGCGTGGCCTCAAAATATATGCACTCCGCTTCTCTGTGTGAAGTCTTGTTGAGATTTCTTAAGCAATTAGCATCATTTGAAACAAGAACACTGATATTTGAATGAGAAAAGAAGCTGTTGGTGGTGACATAATATAGCCTGAAGAGTTCAAAAGTTCTGCTGGTGGGATAAACCTGTAGTAATATATGGTAATGTTTTTTACAATGAGTCACAAAATCATTTGGAAAGCTCTGTAATTGGGTGGAAAGCTTGTGACTGTTTTGGTCAACAGTTGATTTGTGTTATTTCCGATAGATCTTACTATAAATCTCTTGTGTATTTACAACTGTTGTTTTGGAGTTAGCCTGCATAATCGTGGTAAGCATTTATGCTTACACAGCTGTACATCATTTTGCATTTGTATCTGGGGTATTTAGCTGATGCTGTTATCCAGAGCGACTTTACAGGCCACTTTGTAAATGAGACAAAGTTGCTGCAGGCGAAATCCTCAACTCTGACAAGTCAGCAGAGCATTCATCCCTTACCACACACAGACACACACGCACCCTTGATAGTGACAAGCTAACAGTGCATTCATGCCTTAACACCCTCCCCATCCACCTATGCACATACACACACACACACACACCATATAACCATGTTAAGCCAGTGGAGCAGTCATGCCTAACTGGATATTGTCCACTGTTACCGCTTCATCTCTTTGTTTATACTGAGATCTTACACACACATTCACACATATGCTCACTTTACTCCAGACACACTGAGGGAACTCTGCCTTCAAAACCCTCTTTCTCTCTCTTATCTCTTCTCGCTCACACACACACTCTTACAGACCAGCGAGCGCGCACGCACACACACACACACACACACACACACACACACTCTTTCCTCCCAGCCAAGAGAGGAGACACAGCGACGTACAACAGGAGTAAATCAACTTTACAGGGTTTACGATGGAGAGGTAGTGAAGGTCGTGTGTGTGGGGGGGGGGTGCTGTGGGAGGGTGTTGGGGCGGAGTCAAACACAGTTATTCTGGGAAAATACTCGAGGGGTTTTATAATCTGAAGTGATGTATAAAACACATTCCATCAAACACAAAGATTGTTTCTCACATGTCGATTCAATACACAACCCGCTGCTGACTCCAGATGCTTCACTGATCTCAGTAGTTAAGATCTCACAACATCACAGAAAGTATTTATGATCTTACACCATCGCAAAAGAATGGGATCAATCAGACAAGCTGAGGTTGTTTTCTGTTCTGCAAACTTTAATTGGTTATTGATGATTTTTCACCCTTTGAATGAGTTATGCAGATGTCAGATTAAAGCTCATATTTAGGAAACCTAATGATTTTTTTTCACAGCATTTTGGCATGTAATAGAAGGAAAAGCACAGGTGTAATTAATAAAATTAATGATGGCTTTATCCCATGTAGTTTTGCCCTTTGCATTGTGCATGCTGGCTCACTGGCATGGCTTACTGGGACCCTTGAGCAGCCATCATGAACAGGGCCATTGTTAATGTCATTAGTTACACCTGTGCTTCTCCTGCTATGACAAGTCAAAATGTCTTCTGTAAAAAAGGTCTATTAGGTTTCCTATGGTAATCAGATTTATAACAGAAAGCTGGGTGGCATGTACTTTGAAAGACACAAGCATTTAACAAAAGATACTACTGAGTTGCATTATGGGAAATGAAGGATCCTGTTATTTTGGAGCTTTACCCCTGTTAGGGACTAAAATTCAGGATTTCTTAGCCTCAGCTGCATTGATTTTGACCATTCATTTTAAATTCTCCCAACATTGTGGAAGTGCAATACAAAATTGTTGGAGAACCGCTTTAATGTATTTTTGTTTTCACATTTTTGTGATGGTAAAAAAAAAAAAGTTATCAATTGTACTTTATTCTCTCATTATAATTCTAGTCTGTAATCTCTCTTCTCAAAAAAGGCAGCCTTAATTTATGGATAATATATGTAGAAAATGAAAAAGGAACAAGCTCCAGAGTTTGAAGGCTTGAAAGACAGATTCATTCATTTTGATTCATTTTATAACTCTTTCCATTTTGATGATTATATGTTATTAGCCCTCTGTGTGGACATCTTCACTGCCAATACAGTGGTCTTGGAAGAGGTTGCAGAAAAAGAAAACAAGGAGCTACTATAAGAAGCTAGCATAAGGATCTAGCATAAGCAGCGACAGCCACCATGGCTCAACAGATAAAACAGGCAACCCAAAGGAAGAAATGTCACATTATTGGCTACACTAATCGTGAACTGCAGCACAAAAACAAGCATATACTTAAACTATTTCAGGCCATTTAAATAAATGCGTGTTCATGCCAACAGCATGATCTCTCCCATTAGGTTCGCCTGAATGAACTTCCATCTATTCAAAGCAACTGTCTCTCAGGGCAACTGTTTGATTGATTAAGACTAGACTTTGAAGCCATCCAACATGAGTACTCTAATATGTTCTGCTTGAGTGAACCCCAATATAGTGAATGTAGTGGTAACAATAAGGTACACTAAATTTTGAGTAGCTACTGCGTCAGTTTTTCGATGTCTGCCTTCCCTCAATAAGATGGAGTGTTCTCGTGCACAGAGTCATGCTGCCTTTGCTCCAGCTACAATAGGCAAGTTGGCAATATCAAGCACAAAAACAGGAAATTGGACCAACTGTTTACTTCTGCATTAGTGTTAGATTAACAATACCAAACAGATTTAAATGAATGAATTAAAATGGACCACTACCAGCAAGTGCTGTTGCTGTACTTAGGGTGAGGAAAGGGAGACTTGTTAACTAATGGACAGGTACTCATGAAGTAATGATTCATTACTCAGTAACAACTCAGTATGATGCACCACTCTAGCAGACACAAACTTTGTAATGAACAGCTAATGATTCAGTGCACAGTAACAACACCATTAGTGTTTCCGGTAAGTACATTTTGTTTTAATGGTCTTAAGCCCGTTCTTCACTAGCAAAAATTAGCATTAGTATTATCACAGTTAGCCATAGACTGTAGATGCTAACCAAGCTAGCAGCTAGCGTTAGGGTCAGCTCCACCCTCTCGTCCAAATACGGTCACTTCTGATCACCTCTGGCTCCAAAAATCAAAGATGGCGACGGCTAAAATGCCAAACTCCAGGCTTCAAAATGCGAGTCCACAAAACCAATGGGTAACGTCACGGTGTCCATTATTTTTATAGTTATGAGAAATAATCAAGAAGTATGCATTAAGTAAAGAACCATTATAAGGATTCACAGATAGGCATGAACAATTAATTACATATGGGTTAATTAACATAATAGTCATTACTCAAGAACTGCCCATTAACCTACGGTTTGGCAGTTAGTTCCTCATTCGGTCCTCATTTGTTCCCTGGTAACTACTCAAAATTTAGTGTACCTTATTGTTACCACTACATTCACTATATTGGGGTTCACTCAAGCAGAACATATCAGAGTACTCATGTTGGATGGCTTCAAAGTCTAGTCTTAATCAATCAAACAGTTGCCCTGAGAGACAGCTGCTTTGAATAGATGGGGGTTCATTCAGGCGAACCTAATGGGAGAGATCATGCTGTTGGCATAAACATGCATTTATTTAAATGGCCTGAAATAGTTTAAGTATATGCTTGTTTTTGTGCTGCAGTAAACAATTAGTGTGGCCAATAATGTGACATTTCTCCCTTGGGTTTCCTGTTAATTTTTACTATCTGTATGTTTTATCTGTTGAGCCATGGTGGCTATCGCTGCTTATGCTAGTTCTTTATGCTAGCTTCTTATAATAGCTCCTTGTTTTCTTCCTCTGCAACCTCTTCCGAGACCACTGTATTGGCAGTGAAGATGTCCACACAGAGGACATATAATCATCAAAATGGAAATGTGTCAAGAGTTATAAAATGAACCGCTGTGCATGGTCTTACTGTCTTTCAAGCCTTCAAACCCTTGGATAATTCAAACTGGAACTGGTTCCTTTTTCATTTTCTACATATATTATCCATAATATTTACACTCTCTTTTCAGAGAATAATCAGAGATTGCAGACTAGAAATAAAGTGAGAGAATAACACAACTTTTTTTTTTTTTACAAAAATGTAAAAACAAAAATACATTAAAGCGGTTCTCCAACGATTTTGTATTGTGCTTCCACAATCTTGGGAGAATTATAAGAACGATTATTGAACAATAAACAGTAAACTCTCTGAAGCCCTGACCAATCATTTCGTTTGTCATTTTGTCATAGTGGAAGTTAATTACCTACAAGTTGCTATAAGAGGCACAAAGCATCAAAGCCACTTGAGACTACAGCACTATTTTTTTAAACTGCTTGTAACTCAGACTACAACTTTGCAGCGCTGTGGTGCACTGCATTTTGGAAATGGCCATCTGTTATTTTTTTTATGTGATAGGGGACAGCTGTATCTCTGTTGCGCCACAAACACCATCTTGCCATGCAGTCCTGTGTAGCTCAGTGGTTGACACAAAGCCTCACCTGATCACCAGACGCCTTCAAGGGTTTTCCCCTCCTCCATTGATCTCCTCACTGCTCTTGGGATCAACCACCTGCCTGCACACCTGCTGTTCATTTGCTCATTAGTTCCCCAGTATATATAAAAGGCAGTTTCCCCCGCACACATTTGCCAGGTGTTGTTGTTGTTGTAGTGTCTGAGTCATTCATATCTGCTTGAGTCCTGTTGCTGTTTTCCAGCCTGCTGAATCTGCAGTGTTTGCTTACCTGTTTATGCCTGAAAGTAAGAGCCCTCCTAGTTGTGTCTGCTCAGGCCTGTATGAAGTGAATTCAGTTTAATCAGATTCTCCATGTGTTATCTGGTTTTACTAAACCTAAGAATAGGAATTGTGGATAACTGATCTCATGCAACCTGCTTACTTGCTCTAGTAATGCCTGTTTTTCCAACTATGAGCATATTCCAATAAAAGATCCTGTGTTAAATAAAAAAAACAAACAGAAAAACAATTGCATATTAAGAACAATGTACTGTATAATTTCAAGAAGCCACATCAGTGAGCCAGCATGCACAATACCAGGGCCCTGGCTCCTCTAATGCAGTCATTATGAAGGTTCTTACTTGCACTCATGTTTGACCAGTCAAAATGTCCTCTGTGCCATCTCTTAAAATGATTAATCATAAGCTATGCAGAACATTATAATAAAGTAATGCTGTTATTGCTTCCAGAGCTACAGATAGAGTTAGTCGAACTGTGTACACAATGTAAAAGGTTGTCTGAAAGAATAAAAGGACTTGGAGAAAAGAAAGTTTGATTAAGGGCTGAAGTGCTGTATACTGTACATACTGAATAGTGCTGTATATTCAGTGAAGCTGATTTTTAAAAGCCCCGTTTTTAAAGGCAGACATGGAGCAAAGTAAAGTGCCATGTAGAATTAAGTACTTTCTGTGAAAAGCATGTGCTTATGTGTTTAACAGAGGTTGAGCCTTTCAATAGGAACTAGTGAAAGGGAGACTTTTTTTAGTGTTGTATCCTTCATACTCTGAAGTGGAGGCATGTAGAAGGGAGGTCGAACTCTGGGTGAAATTAAATTTTTGTGCATACATTCAAGGCCCTTTAATGACTCTGTTGATCCCGTGTAATTTTGCTGTAATGCTACCAGCAGCTCAAAGTTTTCACTCCTTGGAAATATCTTGACATCTATTAGATGGATTGGGACCAAATATTGTACAGACATTCTTGTTTCGGATGAAGCCAAATGACTTAGACCCCATTTACACCACGTTATTAACATGTGATCTGAATACATTGTCTGGATAATGACATCTGAACCATGAGCCTTTGCATTTACAATTGGTATTAAGAAGTGATCGTGTTATTTTGATTCTACCCACATTGTGTTCAGATCTCAACATGCAAATTAGCTATAGATATATGTGGTCTGGCGGATCCAATTGCATTCTGGTCACAATGCGTTCTGAGCACATTTACACCCTGCATCTTGTTGTTCACCAGAGGCCACCATACTTACAAAAGTAATTAATATTTCACCTCCTAAAATAACTGCCTTCTTCAAAATTCTGTCAGTCTTTGTATTAAAAGAATCTCGGTGATTTGGCTGTCTTGCTCTGACTGACTCTCCCTTTCTTCTTGGCTGCATTTACATCTCTCCCTGCTACCTGTTTACCCTCCACTCCTGGCAGATTCATCTATCTTCCATATATTTACACCCTCTTTTACTCCACTTCATTACTCGCCATAACTTCTTCTCTCGCTTGTGTTTCCCTCCTCTCCTCTCCCAGTGACAGGCAACAGGAGATATAGCTCTATGATGGCTAGTATATTTCAAGTGCTGGTTGACAGGTGTGGTGGTAAAGTATTGTATAATAGCAGGTGTATGAGCGTACTATCGTGGGCAGTATATATATGTGCGTTTGGGTTTGATGCATTCATGTACATTTGGGAATATGAGCAGCCTTGTTGGTGTGCTTGGCTTGATATTTTGCAGCTTCGGTGATTGTAGATTTTATCCTATTTCTCCCATTGGGGGCCTTGGTATTACACAGACCTCAGCACATTGCACTATTATAAGTCATCGTTATAGCCCGGCCATTTTAGTGTATACACTCACATATAAATACGGATCCACACATGCAGATTCATTCAATGTGTGTGTGTGTGTGTAGAAATGGAAAAGGTCTTAACTGTTATCGTGTCCTATAATGTAAATTTACATTTTAATAATGTATATTTTGTTGAATGCAAGCCACAAGCAGTAATTATACTTCTTTTATGCTGTGTGTGTGTTACGCATATACGCAGTGTATGCATACACGTGTGGTGTGCACATGCATGTGTGCCTTACATGTGATTTAAAGTATGCTGTGCCACAGTGTATATTATAACAACTGATTTTCTTATTCTCCAGCATTCTACTATTAACTCCTATTTGCTTTGCTGTTATGCTCAGAGCTTAGTCTCACATAAATATATATAGCAGATAAAGCTTTTCTTCATACCGTAGAGTATGAAGAAAGTAGGACAGATGACTAAGACATAATTTTAAAAATAGTATTTCGATATTTTCTTACCCGTTGCTTTAACCAGTTGCAGGAAGCTGATTTTGTTAGATGTTTCTTTTTAAACTTTTTCTAAGGTCAGCTGAAAAATATTTTATTGATTTTTAAGTCATCTATTCTTATGACATAAGTTAAAGCTTGCACTGTTTTGTCTTCTTTTCTTACTTACTTGTTTTCAGTCTTAAAATGAAACAACACAGGAAAGTCATGCCATTTTCATGCACAGTGCAATGTTATGATATTGGGGTGTATGGTCTCAATTACTGTATCCTGTTTAGTCCTGATCTCATGTCTTTCATACTAACCTGTTTTTTTTTCATATTTGTAGGTGATGGTTCTGATAAGTGTATGTATAGTATGCAATAATGTTCATTTCTACTAATGCTCCACTTGATTGTGTCTCCAGAGTAAGGTGAATCCCCTCAACGTGACTCCACCCATACAAGCTGTGGACCAAGACAGAAATATACAACCTCCCTCTGACAGGCCGGGGATTCTATACTCCATCCTCATTGGTAGGTTGACGGTATTTTGGGTTGTTTGGGGTTTTATTTTTAGTTGGTACAGAGCCACAGTCGTGATCATAAAGTGAACATTTTATGTTATGTTCTTTAAAGTAATTGTTTTATGCTACTAAATGAATCATAATGGGCATTTTGCAGCGGATAAAATGGCTCCAAAAGATGGAAGATGGAACAAAAATGGAATTGTCTGCACATTATGCTTACTGCCTTTAGATGACCATCCAAACAGTAACCATCTTGATTGCTGTTTTAAACTGTAAAAATTTAGAGTCACTAAAAAAAAATGTTGCTTTTACTGGTGAGGATGTTTATAGTCCATATAATTTAACTGACATGACTGACACAGTCTTGATTACATTTCCCAGTCTCCCCCAGTGAAACTAATCCCTGTCTGAGTAAGGATTATGAGAGACAGTGTCACAAAGGGCAAAAAAATCTGTTGCAACCTCGCAGCTTGTCCAAGATCCATGATTTGAATATGCGTTATAAATATTGTTGATGGTCATTTGAGGAAGCCTTATTGGTGTTGCGAAAAGTTGCTTTCATCAGACAATTTAGAGAGTAACTTTTTTTTTTTTTTTTCCCAAAAGATGAGCGTGGCTAGTGAACGATTTAGACAGCAAAAATATTTGAAAGAACTGGCCTTGATTTCTTGGACACAAGAACATGCCTTAAGAAGAAGACAGGAACACCTGTAACCACAAACATAGGGGGAATCATCATCATCATGCTGTCTTGGAATGCAGCATCTCTCAGTAGGAGCCAATCAAATCAGTACTAGCTATAAAGACGCAACAAACACACACACGCACACGCGCAGAAATACACACTTGAGAAACGTGATTGTGCATGTGCCTGCGTAGCTGCTCCTCTCACCAGAACTTGATTTCCCCACTGAGCAATGCAGCATTCCAAAGCACCGTATATGTATGTGTGTGTGTGCGTGTGTGCATCCCCACCTGTGGAGAGCTGAGATGAGAAAACTGGGAGCATTAGCCATGCCTCCATCTCTCTTTCTCCCTCCCTCCCTCCCTCTCTCTCTTTTATGCTCCCTCTAGACACCCACCATAGAAACATATATTGATTCTTAAACCAATTACTGATGTCTCGCTCTCTCTCTCACACACACACACACACACACACATAAGTTCCATTTTTGTATATTTTGTTTTATTTTACTCTGTTCTTACTGTTTGCACCTTGTTGCCTGCTCTCTCTCTGTCAGGTAAACCAGAGTCCTATGCAGAATATTTCAGCTTGAACAGAACCACAGCGGAGCTCCTGCTACAGAAGCCCATTGATAGAGAGCTCTACCGCAGATTTGATCTGGTTATCAAGGTGAGAAACAGTGCAGTTGCAAACTGGAGGTTTAACTTGATTTTCACCCTGCATGTTTCTTATAGAACCACCAACACCTCCCACCTCACCGCACAGTGCATTTCTTTACTGCCTTTAACCCCAAGGTATTCATCAAGCTGTTGATCAGCAAATCTATAAACTTAAGTACAGACTAAATGTTCCTCCTCAGTTTATTTATTCTGGTGCTTTCAGGTTCCTGTCAATTACATGTGGTGTACCCTGAGCCTTTGCAATGGCAGTAATTGTAAAGCATTAGAACTATGCCATGCTGTGTAAGGGTGTTTTTGTCTCGATTAGGCCGGTAATGAAATTACACCACCAAGCATGCATCAGGTTCTGCTCTACTGAAATTGAAAATGGAATTTTTTCTCTATAGGATGTTTTGCTGTAGTTAAAGTTAAATCTTAAAATCTAGGGTATGTTGTTTATGAAAGCACTGCATTAATTGTACTTTTGGGACTATAAACCTATTGGTTTCTTAAACAAAATAATTCAGGCAGGCAGTTACAGACAAATATTAAAATACAGGCAATTAGTAAGTGGCATAGTCACATGTAAATAGGCTTCAGTAAACTTATTTAAATAGCTGAATTGTTCTTTTGCAGTTGACATAGAGGCGACCTAATTCACAATCAACAAGAAAAGAGAAGTTTTTCCTGTAATAAGAGATGCCCTAGATTTGCCTTTTTTCTAATAAAATTTGGACACTTGAGGAAAATTGGTTCTGCAAAAGGTGAGAGATGAATAAAACTGACTCACCAGCAATGACTGAACCTCACCAAAAATTGCAATTAATTTATTTTCAACTGTGCATATAAGAAGGCACTATGGGTTATGTTTGTTATTAAACCCAAAATGTAGAAATGGTCTGTATTGGTAACAGCATAGCATTTTTAGAGCTCTAATGAGTGCTATTTAGTCATTATTATTATGTATAATATATATAATCCTCAGCAGCAGGATTCGTGGTGGAGTACATGAAGTGAAGCATCACAGCCAGAATTAAGGCACAAACACAATTTTTTTTTCTTTTCCCCCTTTAGGCAGAGCAGGACAATGGCCACCCCCTGCCAGCTTTCGCCAACCTCCAAATCGAAGTTCTGGATGAAAACAACCAGGCACCCTACTTCCTGGAGACCAGTTACCATGGCTACGTCAGTGAGGCATCACCAGTAGGAACCACCGTAGCGACCAACAGCAGCCTGTCTGCACCGCTGGCAATCGTAGCTCTGGATAACGATGTGGAGGAGGTGAGGATAAAAGCATACGGAGCTGTCATTGGATTAAGATAGTAAGAGCTGATAAATACTCTGACAAATCCAATTGTCACAGTGATGAATGGTCAGAAGAATGCAACGTTCTCATGCCAAGGTTACCAAAATGTCAGTCAAGGCTTAGATTTTTGCTCTTGGGCATATAAATGAATTGAATTTTGACATGACTATTTACTGATTTTGATTTTTTATATGTTTCGATTCTTTATTTTTGCATGTAGACAATCACAAGATTTTTTTACGTATATTATTGTTGCTAAGTGCCGCAATACCTCTGAGAAGTTACTTACTGTACATGCATCTATTTCCTTTATAGGTGACAGCCAATAAGAAGCCTGTATGTATCATCTCAGTTCATTCACTCTCACTCACTTTACTTTCTTCTGTTGAGCTTCAGTTAGTTTCTGTTTTTCTCAAAGAGGAACTCCACACTAAATTATATTTTTTACAAAACTCTCTCAAAGGCGCGTTAATGTGCTTCAAGTGAAATTCACAGTTTTTTTTAAGTTCGGCCCCCTTTTATCATTTTTTAAATAATGGTTCCTGGATTTTAGACAGAAGTCAACAAAAGCTTCTCATTTCTAGCTGGTGACCATTGATTCTGTCGGCTGAAACGACCATCAGATTTTATTAGCTGTAGCGAGCTAGCTAATTAAGCTAACATTAGCTCCATGAGTTACTGTCTTAAATATGCATTTGATCTACATATATGAAATCACGCTAAAATATTAAGGCTAAGCTGCATGTCTCAGACAAAAAAATCTCTTCAGTTGACGATCCATGTAGAAGACATGGAAATACAGAAAAACCTACCTTTGTCATGCTGCTTAGCTTATATAGCTACTTAGATGAGCAAGACAGAGTTAGATTTATGCTATATTGTTCAAACAGTATGTTGTACTTTTAACATTACAAGAGAAAAGGTTTTAAGGAATCAGCGGACTTGGCAAACAACACTTTTTCAGCTAACGAGTTTGGCTGGAGGTTGCTGGAGTGTAAACTTTCTCAAATCCAATAGAACAGGACGGAGATGCTAACATTGCCCTACACTCTGATATAGTAGCATCCAGGACCGACCCCCAGGCAGTACGGAAATAACAGGGGATGTGCTAGTTGTGAATGGGGTACTGCTGTAGGTAGTAAGAAAATGTTTAATCCATCCCTTACACTTTTGCATTTTTGTAATTGATCTTGGACAGGCAAAATAAAAAAACATGACCTAGTGTCTAGTTAGGCGTATGGTCGGTTATATACTGTGTGGGATCATCGATCATTTCTGATTGAAGTGTAGTTCTCAACCGTGTAAAGAGAAGTAAACAAAACAATACCTGCATCCAGACACAATGAAATCACCATGTAAACAAACCTAGCAGCATGGTGGCGATGTTTAAACACTGGGTTCATTTCCACCCTAGAAATGAAGGATTGGACCATTTATGTGTCCATTTCTGCCCTTCTTTTTGTTCTACTGAATCTCTGCTTTGTGCCGTGCTTGCAGTGTGTGTGTGTGTGTGTGTGTGTGTGGAGTGCCCTATCTAATTTCCCTGTGAATCTGGATAATAAAACCATTTCCCTCTTAAATTGCCTCTCAGTGATAATGTAAGAATTTACGCTGCTGAAGCATTGTTATCACCGATGCATTCCCAAGAGCTTAGTTTGTTTAAGATGTAGCATAGGCATTTTGACAAAAACAAGCTTTGGTTCATTGCTTTCTAAAAGACCCCCCCAGCAGGGAATGGGCTTAGTGGGGATAATGTGTGCGTCTCTGTGTGCGCCTGCCTGAGAGTTTGTGTGCGTGTGTGTGTGTGTGTGTGTGTGTGTGTGTGTGTGTGCGTGTGCGTGTGTGTTTGCGCGCTTGTGGCAATTGATATATGTTGAGGTATTTTAAATATTGCTAACCCTGGTCTTTCCTCCAGCATTAAGTACCAACAATGATGATTAGTCCTAATTGCTTTTATGTGCCATCCATCACTTTTATTTATGTGTGTGCATATGACTGTGAGTGTGTGTATGTGTGTGTTTGTCCTTAACTTTGTGTGTGTGTTTATTTATGACTCAATATCCACACTGGCTACATCGACAATATTATCAGCACCCCTACCCTGCTGAGCCAGCCTTATCTGGAATGAGAGCTCACATGCACACACACATAGCATACACACACACACAGAGGAGATGACTGTGTGGGTAATGTCAGAGGAGGACTTGGATGAGGATTGCCTCTCCATCACAGAGTATTACACACACACACACACACACACACACACACACACACACAGAGAGAGAGAGAGACACACACACAATCATTTCTTTGCTCTCAGCTGTTTTTTGTATGGAAGCATTTGCATTTTTTATGTTTCTCTAGTCATTTATTCTGGTTTCTCCTTAAATTTATAATATCACCGTGATATACTGTATATGTAGAGAGAGCGAGAGAGGGATAGAAGGGGACATAATATTTATTATCTGCTCTTTTGATTATTCACTGTTCATTTGTTCTCACCACTTACCATAACTGGTAAATTCATCGAGCATCCAATCTGCCTTAATGTCAGTTTATGCCTCTAATTGAGCCAGTGGAGGTGCTTAGAAGCCAACATTGCACTGTGCAGCTCCCAGGAGTAAATGTGTAGCAACTGAATGAGCACATATATTCAACTGTACCTTCTCTGGGTCATTAAAGGTTAAGAAAGAAAATCTTACTAATGTAATGGATCTCCTTAACATCTTTCTTTCTCTCCAACAGACTAGGGACCCTCAGCTCCAGTTCTCATTGGACAGCTATTCTAACCTTTTCTCTGTGACTGCCACTGGAATCGGGAGATACCTCACTTTGGTGCAGCCACTGGACAGAGAGACACAGGACTCCTATACATTCACGGTACTCAAGTCTTTGGCAAATGTGCTTCTTATATACATTATGTGTGTGTGAAAGAGAGAGAGAGAGCGTAGTAAGGAAATGTATTTGAGTAGCTCACCTCCTCAACCCCGAGCCCATTCATAAAACCACAGCGGTGGTCTTGAAACAGGACTCTTATCTAGGCAAAAGGTGAAAACAGTCAGCCCGTCCTCACAAGAAAAACGACAGTGTAAGTCTAAAATTCAGCCGGCTAAAACGACCTATAGTTACATTTACGCCATCTAGCGGCTGTAGCAATTATGACCCGGGGAAGTGACGCAGTTCAGATGACGTCAAGTTGACTTCCTTATTAGGAGGAGGCGGGGGTTTGGGGGGGGGGATGACTAAATAGTTAAATGGCAAAAAGTCAAAAAGTGGACTTGGCTGCCATGACAATGAAGGTTGTGTAACTTTAAGGAAGTACTAACCACATTTCAAGTGATAATTGAAACCCAAACCATGATCTTTCCCTGACCAAGTGTTTTTTGTGCCTAAACCTAATCAGACCTTAACCACAGTGTTGTCACATCATGAAACATAATTATTCTTTAACAGTGATTTGTAACGGTTTTGGAACGCGGCATTTTACGCTCCTATTTTCTTACGTTCTGGAGTGCAGGTATAATCGACCTATGTGGTCATTTTTAATTATGATAATGTGTTGAAAACAGTTCACCAAAGAGGAGAGAGGAGTGAAGAAGAAGAAAGAGGCATGAAGAAGACAGAAGGAGAAGAAGGCTAGGAATTGTGGGTATATATACCTGTGGGTCCTTGAAATCAAATAATGTTTTAAAATTTTTACCAGTGAGGAGGGGAGAAAACGCAGAGGATTGGAGTGCGTGTGCCTAAAGGAGAAACAGACTCAGGCTACAGAGAAAAGAAGCGAGCAGATGGAGGAGGGGAGTAGAATGAAAGAGATGGAAGGAGATCTCTGCATTACACTTATGTCCTTTTTCATAAAAAAGGAACCTTGATCCAGAATATTATTGTTCCTCCATCTCTCTACTAAAGGAAGGAATCTGTATGTATGTATGTATGTATGTCCTTCGCGTATCTCTTGAACCGTTCATCTGATCGACTCCAGAACTCGGCCGGTGTATGGCTGAGGAACAAAGGGAGTGCAGTGTTTGATGCAATTTGGACATGCAATATGTTTAATATTGATAGACTTTGAATAAACCAGTGATCAGCAATGCCGCTCTGCACTGTGCAAGGGGCAGGGCGGATCAGCAGCAGTGACTACACAGGAGGCGTTCAGGTACATTGTTTAGCGTAGGTCACTCGTGTTTTGGAAGCGCTCAGAGCTCAATACACAGTGACTTTAGTTACGCATGTAAAATGGAGCAAATACTTCCACAGGCAGTTCAAAACCAGTTTGTCTCATATGCTCCGAGACCGTGGTGATTGTGAAAATAGAATAGATAGAAAATAGGAACGATCTAATATGATCGATCCACTTTATTTTAGGATGCACATTATTTTATTTTTAAATGCAGCCCTTATTTTAGGCTACATGAAATGAGAAAAGAACATTTGTTTACTATTAAATTACTTATTATTTATAATATCTGTATAGAATGTATATACTCATTCACACCTCACATCAACTGTATCAATTTTTGTATGTGTTGAAGCAGCGGCCGGAGGCCAAGCAGTCATCCTGTTTAAAACAGGCGTGTTTTGAACAGGCACTGCACTAGTACTGTTAAATTAAGAATTTAACTTTATACTGTACTGTAATGCTGCTTCTGCTACAAATTTGTAAGGCATGACAAGCAGGGCTTTTATGAATTATGTTCAGCATTCAGACTAGCACTTAGCTCTCCCATCACTCTGTGCAGAGACAGATGTATTAAACATGACTTTTTACAATGGTTGCTGTCCCTTTGTGTATACCTCTTTCCACCAGTTTTCCTTTTTCTGTCTGCCTCCTGTATGTTCTTTCTCTTCTCTGGTCCACATTATTTCTTTTGTTGTCCCCGTCTCTCCCAATCTGTCATTCTCCTTCTTTTATTCACTATCTTATTTCATCGCAATTTAATTCAGCAGTTTTTTTTTTTATTGGTAGAGCACAGAGATGCTGCCTGTTGCCAAGCACAGAGGATCTCTCTGTGCTCTTCACCATACGATACACAGCATTGTTACTTCATACAGTAGTCTGTTATCTGTCAAGTTCAACCACTGTGTGTGTGTGTGTGTGTGTGTGTGCATGCAGCTATTTGGAAGATAAAGATGGAAAAAGCAGAAGGTCTGGTGTATTGATTGAAAGGCAGAGGTGTACAGTAATCATCATGAAAGCATTGTAGGAGAAATTAAAGGGCGAGAGAGAGAGAGAGAGAGCTATGAGACATGGAGGATGATTTTCATTTAAAGGAGTCAATCAGCTTCTTGGCAGATGAGTTTGTGGAGAAGATTAGTATCAGTGAGGAAGCTTTTGTCGCCTCTGTTGATATGCACTTTGATATGATCTTTGGATGATTTTCTAAAACATGTAGAAATACGTGTTTTAGTTAAATATGGTAGCATGAACTGCCTTATCTGCCTAGAGTGGAGGAAGACATAGCAGGCAGGCACAAAAGTCATGAAACTAAATTACAGATAACATCTTGTGGATGTAAAGCACTTTAACCTGCTTAAACATAATTTTTATAGATACATTTTTATTAGTTTTTACATATAACAGCATGGAATTTTAAGTGTTTCTGTGAGTAAATGGCAGAGGAGAGCAGTATCATGACAAAAGACCTGCTGGTGACATTAAACACAAACACAGTTATAACTCATATATAATATAACATACACTTTCATTTTATTTTTGGATTTGGATGGCTTCAGCAGTTGGTAGATTTCTAAATGGTACAGTGGGTGTTGTTTTGTGTATATCTCAAACAAATAATCAAATGTTTTAATTTAAAATGGAGCAAATGCTAATTTCCAGCTTCAATTAAAAGTTTGAGTCTATAGAGTATAGTGTATAGAGTGTAGAGTGATTTCTTTTTGGGTTTTATACATATTTTGTATAGATTTTATATTTAATCAAAGGGGGAACAGCAATCATTGTGAGGTGCTATTAAATATAGGGGAGACAGCTGGGACAGATTAGTTCAAAGAGTTTCTAGGGTTTTCTGTTGCACCCACAAAAACACATACAGTTAATAAACAAAGAACAGGGATTTAGGTTGAAGAAGTACAGAGCAATACCACTGCAAAAGAAACAATGAAACAGACAGATGCTATCAAGCCGCCAAGGATGTCTTGAGTACGCTGTCTAGCTTTTTGTTGCTTGGCAGACTGTAAAATTTTCTATAAGATGGAACATTTTATTTCTTTGCTCTTATCTACAAAAACAGTGTACATTGTCCTTTTTTATCATTCTGTGTCTCTGTCTCTTTAGCTGCTCGCATCAGATGGCGTCCAGCAGAGCGCTCCGGTTACTGTGACGATAACAGTGTTGGATGCTAACGACAACACTCCGACCTTTGCCAATGTGTCTTATAATGTCAACCTGTATACTGATATGATGCCTGGAGAAACTGTGTTACAGGTACACGCTGTCAAACCCACATCACATGTATTGATAAGTTATTAAAACATGTAGTGTTAGCAACTTCCTTCAGTAATGGATTATACTTTAGTGTATAAGGTGTAAGTGAAGTGAATTTAATAATACATCGTTCATTGTAGTGAATGACTGTGCGTGTGTGTATATCTCTTCCCAGGTGTCAGCAGTAGACTCTGATGCAGGTCCCAACGGTCAGGTCACCTATCGGATTTTAGCCGGTGATCAGGGACATTTTCTTATTGGCAACAGGTAAATATACTATTCACTAAGTTATATTAGTGTCAAGTATTTAATGGGATTCTTCTATTTGAAACTGCTTAATGCTCCTTTCACATTTTTGGTATTGGGTCTATAAATCTACTTGCAAAATGACAGTGTTTTGAGCTAAATGCTTTAGTCAGCAATGACAGTGCCACCATGCTGATGATTAGCAGGTAAAGTATAGCATGCTCACCATCTTACTTTAGAGTATTAGCATGCTAACATTTGCTAATTAGCCCTAAACCACAAAGTTCAGCTGAGGGTGATGGGCATGTAGTTAGTTAAGTAGATGTTTGGCCATAAACTAAACTACTGGATGAAAGTTTGACCTGATAATGGCACTTTTTTGTGTCAATAGAAATATTTTACCGGATAAGTAAAATGTTTGAGCTGCCGGTGGTTTCATTCTCTGGGGACTATGAATATCTGTAAAAAAAAAAAAAAAAAAATCTTTGCAATCCATCTAAGGGTTGTTGAGATATTTCAGTCTGGACCAAGGTGGACTAATGGCTAAATTCTATCTATAGTGTATTGTTAGCGACTGTAGTATTCATTATTACAGGTATTAAAAGAGAGTTATATAGAATCTGTAAACACCAATATGTCATTGTCAGATACATTATGTAAACTGTAATGATAAGTAATTGCCATAGACAAAAAAAAAGATAATTGGTGAGACTGTTGGTGGTCTGTCTCTGGAGATTTTCTGAAGTAACTACAGTGGTGGCAAACACTGTAAAATGCACTGAGTAGGCATGTGGACACGTCAGTTCTCTCTGAAATGGTCTCAAAATTGCAAAAACTATGTTTCACTTCCCACCTTCATTTTAGTAATTTGAATGTGTTCATAGTCACGTACAATTGAATGACGTGTTTTCACAGAACTGGAGTCATTACTGTGGCACCGGGTGTGGAGCTCACTGTGGGGAGGAGCTACGCTTTGACTGTGGAAGCCGTGGACAACGGGCCTGAACCCAATAGGAGGTGAGGGGTTTCTCTCTCTCTCTGCCTCCATACATTTTTTTACTCTGCCCATTTGTCTGTCTGGAGATAAAGCTTGAAAGGGCATCAGATTTCCAAAGCTTTCACGCTCATTGTCAGAAACACAACACTCTCCATCGCTCTCTTTTTGTTTCTCTTTCTCTGCCTCTCTCTTCGTCTATTCACCATTTTCAGGTGAACGGTTTTCATTTTCAGGGCGATATCATGAGTTATAGTTTTATATTGGAAAATGGGAAGAAAGTAGTCATAGAGAGGAAAATGGATAGTATGAGTGTGAGAAGACAAGTGAAAAGGTAATGAAAGGGTGCCTCACTGCTAGTTAGCCTCTTCTTAAGGGAAAAGAAAGAAAATTATGCTGTCTGCATTTCAGAAAAGGGACAATTTCAGCAAATGCACGAGGCATCCAGAATAAATGCCTTACATTTTAAAGGAAACAAAATGTAATGCACTCTGGCCCTGTCACATTCAAAGGATAAGAACTGACTTGATAAGCTGACATTCTTTTGATTTTTGTTCTCCCCTGCCTCCTATTTCCTGTCTCCTGCCCTTCATCTCTTTCATGGATTAAATCAAAAAGGAACCATAACTTTCACCCCCTCACAAACTCAGGGTTATTCCCCAAATTGGTTATTTCATGCTGCTCCTAATATTTTGTAAACTGTGTATATTGATTTGGTAGCTAAAGCCTGGCAGAGAGGAGTTAGATTATGAAATTTTAGTTTTAGACATTGCAATATCTGAGAGCAGAAGCAAATCCAGCCATCGAACTGTTCACCCGCTGGAATACAGTCAATGGCTCTACAGATTGATGGAGCAGCTGCACTGCCAGAGATTTTTATTCCCCGAGTGTTTTTTGCTGCAGCACACCTCAACTTGTGTCAAAACACAGCATACAACAGTGGGAGCATACTACGTGTTTTTTACAAGTTGCAGTCTAGCTTACACCCTATTTCTCTAATATAGACACACCGTAAGGAAAACTTAAAAAAAAAAAAAAAAAAACGTGAGAAATTGTCATCAAAACAAAAGCCATACAAACTGAGCCAGGGTGCCAGCCTGAGCAACAGCCTGTTGTTTGCTGAAAGCACACTTGGGTGTTGTTCTTTGTGGTTTGCACTTGGGAATATCTCGACAAAAGGATAAATTAACATTGCAGCGTCCTTGCAAAACGGGCAAACAAGCCAAGTCCTTGCTGTTCAGACAAGGAGTACAGAACAAAACGATATTTAGTTACAGACACACTGGAACATTTAATGAAGAATCTTTAACAAAAACATCACTTAAGTACAAGGCACAGTGCAATATTGAGACTGAAATTGCTCGTTAGGTAGGCTCGTGTGAATGGCTGACAGTTGTATAGCCTCAGATGGCCTGGGCAGGTAAATGGGGAATGTTCTTCCCTCCCTCACTGATTATATCAAAACACACTTGAGGAAGTCACTGAACGATGTCAGTCTCCTGATCAAAATGGAGACTCACCTGGCGCCTTCAAGAATAACTCTTCACTAGTGGAGTGGAGTGTCAGAATATTGGAAATCTGCACGAACATTTTGCTTACTCAGTGTATGATAACGTGTATCCATCAGTAGCCACCTTTCCTTTTAGCAGCTGACGTAAGAGAACAAGTGTTGACAAAGGCAAACGGATTAAATGCTTTGACTTCGGTTAAAATGAACAAACTACAGCCTACTGCCAGGTGACAGCCATCGTGTATGTATGTGAGGTGCCTGCTTGAGAAGAAATAACTCGTCCTTGTCCAAGAAACATCACTAGAAAAACAAAACAAACTAGCATACCGTTTTAATACCACTGTGAATCTGTTCAAACGGTCAATTTATATGCTTGTAATACAATTTTAAGAATAGATCTTTCAAAGTTGCAACTGGCTCTGTAAAGTTTTGCTTGCTGACGAAAACTGACCAATTTATTGTAGTGAATACACTCAATTGTTTAGGCTAAACTAGCCTGTCAAAGAGCTCTGACTCTCTCTCACCCTGATTAAATATGCCCAATCGACCACCAGTAAATTGGCCATCAGTAGAGACCAAGTAGTGCACTGACGCTGAAGATGGTCGGCCACAGATGCTTAGTGATGACGACTCACTATTGCCTCTGTGCATCAGTGCCCTATAATGCTTTAACATAGAAGTCAAATGTAATTAATGTTAATTTCAAGTGTCATTTGGATAATTTTTCATTTTTGAAGCTATGAAAACTAACAATTAAATGCTCTAAGACCTCTCAGCATCTCAACAGTTCACTTGTGGGCTGGCCTCAAGTCACGTCAAACTGAATCAACTCACTGTGTCTAATAAATGAGTCCACTTTAACAAAATAGATAATACTTGAATTAAATGTTGCCATGGCTTACTTAAATGTGTATTAAAATGATAAAACAGATTTTTTTAGTTGTCACAACAGCAATAGATTGCTCTCTCCAACGGCATTTGTCAGTCGTTATAAAAGCTAGAATCTTCTCCTCCCTCACACTTGACTCGTGCTACGTGGCTGCCAAATCGATACAGAATGTGAACCAGTGCAGATTGAGGTGGTTTCAGTGATTGGCTCACAGATTGTCCCCAAATTTCCCCAGACCCCCTGTTTATCTCTACTGAAAACATAACCTGCATTACAAATCAATATCTATCTCTCGGCTACCTGATCTGTTAAAACTATGGGTCAAGCTGCAAAATGAGCTGTGTGTTTTGTTCCTGGTGGGCACCAACAAGACATGAGTGACAGCATTTTTTTTTAATGAATTTGGATCCCAGCTTGTGAGTATTTTATGTTAGGGGCCTGGAGCTGTTGAAGAACCCTTGAGATACATGCTTCATTCAGATTAGAAGTGCTTTTGCATGGCCTAGATAGATGCAGCCCAGAATACGCAAAACAGTTGATGCTCGGGGGTCTCATTTATACTTTCATCAAACTATAGGGTAAGAAAAGAAAAATAGGCCACCATGGATCAGATATGATGTTAGATAAATAGCTAGATAGAGATAAGAAGATAATTTTGCACTGTACCTACATACGAGGCATGTATCAGAATATGAATATGGTAGTCATTGTTTCGCATGTCACAAGCATTGCTGGGAAAGTTACTTGAAAGATGTAATCAATTACTCAATAGATATTACTCATTGAAAAAGTGAACACATTCCTAATTACTCAACAGCAAAAGGAAAACAAGCTCAGCACTGAAGTCAAGTCCTAAAGTTTTAGCCCCAAACAAGTCATTGCTTGTACTTAACCAGATGGTACAGTAATGCCAAATATCAACAGATTAATGATAATGGTAGTAGTAGTAATAGTAGTGGTGATACTTCTCCTGCTATTGATAGAGACCATTACAACCACAGTATCCATGTCAAACGTTGTGTTAAAGCAGAAACATCACAGTAGGCTGCTGCTGCTTTTAAAGACTAGTGACTTGAATCCAAACCATATAATTCAAGTCTAAGTAAAATGCAGTTGTACAAAACATATAAAGTATATTAAAATGAGCATGGCATAGATGTAGCAGATAAAGACATTGTCTACACCGCCCGCATAGCGAAAGCAGTACGTCAGCAGCAGTTGCAGCCTTATGTAAGTATCTACACTGGATCCATTCAGCCACAGTACTGCTGTGCACTCAGAAGTGTTTTGAGAGCACTCACAGATCAATAATCAATGTGGGTACGCACTGAAGTTAGAAGAAAATAGACTTGAAGCAGGAAAAAAAAAAACACGCTTTGAGTTGCAGTTACACGCATAAAGGTTTAGGCAGCCATGTTGATTAAAAGTAAGCACACGTGGTTTGTCAGATACATGTGAGATGAACAACTGAATAATAAAGCTGAAAAGTGCCCAGTGTAGAGCAGCAATTTGATGCTGAGAGATCAGAGAAGAGAGGGCAGTCAGTGACAAAGCCATTCACCTAAACATTCACCTAACCCAATAATGATCTACTGGACCACCAAATAACTCTAAATGACTGGGGAGAAGATTATGTGTGTGCAGCAGGGCAGAGTGGTCACTCAAAAAGATAAAGTGGACAGAAAATACTCACAAATGCAAATCTGTTGTACTTGAGACTAAGCAATTTTCTCTGCAAGAATTAGATGTGCAAATAAATGCCTGTATGTACACATCTGTGGATTTTAAAGGAAAGCATTGTTTTGAGTATTCATTTGTAGAAAGAGGGTTTTAGGATGGAAAACGAGGGAGAAATAGGCCTCACGCACAGTAGAAACCCCTCCTGAATAATCTCCAGCCCCTCAATTGGTTTTCATCAATAATGCCATCTGAATTGTTTTAATAAAACACTGGCTTTCACTCTCGCTGGCGGCTTACATTTTTCCAGCCTTTATCTATTTATTTATTGTTGTGGACATAAACAGATTTTGCGGGCTATTGTTTAGACTCGAGGTTCTTTGGCTTTTTCAGTCGATGATCCAGTTTGAGTGGAGTTAATCTCTCCCTTCTCTCCCCGTTGGAGCCTGGCGCTCTTGCCAAGTAGGAACACAAGCGAAACCCATGCAGTTTCTTTCCCTGAAATCCAGGGTGAGTAAAAACCAAATTTCACTCATGTCATGTGGGGGCAACGCTGGGAAATGGGAGGAGTCTGTCTTTTTTTCCAAGGCATTAATTAAAAAGTGATAGTTAGGACTTTAGATTAGAAATCAACTACCAAGTTATGAGATTCAAGTGGTGTACTCATTCTTCCTTATGTTAAAAGTTGTAAAAATAGTACACAGCCAATGCAATGTGACTTACATCCAGATGATCTTCTTAGCAAACAGTGGCTTATTCAAACATCCAGCAGATACAGAGCAACAAAAGCATTCATTTGGAGTTGTGTTTCTGGCCACCAGGTGAATGCAAGTCCAGTGTTCTCACTCATTTTAGCTCCGCTTTTGGTCTCCACCAATTCCTGACGCAAATATCTGGCTCTTGCTAACTTTGCCTGGCATTTGGTGCTGGGCAGGTGGGTATTCCGAGCTTTTTCGCCAAAAAACAGCTGCCTGCGAGCTGAGGGGAACTGTAGAGTTGGTTGATTACCATCTGTGGGCTCATCGCTACGAGCGATTTTAGACACGCTCTTTCTCTTCATGAATGTACACGTTTTTCTTAAACCTGGAAAGCTTGAAACTTGAAGCTGCTTCACGACATGTATCAATGAGACTACACAGTAATTAGCATTGTTTTATAGCTGTGGTGGAGGATATAACCAAGGAAATTTGTTCCCCACAAAGTTCCTGTTCTCTGAAATAAATCCTACAAATGCTCCACTGGCAAAGTCAATATTGACAAATCCAAGCTCTTTTGCTTCTTGAAAAAAGAGTGGTTCAGGATCAAATTTTATTGGTATTTTTTTTGCTGGGTTTTAATTTGCAGTTAGTATCTTGTTATCTACCAATTATGTAGTCAGTCAATGGGTCAAAAACTGGTTTTCCCAAACATGACAACTGAGACCCAGGTAATCAAATATTTGCAGAAAGAAAAACTGACACAAGGACACAAGTTGTTTACAGTGCACGAAATTAAACAACTCTGTCAATTGTAGGTCATTATGGTGACGTGCTGTTGATGTGAAGTATTATGTTGATTAAAAAAATGCCAGTGAATGCAGCTTATTGAACAGCCAAAGTTGTGTATCAGAGGGGAAATAAACACTGTGTAATTAAGACTTCATTTTACAAAGTGAAACAATCTATTGTCAGTCCTCTGTGTTTTTTCAGGCCTCAAATTAGGAAGTTAATGTAAATTCCCTTTTCTCTGCCTTAATTCCTTTTTGAGTCTATTTTCACTTTTTCAATAGAATCTGTATTTCTGTACTGAACTCTTGAAGCATTTTATTCAGGTTCTTACCTGTCAAGGTCTGAATCCACTTACAGTCACAGTTGGTTTATATTCTTGCCATTTAATCACTGCATTCAAAATGTATTTCTGGACATGTGGCACCAACCTTCTAACAATATTAATTCCATTCTTATATCTAAAAGGTTGTGTATTCTAGTGCAGGGCTCAACTTTAAGTAATGGTTGATATTCAAAAGGTCTTCAAATGTGCCACGCTGCATAATAAGGTTCATAACACTGCATAATGAAGGGCAGAGAGAAGGATGATATAATACTGCCCTAACAAGATGGCCTTATTCTATACAGACTTCTATTAAAATGAATGAGGAGGAAAACAAATGTTTTCTTTCAGTAAAAATGGCACCTATGTCATTCAAACAGCAGGATGAGTTTGTCAAAATGCACAACACAAACCTTAGGCTCTGCAAGAAGGGCGTTTTGTAAAAGCCCTCCAGCAGAACAGTTTTCTAGTGTCTCTGCCACTCACACTGTTGTTGACTTCACCCTCTTATCAATTAGTTAAACACAGCATGAAGTGCAAAGAAACAAACACTGGGCAGCCACTCTTAAATAATAGACCATTCACCCTCCCTGACACTGCTTTTTTACCTACTATCCTCTTGTGCTGCCCTCGAGCTTTCCTGTTCCTCCTCTTCTCTTCTCATCTCTAACAATCCTTTTCTACTGTTCCTCCTTCCTCTGTTCCTGCCTGTTTCTCCGTCTCTTAGCCCCGTCTCTTAGCCCCGTCTCTTCATTCATCTTTTCACCATGTCTCACTCTCTCTCTCGCTCTCTTTCTCTCTCTAGGTCATCCATTACTACGGTCTATATTGAAGTTTTGCCCCCGAACAACCAGAGCCCTCCCCGTTTCCCACGGCAACAGTACAACCTGGAGATCAGTGAAGCTATGAGGACTGGAGCTACACTGCTTAATCTGCAGGTGCTCACACACACACACACACACACACACACACACACACACACACACACACACACACACACACACACACACACACACACACACACACACACACACACACACACACACATTATATACAACATATAAATGTAGAATTTGCTGATGGAAAATAAAAGTGTATGCATATTTTTTACGTGTTTTTTTTGTCTCTGTTTCTTCAGGCAGTGGATCGGGAAGGGGACCCCATCACCTACAAAATTCAGAGCGGAGACCCCCATGAACATTTTGCGCTGCAGCTCAAGTAAGTAAAGTGTGAACAGTCTCTCTTACACACTCACACACACAAATATTTCTCATTTTATCATTTTTGATCAAACCTGTACAGCTGGTTGAAATTAGTATTTATAGAAAGTCTTCAATATGATTTTTCCATTTTTGTGCGTTATATGAGTATTCTGTACAACTATGGAAATATACAAATATGTAGTCTGTGTGCGTGTGTGTGCAAGTGTGAGGTTGAGACAGTCTAAATTTTACCATTCAGGGATCGGGCTCCGCCGAGGGCTTCACCTAAACGCACTCACACACTCTCCCTCATGCACACACTCACCACACACACACACACACACACACACACACACACACACACACACACACACACACACACATACAGAGTCTGAGGGCTTTTGTTATATTTATTCATTTATTGCTCATTAAAAATGCATTTCTAATTCTGGGGTAAGATCCTATCTATCTATTTCTAGAGGGAGGACGAGGAGAGGGAGAAACAAAGGAAAGTATGGGGAGAGATAGCAAGAGGAGGGGGGCAGAATTTAAAGGATATGGAAGAAAAGAGGAAGAGAAATGGAGTCCAGAGTTGGAAAAGGGGAGAGATAAGCGGGGAGGCAGGGAAAGAGAGACAGACGAGGGACAAGATGTTAGCAAGAGCCAGAAAGGAAACAATGAACAGACAAATGAGGATTTAAAAACAGAATTTAAAAAAAGACTACAGCAGAAAGCAGAAAAGATTAAACTGAACTAAAGGGCTTTCACTTCTGCATTCTAGGAATATTTGATGAGCTCTGTCGGACATTGTAACTATAGGGTGCCAAAATCTTCCAGAGCCTCAGCTGTGTTTCCTGCATTATGACAGTATAAGGACAAGCTGAGCTTTGCTTCCTGCACTGCACAAGTGCAACATGCCATGCAGCTCATATTGGCACGGGACGGAGTGCTTTTTCTTTGTTTTTGTGCAGAATTTGGCTCAGTTAAGTACTTAGAAGTGCACTGGGAGCGCACCCAAACAGGTCTAGAGTTGGCTCATTTTGCAAGGTGGTTGGCATGGATATAGTGTAACACACAAATAGCCAAAAGATTTTGATTACTGTAATACAGAAAGACCCAGCAGTGGTGCATGATTGGACTTGTGAAAGAGATGAGCTTTGAAGATGTCTATCACTATTATTTTTGGAATATATTTGGGATATTTGGTGTTCCTTCTGAACAAAAGGGATTTGTTGTAATTCCCCTAAACATGTCACAGCAGATGTTTGGTTTGAGAACATCAGGCATGTGGAGAAAATGTGTCAAAATTTGTGGTTTAGAGAAAATGTGAAAATAAGACTATTTGTGTGACTGTGCACATACCCAAATGCATGTACATGTGCACTCGCAGACACTGCTTTTCATGCTTTTCACCTGTAAATATACATGAACCGTCTTTTAGTTTGTAGGAAAAAAAAAAAACTTCACAGATTCTCTCTGTAGACCACTTAACATCTGCACACACATTTTACTCACAGCCACACATCTACACACACCATCGATATCTGGAGAAAATATGCAATTCAAATGGTGTCTAATTCATGAAAGTAGCTCAAATTAAAAACACTTCAGTCATTATGTAAATCTTCCCTTCAAAAAAAAAATGTAATCAATCAAGCCCAGCATCAAAGATTTCTGCTGGTTTTGATTGGTGATAAGTCTAATACAGGCTGCACTGAAACTGCTGATGTTCCAGAGTACATTTTTACTTATACTGTCATTTCCCCTTAAATCTTTAGTCTTTTTTCTTCATTTTGATGCATCATATTGTTGGCTGGACTGGCCACGGACCAGCCCTATAACCCCGAATGTCTGTCCATCACCGACTGACTGACTGAGTGATGAAGTTACATTATACAACAGTTATTTCAGAGCAAGAAATTTCATTGGACAAGAGGCATTTCTTGAGTGCTGATATAGAGCACAACAGCCAGCAGCACTGGGACTTTTAACTATACATGTAACACTCCACTTTACAAGTGTCCTAATAACCGTTAATTACAATCGTTATCTAGCTTAGATTGTAACAAACTTTGCACCGCAAAGATGAACATATTTCCACGAATAACATTTGAGTTAAATTATGAATGGTCGTCAGAAGAGGACGAAGGGAAGGAAAGAAGCCTGGATACGTCAGTGCAAACCTCCAGGTGCCCACATACGGCATCAGCCGACCCAGACAAGTTAGAGAAGAGCAAAAATGAAGCTAACGCTGTAAGGCAAACAACATGGGCTTTGAACTGCTTTCAGACTTGGCTTTGAACGGCTTTCAGACTCAAAAATATAAACACTGACATTCAGTCCGTTAAGAAGACCGAGCTGAATACAGTCTTGAGGCAGTTTTATGGATCCATCCGGACAACTAAAGGGGAGCTCTACAGCATCAGCAGCTACCTTGGGCTTTGGGCTGGTTTAAATCGTTATATCAACGAGCCTCCGGTTAGCCGTTCATGGAATTTAATGCAGGACCCAGAATTCATATCAGCTAATAATGTTTTCACAGGTGTTGTAAAAGAGATTAGAAGGGCAGGGAAAGATAAAACAACACACCACCCCCCGATTTCACCTGAAGACCAGCGCATCTTAAAATATTCTGCAACACTAAGTCCAGACAATCCAAAAGGTTTCCCGAACAAGGTCAGGTTCAATATTCAGTTGCACTTTGGATGCAGGGGCAAAGAGGGGAATTGGGATCTCAAATCTGACTCATTCATCCTAAAAAGTGGCGAGAATGGAGCAAAGTATTTCACCACCTCATTCAACAAAGAAACAAAAAATCATAACGACCCATTGGAGAGAGACAGACAGAATCGAGGAGGGGGCGCCATGTCTGAGGAGGAGGAAATCCACTCTGCTCAGTAGCGTCTCTTGAAAAGTTCCTGAGCAAAATTCTGCCTGGTGCAAAAGCCGTCTATCTGCAGCCCAGGAGGGTAACAGCTCTGACAGACAGCTTTTGGCATAACGCCGTTCTCCTGGGAGTAAACCAGCTGTCACAGATGTTACCCAGGATGTGCAAAGAGGCAGAGACACACATGTCTTACACCAACCACAGCCTGAGAGCCACTGCCATATACAAACTGTCTGATGCGGGACTCGAGGCGAGGGAGATCATGGCAGTGAGTGGGCATAGGTGAGATGCTTTATATAAACATCCAGAGACTACGACGTGAATTATGATTCATAAAGAGTGGCGGAACATAAAAAGTATAAACCAGTAAACAAAAAACTTGTTTGTCTTGCAGGTCTGAAAGCTTGCTAAAAAGTTACCGGAGACCATACATGGAGAGCAGGAAACAATTTTGAATATCAGCATTATATACCGTTGGCTGTTGCTCGTTCTAAATGAATTGGTGCAAACAGTTTCGATACATCCTCGGGGGGGGGAGGGGGCGTTTACAGCGGAGCCCTGAGCACAGCTCACTCTCCCAAAATAAGTTTTAAAAACACACATTTACCGACCGAAGCGTCTCACACGGAGGCTCCGATGCTGACAGGGACACCAGCATGCGGATACAAAAAGACAGGATGGATCCATTTTACCAGCCTGCACAGCGGCTAGCACCTAGTTAGCATGGCTAACATCATTAGCATAGCATGTCATTTATATGATTTCACTACTTTGAGGAAAAATCTAAGTCGTGTTAGTGCTATATACCTTATTACATAATTGGACACACAAACGGATATATTTTTATAATCTGTCATTGCCCACTTAAATACATGTTTGGCTATTCATTTAATGCACAAATAATCACTATTCAACTGGTTATTGGTGGGAGGATCTAAGCATTTTGCACATTTTTTGAATAAGAATAGGTGTTTTTTTAATGACACATCACTGTCTGAGCCATTGTAGCAACAGCACCCAAGAGGGCATTCCTTAATATCATTACAGGTGAGCTAGTAGATACTGTAGAAACCATCTGCATCACCAAAGTCCCCATAATCACAGTAAAAATACACTTCTGGGTGTTACAGCTTTTAAGCAGTGCTAATCAGTGCTCACAACTGTCTGAAAAGTTGTCCCCAAAGTGGTGTTTATAGTGTATGAAGAGGAATAAACATTTTCAGAAAACGTTACCAGAGTCAGCAAAGCAGCTACTGACAAATGGCTACATGATGATGACATGTTTAGCAGACATTAGACAACATAAAGTATAAAGTATACTACACCATAGCATTCTCTTCTGCCATGTTTGGTCCTATCCTGTTTTTTAATTTTATTGAAAATTGCTCTAAAATTTTCCGTTTTTAAGCTCATGGCTGGAGTGTTAACAGGCTTCTCTTTGTGTGTGTTCTCTCCCCAGTTCAGGCTATTTAGTTCTAGACAAGTCTCTGGACAGGGAGTCCCTGGACTATTACACCCTCGTGGTCACAGCCTCAGACGGACACCCAGATGGGGTAAGAAATTCAGCTGTACAACACAGATATTAACTGGTTGTCTTTACTTGAGTTGTTTCACATCCCCTGTGGAACTGAACTGAGGGAAGGAAGGATATGAAATCCCTCACAGTGAAATGCCACAAACAACAGCTGTGACATTATGTGAAAAGAGGGATATTAGAGGCAATTTTTGGTAATGCTTGTCATTCAGTAATAATAATAACCATTATGGATATTTAAATATGTGCACAGATGGATAGAATATGGATACAAAAAATAGCAAATGATATCCTGTTCAGGGTTGCCAGGACTATAACCTAGAATTGGTTGAGAAAATGGCGGGAAACTGGAAAAAGAACATAATAAACTGCTACCTATTATTTTGTTCAAGTGAGGCTTGAGGCTTTTTACAGTCAGATGTGATAGAGCACAAAAAAAAATAACCAAAGACACTAAAACGTGAATCGAAGTGGGACTCATTCGTGATCTACTTTGTATTAACTCAACCAGCGTTTTTCATTGAAGATAATCTTTGATACCAAATGCTTGGTTAACAGGTAGCAGTCATGAGCAGCGAACAAATCAGCTGCGTCTGTCCCACTGTACCAGATGTTGGCTGTGAAGGATTCACAGGAAGGGGACAAATAAGAAGAGAGTTAGTTGAAGAGAATAGTTCCTATTGTTGGAGTTTCAGTGGGGATGGGGCTCCCTCTGAAAACTACCTTATGTGGACACGTCATATCTATATGTGAACAGTGTTTTCAGATTTAGAAAGCTTCATATGGATGTTCTTTTTTTTTTTAAAACTCAAATCTTCATTTGTGCTCACATGAAAGTCAAATGAAGGCATTGGATGGAGTCCCTCTGCCCTCCCCTCTTCTCTTCTTTTCCTCCTCTCTTCCTCCCACCAGCACTTCTCCACCTTTCTCTCCTCTTCTCTTCTCTCCCTCATCGTCCATCTATTAGTCTAGCATTAAAAGACGTTTGTCGCCCCTCCCCTTCTCCTCCCCTTCACTGACCCCCACACCCTCCCCCTTCCCCCACATGTCAATTAAAACAAAAGGTAAAGTTTAAGGTCCCTCTGAGGAGAGAAAATGCTGATTTAAATACCCTGACCTTCTCTCACACACACCCTCCCACACAACATGGAGGGAGAGAACAAGTGGGAGGAAGTTGGAAAGAGGAAGGAAGGGAAAGATGTGGATCTGAAGTATTCAGAGGGCTCTAATTACCTTAGCAATTGTACTGTGTGTTCATACACAATGCTATAAAGGAGTCTTAACACATACACACTCACACACACACACACACACACACATGTACTTAGTCATATGCTCTCTTGACCTTGACAATTAGTGTATTATCTTTGTGCCCTAAAGGTCTCTAAGCTAGAAAATGGCTAAAAGTAGTAGTAGCACATTTTTCTGCTTGACACTCCATTATATTTTGAACGAGAGAAAAAAAAGTGAAAGAATGTGAATACAGAGAGGTGTGAAGACAGAGAGAGAGAAAGGTGAGTCTATAAGAGAGGAATGCTATGAGCAACAGAGAGAGACAGAAGAGAAGACAAGGAAAGAAAGAAATAGAAAAAGAAGAAGATTGGGGTGTAGTTGCCTTACACAGGCCCATTAATCAGCATCACTCTAAAGGCCTTGGGTTGTCTTCATATGCGTGTACACACACACCGCACACAAGACTGTGTCCCCTATTATTAAATGTCCCGTTGTGAGAGTGTCAGACTACAAAGTGCCTAATTGGCTATTTGGCCAGTGAATCCATCATACTGCCACAGATTGGGGATCCTACAAGCTGGTGCAGTAAACCAGCTCCACTGTAAGGATGCAACTTAAACTTTGGTGCAGGACAGTGTGTTGCTGTCAGATGGAACGTATTGTACTGTATCATTGAACGGGTAAATTAATCAGCTCACGTGAATTAGCTGCTGTAGCTACATTAATGAAGGTAAAGATCACTTCATTGTGTAGCTTAAAGGATAAGGTTCACATTTTTCGAAAACTGTATTGCCAACAAAACCAATGAAAAGTCCAAAACCAACAATGTGTTAGTCCATTTCAACTTCACAGCCCACTTCACAAATTTGCTACGGTGTGATCTTTGTGGCATTCAACCTCAAGCCTACACAGTCCTACTGAAACGTACCAAATCTTATCAAATATATACGTTCTTTATTTCTTTTTAAAGCAAAGTCATTTTCTAAAACAGCTGGACGCTACTGCAAAGATGCTTTTGTTGGGGACTATTTTCAGCTGTGGATTAACACTGTTCAGTCAGAGACACATTAGTTAAATCAACAAACGTCTGCAAAGGTGTGTTCAGACAGAACGCAAAGAAAGTTTTTAGTTAGTTACTGAGTTAATTTGACTAGTGGGCCATTTGTGTTTATTCACCCCAAACAGCCAAAATACCAACTGTACATTATCTGTAAGCTAGCTAGCAGCGGATACACAGACCAGGTCTGTGGCAGTGTGCCGTGTGTTCTTGTTCAGTTCAGCCTCTGACTAAACTCAGAACTCACCAGAAACTCCGGTTCTTTTTGTTATTTCTCTCCAGTCTCTCCTTTTTCCTCTTGTCTCTGTACATTTATAAAGCAGATACATAAAGCCCCGGGATACATGCAAATTGCGACTTTTCATTGGCTTCATATGCAGTTGCTGTGCCTCTAAAATATGCTTTGCCATTCTGTCTGAACACAATAAGAAGGAGGTCGGGGTGGTAGAGGGAGCTGCGGCAATAAAAGGCCTTGGCATGAGTGTACAGTATCAGTGAAGGTAATGGTGAGAAGTGCCAGGTTATAAAAGCCGCACTGTGCACCTGCATAAATATGATTGGATTTTACTAGTCAGCCGGAAGCTAAATGGCTAGTCTGGACAACATTGGAGGTCTTTGGCTACACAGGTAATGCTTGTTAGTAAAAACAATGAATTGTTGGTTTGGTTCTTGTTGACAATAAGAAAAATATAACATATCACCGGCCTTATTCTTAAATTGAGACAACATAGGGGAGCGACATACATTGACTCTGGGATGCTAACAACAGTACTTAAGTTGGCAGACATCAGTGGATTCCCATCAATAACATGTGGCTGCTGGGCAGTTGTCAAGACGGATCACAGAGGTGTTGCCTCGCAGAAAGTGAGATGCAAACAAAATCAAAATCACGTTCTACTCGAAAAGGGATGAATCCAGACCACTGACCTCTTACCACCCACCATTCCACCAAGGGACACGACCACTTTGTAGAATGCTAGTACTATAAAAATGTACACTAATATGGACATATTATATGTGTATTAATAGAAGGAAATTAGCTCCATAGTCACAGTGAATATAAACACTTTGAGCTGTCAGTGTATAGTATATGGGGGAAATATGAATGTAAATATTTAAAATCGTTTAGGAACTGCCTGCTCCTTTACACAACATAATATAAACTAATTTTAGCTAGCTATAGATCAGCACTCTGAATTTTCAGTTACATGAAAGATGATCGCGTCTATCTATCCACTCCAGACACCCACTTATTATAGACTAAATAAGTATTTCTATATTGCTTCTCCTGCAAAGACGACACTATCTGACTAGCTAGCTAATTATTGATATAACGCTAGATTACAACAACTTAATCCCAGACGTTAATTTAATCCTGTTGTCCACAGTGGCTGTTCAATCTGCTCTGCTCTGAGTTTAAATTGACTCATAGCGCCACCTGCTGTTGTGGAGGGCGAATCACTCAGGACATTTGTGAGAAAATCCACAGCACAATCACGGTGTAAAGACTGTGCTAAAAGTCACGTGATATTTTTATGTCTTTGTCGGATATATTTTGTTGTACCTGTAAGACATGCTGAGTTGTAGGGCATTTGTAAAACATGTTTTGTTTGTTAAGTTTTGGCAGGAAAAATTAGCTCCATACACTGTTGTCACTCTCCCACACACATCCACACGCTTTGCTTTCTCTCTTTTCATCCCACTGTTGTGAATCGGTTAGCTCGCCCTCATTTTCCTCCTCGTCCCAGTTCCCTTCTTTAAAAGTCAAATCTTCGATCTCTCTCTCTCCCTCTCTTCCACTCTCATGAAAGTCAAATTAAGAAACTGGTGACCTCCTACCAGCTTTTCTCTCTCTCTCTCTCTCTCTCTCTCTCTCTCTCTCTCTATCTTGCTCCTCTGCCCTTGCTTGGCTACATTTTTTTGTGCTGTTGGTTGTAAAACAGTGAAAATTTGTGACACACAAATAGATTTTTTTGTACCTTACAAACAAAGTATTTTATGTCTTAGGGTACAATGCTGAAAAAGCAGATACTAGCATTAAGGTTTATTGCTGGGGTGTTTTTCAGGGTACTTCACTGCTTGTTCCAGGGGATGAGTCTTTTTGCTGGTGTTTCCGACTGTAAGTGTGTGCACCCTGCGTGCAGCATTAGTGGCAATGCTTCGGGTGATGAATCATTTTTGTGGTATTTCCCTTCTGTGTTGGAACAGATTTTCGGCAGTGGTACACATCACCAGTCTGCTTTTTGTGCCAGATTTCAAGTACCCAAATAATTGCCACACCACTTACGTCTTGTTACATGGTTTATCCACACCTAGGGATGTCTCGATCATGTTTTCCTGGCCCCAATCCGAGTGCTTCAATATTGGGTCTCTGCTGACCGAGTCAGATCTGTCACTTATAATTTACATAGCAGAAGATATGCAATGTTGATTCAATATGTATCAGGCACACTGAAATAATAGGTGTAGACTTCTGACTTTGGCAGACATTTAATCCAAATACTGAAGGTCCTGGTTCAAAACTATTAAGTTGATCAACTAAAATGATTGATATGATGTGAAATGAATGAAAGTTTAACTGAAGAACTCAACCACGTGAGTCAGTTGCTTAGTTGACGTGATGCGATCCACTACAGAGAAGACGCAACACTCTGTTGGAGTAGTTGGAGTGTACAGAAACACTCGCAACTACAGTCCACTGGAGCTTCTTCCCTAATAAATGATCTTTGGCTGAATACACACACCGGCTTGAAGGGAGTACACAAACCCGACAACAGCCAAGTTTAATTTTGGCCTGCCATTGCGTTACTCACAGAATTAACATTAATTAGACAGCTGATATGATCTGCCGCTGTCGAAATTTGTCATTTTAATCGAAGAAAGTGACAGTCAGCTAAAAAATAAAAAGCTGCTAGATGAATGTTTTTGTACGCTGCAACTCTTTGCCAATGAGAAAGAGAGAGTTAGTTGGATTTTAGTGAATCCATATATTTTGCCAATCAGGATGTCAGAATTCAGCATAATTTTTCTGACTTCAAGTTTCACTTGCATATATGAGCAAAATACTCGCAGTGTGGGCTGTTTGTAAAGGAGAGCATCGTTGCAACACTGGCAGGCTGCGATGGACAAAACACAGTAAGATAACAGTAATGAAAGGACACTTTAAATCCTTTAAAATATGTATCAGTTCTGATACCAATCCTTAAGATCAGCTCGGGGCATTTCTGTCTACAGCAATTCTTTGTTTAAGGTTTCTGTGGGTGTTGCTGCTGCTCAGCTGTCACTTTTTTTTGTCAATACTTGAAAGTTTTCCCTGATTGCTCATCTCTCACATTTCCATCTGACTTTTGAAATTAAAAACAGTAGCATATGTGCTACCCAACCAACTCTGCTGTGCATTTTTCAAAGTAGTGGGACTGCCATATAAAGAAATTGCATAAGGTTATTCTGTAATGTGGTTGTCCGTTTTCAGGCAGTGTATCCTATTAACAGTTTGGTCGCACTTTAGCAGTACTTTGTATCAAATTAGACAAAAATTAGAAATATGTTGTAGGAGATCATACGCTATTAGACACCCTTTTACAAGATCATAGTCTAATTAGAAATCAAATACAATGCCATATCGGATACAAAATATGCTACTTTCAGACGCTATTCTACCCTTACTACAAAATTTTGCACCACATTTAATGCTGCCAGCATGGGCCTTTGATAGCTTAATTAGACACAGGCTGTAATTAGACAAATTTAATGCCATATTATATCGGGCATAGCCTTTATAATAGTCAGAAAAAACAGAGAGCTCAGAGAACTATTCATTTATTTATTTATTTATTTATTGGGCCTTTATAGTTTAACTTTCTTGCAGGGTAATTTGTTGCTCATTAGGAGAAAACTGTACCGTAAACTAAAGTGCAATCCATCTTTATTTCCCACTGTTAGACTCTTATTAGACCTTCTTAGAGGGTAATTTGCGACACATTACAGCAGAACTGTACTGTAAACTAAAGAGAAGACACCTACACCTTCTTCGGCTGGTCCCGTGTAGTCTGGTAACAAATGCTGCAGGCTACTTAGACATCAGATCATTTAATGCCGTGTCACTGTCTAGTGTATCAATTCAATCAAGGGTAATTAGCGACACATTACAACTGAACTGTATCATAAAACTAAATTGAAATCACATATCTGCTATACATGCTAAAATGGTCCAACCAACATCCTGTCTGACCCCGACGTCTGTTATACATCTTAACGTGTCACTTTCAAGATAATTCTGATAATAAATGATTTATAACCAAACACACAGCAAACACATTAAGTATCTTAGTTAATACAAGACATGCAATCATTTTTACAGAAACACACCGAGTCAATATTGACATGCAACAGTATTTTATTTGGATAAACAACACAGAAAAGGATATTCAACAAAAGTACAGCTTCTTGTAGTTAATCTAACAATTTGAATTCTTAACGCTTCTAATTCCATCTGATGCACTTTTCTCCAGTATCCACTGAGGCGCTGAAGCAGGCTAATGCTAATGCTAACTCCAGGAGCTGCTGACAGTCCTCGTCGAAACTCTGTGAGGAAAACAGAGGCTCTAAATCACTGAACTCTTCATCAACATGAGCGTTATAGAACATACACGCCATCATAAAAGCAAACTTACCCAACAGTGTTATTTTTGCACCGTTTCTGTCCTCTTGGTCCCGTTGCGAGCAGCATTTACATTCTCAGTTTTCAACTCTCGCAGTGAACTACATGTATTCTTGTGTCTCCTTAACATGAATTGTGAATTGTTAACATGAACGGCATATGCAGTTTCTAACTGCAGCATAATTTAGGTGTATAGGGTATAAGGTATTAATTAGGGTAGTATATAAGTAGTAGTATATAAGTATCTATATATAGTTATGTCTTATTAGTGTACCATAAAATAAAGTGAAACCAAAAGGTTTTTATTGTTCCACACTTAAATTTTGATAAGTATACTGTACATATTTCTGTCACAAAGCCCAGCTGCATACACAAAATAATTTTCTGACCCTTGGCTGCCCCTCTTAATTGATTTTCTCATGTTTTTCTTAATTATGCATATCTAAGAAAAAACACCCATATCCCTTTTAACATGGCAAGGGAAGGCGCAAAGTGAAATAACAGTGAACAGATTTTAAATAGAGTCAACAGTTGTTATACAAGTACAAAGGGATGGGACAGCCAGGGCCGGAGTGCAACCAATTAGCAAGCAAAATGAGCTCTTTAGTTCATTACATAAGGGAGCTGTTAGGAAGAGAGACAAATAGACTGAGATAGTAAAATAAAACACTGAAATGTAAAGATGGATTAATCCTGTGCACATGCGAGAAAAAAACAAAACTTTGTGACACTAGTCAAACATTTTAAAATCTTTAGATGCTTTCTTTACAGACTAGGATAGTAACACAAATGTGTGCCTGTGTTTGTGTGCAGACCTCCACTGCAACGGTGAACATTGTGGTGACAGATGTTAATGACAATGACCCGCTGTTCGATTCCTCACTGCCAGTGAACCTCACTGTCACCGAAGAGCAGGATCACGCCTACGTTGGACAGGTCAAGGTAGGAAGATGCACACGCACATGCGCAGAGAAGAAAAAAACACCTATAAATGCATATCTGTCCTCACTACTTTTTAATACATGTTGACATCCTCACTGTATTACGTATATATCTAGTCTGTGTGAACATGTACACCATATTTCTGTGAGAGCATGTGTGTGTTCTTTGTATGCTAATCTGTACATTTGGCACACAATGGTGATTTGTGCATTTGTTTTGAGCTTTTGTGTGCACTAATCCTTTTTTCTTATGGTGACTCACGGACAAAAAAGCAAATTTAGATCACAATACATCTCACTGTATCAATAATTCCTGATTGCACATCTGCAATTAACACAACACAGTTGGGTCTTGTAAAATTATTCATTCTCTTGTTACACTACACCTTTTTTTAATTGTGGCACTGAATTTAAGTTATGTTTCTACAATCCACAAGGTCACTACCTTGAGAGGAAGACCCATAATTACTGAAACTATAGACATCTTTAAGACTCATCTCCATTTCTGTCTTCCCTTCCACAGTCCCATACCACACATACAAATGCAGCACACACAGATTCACCGAGACTCTAATTAAACTCAGCTCTTATAATCTTTTACAATGGGGACCAGAGATCACTAACATAACTCTGTAAACCTTGGTAGCTTTGTAATTAGGACTGTATGTTATCATACTCAGAGGACTATGTGCGAGCGTGTGTGCGCATAATTTGCAGGTGGACAGGAAGCAAGGATTTGAGAGAACAGTGTGCGAGTGTCTTCTGCATTCGTGAGGACAGTGTTGAGTGTCTTCTCGTGATTTTAAAATGATGACTTCTTGGAAATATATCATTCTTTTTCCGGGGAAAACCGTGATTTCTAAAAATCTGTTGTACTCAAATTTTTTTAACGTTTTTATGCCATCGCGCTGGTGGCCGCCATGGCCGGAGGCATTATGTTTTCAGGTTGTCCACCCATCCATACGTCCATCCATCGATCCGTACATCTGTCCATCCGTCCCATTCTCTCCTGACCACCTTTAAGGAATTTCTTCAGATATAGTAAAAAACATCCACTTGGACTCAAGGATGAACTGATTAGATTTTGGTGGTCAAAGGTCAGGGTCACTGTGACCTCATGTCCGTCCCATTCTCGTGAACGCGATATCTTAGGAAAGCCTGAAGGGAATTTTATTACATCTGGCACAAATGTCCACTTGGAGGATGAACTTAGAATTCGGTGGTCAGAGGTCAAAGGTCAAGGTCACTGTGACCTTACAAAACATGACAAAGTTTCAAAGTGAAACAAAGTCTCTACATGTATATTGACATACATGTCAATATAGTGATAACTTCCATTTTGCCAAAAAATATACTTAATACCTTTTATCAAATTCCTTCAAAGTCTTCACTACAAATATTATATTAGTCTGGACAGACATGGATGTAAACTGCAACTTGACTGGTTGGTGGAGGCATTTAACCGTGAGGCGGTATTTCTATTTTTTATTTCTATTTGTTAGAATATGTGGTAATATTCTTTAGTAGAATGATTCCACATAAAAGTACACTTTGGACAATCGTCTAATTGATTTCAGCTCTACATCACCCAATGTGCTGGTTCCAGCTTCTCACATGTAAAGATTAGCTGCCTGTCTCACTGACTGCGACAGAAGCAGAAGGAAAGTGATGACCTTCCACAGTACCAGCAACCAGACTGGACTTAAGACTCGTGAGAGGACACATTTGAATAACATTGTAAAAAAAAATACACTAAATAATACTAAATCTGAATCTAATATGTAATGTAAAACAAAGAAGAGGATAAAAATGTTGCACATGCGTAAGTAACCTCCACACTGTGGGATGTATTTTTACCTGAATCAGCACCTTCGTCTCCACTTACTACAAAGACTCATGGACGTGTTCCAAACCTAATAACTGACTCATGTATTCCCCAGACAGGGGTCATGGCTAAATCTGACACTTTGATAGGCTCTGATCTTTAAAGATGCTCCCCTGGTTGCATGCTTTCTTGGATTTGCTCCAAGCTTAATTCATAGCCTTTATACAGCAGTGTCAGGGGTCTTTGATCAGTCTGACACTTTGCCAGGTTCTAAATGTTAATCATGCTTCTCTGGTTGAACAGTAGGACCACTCCTGAGATAAATACACGGCCCTTGTACACCCATGTCTGGGATTTTGAATGAGGCCTACTTTTAACAGGTTCCAAACTTAAAAGTGCAATATCTTGTATTATTTGGACCATTGGGCACGATTCCAAACTCCTAAATCCACCTTTATCCCTAAAGAGGGCATTTCATTCCAAGCATTCCCGCTCAGACATTTAGGCATGCTTCAAATTCAACACCCAAAAACCCACCCTAATCTTTAGAGAGGGCACTTGAAAGTATTCCAATCTTGAACTTCCTCCCTTTCAAGGACCCTTGGATATATTCCAAACCAAAACAGACGGTATGATCCCTCAGCGGGCTGTGCAAGGCACGACTCTGGGCCTCATTCCAAACCAGGGTCCGTACCTGTAGGTATTAAACAGATTTCTGGAAGAATGAATGGACCTGACCTTGGTTTGCTGATGCTGCTAAGGTAGAGAGAGATGGAAAGAGGGGGAGGAAGTGAGACACGCATGGGTGGCAGAGAGAAATGGGAGAAAGACGCTGGGGAGAGGTGGAGAAAGAGAAAAAAGGCGACGACAGAGCTCAGGCTGCATTCTTAAGCGTGTCTTGTCATGAGTTCAAGACATGGTTTCTATCTTAAAGAGGAGAAAAGGTAAAGACTTCAGAGAGAGGTCATATGACCATCAATGATACTACTAGGTAAAAATTCATAAACAAATGTATACATTGTTAAATAAATCAAAGCCAATATAACATTAACATCTTTTTATTCATTAATTGATTAGTTTCAAATCAATGCTTGCTTCACTGCTGTCACCCATTATATACAATCTGTAGTGTGCTGGTTCTTACCGGTTCTGACTTTTTATTGGTGGGTGCATTTGAACAGATTATTCAAGCCTATTTTAAAATGCCTAAACTTGAGGTTACTTCTTCTTTTGCATCCTATAGTGGAAGACAACATGGAAAAGAATCAGACTGATTAAAATGTAATTTTGTTTTGAAATGTTAACAGTCAAACTTGGAGAACAGTGGATGAGGCTACATAATAAAAGCTGCACTTTCCACTTGATGTCCATCTTTTCACATTCCTGCTTAAACAGAAGTGCTTTGCATGCTGTATGCAACATTTTTTTTATCAAGCTAGCTGCCTCCTAAAGTACCTCTTCATCAGTTTACAGTTTGGTTTATCCCTTCATGGCAGGGTGAGGTAATCATGTGCCAGTAACGGCTTGAAGGATTCAAGCTTTTCTTCCAGTCCAGCACAACAACAGCTGATTTTCTTGATTTGCACACCTTCAGCCACATAGAGGGGAATGAATCAGTGAAATCACCTGCTGCAGTCGTTAGCTGGAATAAAAAACTGCAGGCTGTTGGCACCCCATGTTATGATTGCCTATCCTTAACTGCACGGTTGTTTACTCTCCATGTGTAATGTCAGTGGCAATGTGCTGCACAAAAATGGCTTGTTTAAGACTGGCTGTAAGCCTTGAATTTAATTCAAAGTGTACATATTTTAAAATGGTTTTAAATTGATTTTATGAGTTAAAGATCCTTGAAAGAAAAGACTGTACCCCTTCGGTGCGGTGAAGCATATTTTTACTTGTCTTAACCATGTTTTATCACAAAATCACTCGAACCATTAGAAACAAATAATAATAAAACTGATGTGACACATCCTCAGAAACCAGAATGCACAATGTTACAATGTTTTTCCTTTTTTTTATTTGGAGGCTTTATTTCAGATTTTATCCCAGATCAGACAAACACCCAGACAACAATAACAACAACTGACCCCCAACGCCTTTCGCCCTTCCACCTCCCGACAGCTTTTGTCAGGAAAAGAAAATAAAGTCCAAAAAGTGTGAAACCGAGAACACAGGAGACGTGCATTAGGATATATCTTGACTAACGTTTCATTAGATTAGTGACGGCAATGGAGAACTTACAAACCGTAGAAGTCCATGTCTTGTACAAATGAAGAGTGGACCCTGGTCTTACAGAAATCCCATATATCCTCAAACAGTCCTCCCACATGGCCTTTAGTAATGGATAAAGAGGAGTTATCAAGACAAACGATTTTCTTGTATTTTTTTCTTTTCTTTATATTACCACATGCATATTTAGGTGGCACTTTATGTGTTGGTATGGCACAGAGGAAGTACCAATACATTTTTACTGATAAATTTAGGTTTCCTGTGTCACTTGATGTGTTTATAGAGTATGTGTTCCTCCTGCTGAATAATTTTATGGGATGCTACACCAAACTATTAAAATGAAGTTCAGGCAGAGCACAAATGTTACTTGATTGGAAACTGAAATGAAAAGATAAAATAACAGGGAGACAGACACAGAAGCAATCACACACACACACACACACACACACACACACACAGAAACACAGTGTAGGAGTAAGATCTGAGTGATGGCTTGTCTGTATGTGTAACTTAGTGAGACAAGACTCCCACACCGTTATAATACCTGACTATATGGTTTATTGATGCAGCAAAAGAAATGTGCACAGGCAGAGATGAGAAAAACTCAGTAATCCAGTTTCAGCAGCACGTACTTCTCTCACTGTATCTAGGAATGGAATTATAGGCGGAGGTGAGAAAGTGATGAAAAGAGAAAAGAAAAAAAAGGGGGAAATTGGAAGAAAAGAGGTATGGGCACCTGAATTAGCGATTGCAAAGATAGAGTGTATATTTCAGGCTTGAAGCTGCTTTTTTTTTCGTCAGTGTGTGTTGAAAAGCAGCAGACGTAAGGCAGCTGAGACATTAATCCTATTGTGTCTCTGGCTTTTAACTGTCTGGCAATGTAATTATGCTGAGAGAAGTGTGAGAAAGACGGTGAGGGAGGGATAAGACACAGAGGGAGAGAGAATAGAAGAGGAAGGATCTGCAGACAACTCCAGGAACTGCAGACATCAATATGTTTGACATCAAGGCGATTAATCCTGCCTATCTAAAAGAGTTTAATCCAGTGTCTAAAATGAAATGCTATGACAACTTTACCATAGGACGCTTGAAGGACAGTTTTATGGACAGTAATGTTTCCCTTGTAATATCAGACATCTGCCCTGGGAGAAATAACCAGCTCAGGTGCCTTCCATTTCTCTTGGTCATCTTTGAGGTGTTTCTACACCTTGATTGGAGTCCACCTGTGGTAAATTTAATTGATTGGACATGATTTGGAAAGGAACACACCTGTCTGTATAAGGTCTCACAGCTGACAATGCATATCAGAGCAAAAACCAAGCCTTGAGATTAAAGGAACTGCCTGCAGAGCTCAGAGACAGGATTGTGTCGAGGCACAGATCTGGGGAAGATCTGCTGCATTGACGGTTCCCAAGGGCACAGTGGCCTCCATAATTCTTAAACGGAAGAAGTTTGGAACAACCAGGACTCTTCAGAGCTGGCCAAACTGAGCAATCAGGGGAGAAGAGCCTTTTGTAAGAGAGGTGACCGAGAACCCAATGGTCACTCTGGCTGAGCTCCAAAGATCCTGTGTGGAGATGGGAGAAACTTCCAGAAGGACAACAATCACTGCAATGCTCCACTGATCTGGGCTTTATGGCAGAGTGGCCAGACGGAAGCCTCTCCTTAGTGAAAGACACAGGAAAGCCCGCTTGGAGTTTGCAAAAATACACCTTAAGGGCTCTCAGGCTGTGAAAAACAAGATTCTCTGACACCAAGATTGAACTGTTTGGCCTCAATTCTAAGCGTCATGTCTGGAGGAAACTGTGCACCGCTCATCACCTGCCCAGTATCATCCCGGTGAAGCATGGCGGTGGCAGCATCATACTGTGGGGGTGTTTTTCAGCAGCAGGGATGAGGGACTGGTCAGGGTTGAGGGAAAGCTGAACAGTACATAGATGTCCTTAATGAAAACCTGGTCCAGAGTGCTCAGGACCTCAGACTGGGCTGAAGGTTCACCTTCCAATGACCCTAAGCACACAGCCAAGACAACGCAGGAGTGGCTTAGGGACAACTCTGAATGTCTTTGAGCGGCCCTGCCAGAGCCCTGACTTGAACCCAGTCGAACATCTCTGGAGAGACCCGAAAATGGCTGTCCACCGACAGTCCCCATCCAACCTGAGAGAGCTTGAGAGGATCTGCAGAGAAGAATGGCAGAAAATCCCCAAATCCAGGTGTGCAAAGCTTGTCTCATTATAACCAAGAAGACTCGAGGCTGTAACTGCTGCCAAAGGTGCTTCAACTAAGTACTGAGTAAAGTATCTGAAAACTTATGTCAATGTAATATTACAGTTTTTCCTTTTTAGTACATTTTTTTTAAACATTTCTGTTTTCACTTTGTCATTATGGGGTATTGAGTGTAGATTGATAAGGGAATAAATGAATTTAAACAATTTTAGCATAAAACTGCAACATAACAAAATGTGAAAAAAGTGAGGGAGTCTGAATACTTTCTGAACGCACTGTATATCTCTTTTTTTCATATTTTTCAATAAAGTCAGTTAGGTGACTGAATTTTCTATGATGGTTAAAACCCAACTCTCAAAAAAGGACTACTACTCTACTCTTGTTTGCTTTCTTGCGGAGAGTCAGATAAGGAGATCGATACCACTCATGTTTATACAGCAAAGACTGGAAACAAGGGGGGAAACAGCTTGGTTCTGTCTGAAGGTAGCAAAATATGCCTACAAGCACATCTTAAGCAAATTAGCAAGTTATATCTCATTTGTTTTAATCCATACAAAAACCAAAGTATAAAAATGGATTCCAGTTTTTGCTAAACTAAACTGTCTCCTGGTAGTAGCATCATATTTAAACTGATCTTCTCATGTAATTCTCAGCAAGAAAATTCATGCAAAATGAAGCATATTTCCCAAATTGCCAAATTGAAAATCTGTCACTGAGGAGTAAAGATTCAATTCATTTAGTTACAACGCTGCTTTTCATGGGTGTTAGTACGATAAGAGACATGCAAACAGAAGAAAACACATCTGCCTCTCCTCTGTTTAATCCTTCAATACACATATTTGCAAAATTTCCTCTCTCCTGTTAGTTTCCCTCCACCACAAAATTTCTCACCTCTCTCTGGCCCTCTCCTTTCTTTCTCGCTTTTTTTTCCTCAATGTCCATGTTTCATTCTGTCTCTCCCGTTTCTAAACAACCTAAGATAATCACCCAAAAAGCTGGATGCTCCATTAAATTTATAGCACAGTTTTACACCCAGAAAGCGATGAATCACTGAATACAAATCACATCAAGAGGACTTCATTCTTCTCTCTCTTACAGTCTACATGCACTGGCAAGACAGAATCTAATTTCTATTCATCCTAATAGACAGTTTGTGAGATAAGATGAAACTTTAATTATGCAAAATTGGGCAAACAGCAAGAAATGTGTCAGTGCAACAGCAAGCAGTGACACAATACAGCAAAAATAATAGTAATAAAATAAAAAATTCAAACTGAAGGTTGAATAAACATATTCAAGTGACAGAATTCATAATGCTCAAGTAATAGGAGGAATAATTGAAGTTTGGTAATTTTCCCCTGCCTTAATTTTTAATAAAAATGTATTTACCTACATTTACCCACATTTTACCAGATTTGTAAGTAATATTTTAGTCTTGATGATTGTAGTGATCCACCACTAAAGGTATTTTTAGCCAATCACATTAGCAATCAAAATTCAGTTGACTTAACTCCCTTTTTCAAAAAGGTACTTGTCCCAGAGTGAGAAGCTTAAACTTGATTGATTAAGGCAAACAACTTAAAGGCAAACAGCAGCCTCATCTGATTAATCGACAGCTCAGTTAGAAATTTTAAATATCTATTTGTCCTAATGATTGATATCCTCATTGTCTTATTTTCATCCAAGGTGCTTTTTGTTCATTTAGCTTTTAGCCACGCTAGCAATGGGGCAAATGTGAGCATGCTAACATACTAAACTAAACTATAGTGGTAAACACTACACAGTGTTAGCTTGAACTCAAATAGATTTTGTCAGTTTTTATTCTCGGTGATCATTACATTTTCATTAATGTCTCCTCATCGTCATGGTAACACCTTCAGTCAAGACAAGAGAATTTATTGTCACGATTTTTGCTGACAAAATTAACACTGAAATAGAAAGTGCATGCAAATACCAGGCAGTCAGTCTTTTTTTAATCAACAAAATAATCCTCTTGCGGGCTAATGTTGTTGATATGCAAAGTCCTGACTAGTGAAGCCCTGACTGATTACATTAAACACACAGACACACACACACGCACATTTATCTTACGGTTTCTCATACGAACAGGTGTGAGGCAATTATTTCTAACACTGGCAACACTAACACTCAAATTATAATTTTCTTGGGGACTTTTAGCCTCAAAAAGCAACGTAAGCAAACCTGAGCCCCGCACACACAAACACACTCACACACAAACACACTCACACACAAACCATTTTTAATATTTCCTCTGTTCTGCTCTCCTTTGCGCTGGCCTCATCTATTTTAATGCCGTCAGAATGCTGATTGGACAGGATGAGCACTTGGACAGGGTGAAAGGAACACCGGCTAGCAATTTGTCACCTTCTTAGCTAACTTATTTCATTAGTTGAAAGAAATGATGTGGAGAAGGAGTCAGAGTTTGACTGTAGTCTATAGATATAGGAAGATAGTCAGATGAAAGAAGTGCAACAAAGGAAAGAAGACACTGTGCGCCACTTTTTTCCACGTGAAAATTGAAACCACTGTCTCATTAATTCTGTAAAAGTTGAACAATTCCTACTGGTGGAAAGTAAGTTTGATTCCTCTGGACCAGTTGCAATAAGGAAAAAAAATGAAAGAAAAGAGAGCTGACACCAGGGGATATATGAGACTGCGGAGAGGCACAGAGAGAGAGCAGATCCCCAAGGTCTGTCTTTGTCACCTTGTCAAAGCAATAACTCAAATCTGGAATTTTTCTGTGAAACCTATAGACAGGAGCAGTAACATAAAGGAACCAAGAAAGGAAGAAAATCAGTCCTCTTATTGATGTATGTTAAATCTTGTAAGAAGATGTAATGTGTAAAATCATATTGGGTTAACAGTACAAGATGAAGAGATCAAAGCTTATACTCATGAATTGCGCATGCATACCAAATGGGGTAAAAAGTTCACAGTGAAACTATAAGGCAGGAAATAACATTGATAAGTCTGAGTCATTTCCCTTTATCTCTCCCTCTCACACACACACATTCACTCACCCCATCACAAATATTTTCCTTTATTCCAGTCAGAGGAAGTGCTTTATAAATGGTTGAAAGAGGTTTTACCACTTGTATACATTCACAGACATACAACACTTCATTCACACACATTTTGCTTGATTTGAGAGGAAGTGGACTTTTAATTAAGAGATTTGTCTCCCTCAAAGTCAGACTGATGAATAGCATGTGTGCGTCATCTCTTTGTACTTGTGTGTGTGACCTCTAGGCTACAGACCCAGATCTGGGTGCAAGCGGTCATGTTCATTATCGGCTCATCAACCACCAGAAGCTGTTCTCCATCAACGCCACGGGAGCTATCAGAACCTCGGTGCCACTGGACAGAGAGGTGAAAAGAAGTGACACGTTTGTTCATATTTCAAGACTGTCATCAGATCTTGAATGCCACACGAAAAATACTGCAATAAACCAGTCGTGAAGGATGACATCATACATGTTTTTCGTAGCTGCAGCTGTTATATTTGACCATGAATGTCATGCATGTCATCCTGAAGGTGAAAGGTCACTATTTTCTGATCGTTGAAGCCTGGGACGGTGCAGTGGATCCGCGGCGATCCCGATTAACGCTGTCTGTCACTGTTCTGGATGTAGACGACAACAGCCCAATATTCACCCAACAAACTTACAACGTCAACCTACCAGAGAACAGCCCCAAAGATACAGTCATATTACAGTTAACGGTAAGTGGATGAATGTGTGTAGTTAGTTTTGTAATCATTGACATTGAGTTAATTTGCAAAGTGTTAAACTATATACAGATTCTGGAAAATCATTATTTTTATAGAATTTAAGTAATCGGTTATTAAACACATAGTGGAACACAAAATGAATTAAAGGTGCAGTGTATAGAGTTTAGTGGCATCTAGTATATAATATTCATAAGTATGTTTTAATTAGTGGATAATCACCTGAAAGAAAGAATTGTTTCCGTTACCTTAGAATGAGCCCTTTATATCTACATAGGGAGCCTGCCATGTTGCACCATTATGTTTCTACAGTAGCCCAGAATGGACAAACCAAACACTGGCTCTAGAGAGGGCCTTTCACGAGTTTCGTGGCCACCATAGGTTCTCTTACATGCTTGGAGGAGGAGGGAGAGGAGAAGGGTATTCAGTTGGTGCTAGATGCCACTAAATCCTACACACTGCACCTTTAAAGCTTTTATGCTCAGTGTATTAGTGTGTCCAAATTTTTGACTAGTACTATATATGAAGTCATTACAGTATATTTTCCTCAACACCATTGTAGTGAAAATCATAAGTACTAAATGTAATCAGTCGTTAGTCAGTCAGAACTGAAGAAGCCTTTTGCATAAGGTGAAATGTCTTCAAGAATCTAAAGACTTACCCCATCTTTAGTGCATTATATTGAGGTACACTGTCTTCTTGCTACCGTTTTTTATTACATCATACACAGTTTTTGAGACCCGGTGAGTTGTAGGGGAATGTAAGATGAAAAAGCAGCTTTTCCCTCTAGCTACACAATAACATACAGTAGCTACAAAAGGAAAAATAAGATATGGACCACCAGCTGGACTATAAAAGTTACTACCGCAGGTGTTTCAGACATGCCAGCTCACCACGACCTAATGGAAGTACTTCAGTCTGTGAGTAGCATTAGCACATGTAAATTCAACTTTCTGTAAAATTACAAAGCAATGATATAACTTTTTTTTCCTCATTCTCCAACTCTCTTCTCTCTCTTCTCTGTAGGCGATAGATGCTGACCTCAGCTCCAACCTCACATATCGAATCAGAACTGAAGGCTCAGACCAAGATATTGTTCAGCTATTCCACATTGACCCGGTCACGGGAGAGTTGTCGGTTCTTAAAGTTCTGGACTACGAGGCCCTGACTGACTCAGAAGCCACTTACACATTTACTGTAGAGGCCTTGGACACAAAGGGAACCATGCCTCCCGGACTTGCCTCTGTTACTGTCAGAATAATGGTAAGTGTGTGTGTGTGTGTGTTTCTATTTCTCTCTAATCATCAGGACAGAAAGACAAGCAAACGTCTCCAAATTGAAGTCAATTTGCCACTCCTTTGATTCATTTCCTTTTAGTTTAAGGGAAGAGTAAAGGAAATGTTTTGGGGTCAAGCATTACTGTGAAGAGACGCTGAAATCTGTGAGTCACAGTTTGAGCAGATAAATTGCCTCCCACAGTACTGACCAGCTATGCAAAAAAACATTGGATAATTTGACCTTCATGAAACTGAACATGTAAATTTCCTGGAAGCTTGTGATTTGCAGAAAAACTAACAAAAAATAGTGAGGCAGTGGCTTGTTAGGAAGTTTAGTCTTTAGCAGCGATGGAGAAAATATAATCATCTCTGGGATCCCCCTTTTGTAGTAGAAATTTATATTTTAAATTATTTGGTTTCATGATGGTGCCCCCTAGTTTTTCATTATTTCGATTAAATACCGTTCTACCATCCACTTATGTAGATGAAGTCCTTATTTCAATACAGCAAATCAAATCTTGAATAAAGCAGTAACGTGGTGTTCAATTATAGGCAGAGCAGACAGTCACACTGAGCATCCTGTTACACAACAAAAGAGCCACAGACTCTGAACAACAACCCACATTAGCTTTCATTAGTTTCCTAACTTACATGAACATGAGCACACGTCTTATCCTGCACCTTAGCTTGTTGAACGAGCCACCATACAAACATTCACCAGGGAAAAGTGCATCGCTAACATCAGTTAGCAGGCTAGGTGGCGAATTAGCTGCTCAGCTGCAGCACATTAAACAGCATGTAAAACATATTTGACCCGTTAGATGCTGGTTTGCTCTTCAAAATCCCTGTTAGCGACACACTGTCTGCCCAATACTGGTAGCCTGTCAGCTGATATCAATAAAACAAACCTTTTTTTCTTCATTCTAATAATACAAAACTGTTAACATTTAAAAACATGTTGACATTATTTTGACTGCAAATAGGGATGATTAAATGTGTTCAGTTGGACTTTAATTCATTTGCTAAAAAGCTGTGGTGCATTCATTTCTTTTTAGAAAGCTTTGCCATCTGAGACTTATTAGTTATACTAGTTATAGCAATAAGCTGTCAAATTCTGTCCTTTTCACATCTTTGTTTATTGTTTTTCATTTGTGTCTCAATTTGACTACTGTAAAACAAGTTTTAGACATCCATCATTGAGCCAGTCTGTCTATAAGTTTTAAAAAAACACTATTCCCCTGTGGTGTTCTTACTTTGAAACTTGCTGTTATCTACTATTGCGTCACATATTATTCTACTCACTACTGCATTTCTTATACTCACAAATCAGTTGATATTTTCCCAAATTGAAGGCAAAAACAAAGAAACTCTAAAAGAAGGAATCATTCAGCATTGGCAACAAGTTCTCAAAGGTCACGTCAGCTGGATTGTGACTGTCAACAGCTGTTACATTTTTCTCCCTCGTGGAGGCCAGATATCCCCAAACCTTCGATGAGTAATTTAAGGGATTAGAGAGTGAGTGAAAATGAGAATTTTGTTGAACTTAAGAATTAGAGTGAAAACAACTAGCAGCTTTATCTACATAGTCAGTTTGCACAGCACTACAGTGTGTAAGATTTCAGGCACTTACAGTAAAACAAAAACAGCCTGGTTTAATATGTTTACACTGCTAATGCATACTCTGTGTTTGTGTTTGTTTATCTCTCTCCAGGACATGAATGACTTTTCTCCGGTATTCAGCCAGTCAGTGTACCGAGGCATGGTTGCCCCTAATGCTGTCAAGGGAACCATTGTAACCACAGTGAAGGCCAATGACTCTGACCCTGTGGTGAGCATTTCCAGCTGCTGCTATTCAATCAGTTTTTCACAGTCTGTTTCTCAAATTGTATATGGGAATGATGGAAGATAATGATGCTTGTCTTCCAGTGTGTGTGTTTGTGAGTTTTGAATGTGTTTGCACTTCTTTCTCTACTGGAGAAATTTTTTCACTCCAGCATAGCATTTAGTGATACTTAAATTGGGGTTTTAACACTAAACATCTTTGTAATATGAGCTTTTTTTATGCCTCTTGCTGTAAAATGAAGGTTAGCTCACTTTAGAGTGTTCCATTGTGAGCCATTAGATAGTGTGGTGAAGTTAACCTCAGGTTTAAAAGGTTGTAAAAGGCTCATATCAGATTCTAAGTGCGGTGTGAGAGTACCTTGTAAGGATTTGCTGAGTCACACAGCCTTTCATTTAAATGCAGATATGAAATGCAGTGGCTCTGTGAAAAATACCTCTCATCTTTTATAGGAAACAGAAAGCAACCAACTGGTAAATTTGTAATTTTACTGTATAGTAAATCTCTAAAACAAATATTTATGGAAAAAGCCCAGAAACACAAAAGTATCTCTACTTTGAATTAATGCTCAAGAAGTCATGATGGCATTTTTCACTCCTCCATCTCTGTGTGAGAGTCTTCTACACTGGCAATGTTACCCCATAAGCCTCTTTAAAAGCACCATGTTCTTTGACTGATATGCTTGCTGTCTACCTACATCAGCTGAATTGATTCAGACTTGAGTTTAAGCATCAAAAAGTAACATTATACTGTCCGGCTGTGTTATAAAGGCACTCCCAGTGCTCAAACAAGGTACTAAATAGCACCTTAAAAGCCCTGGATATACATATTCAGGTGTAAATGCCATTTACAGTATACACTTCAGATGCAAAATTTAACTCTAAAGTACAAATCTTTTTAAGAATTTGCCACAGTGAGGTTTTGCTGACTCACTACGAGCTAGTATTTATTGGAATCTTACAGTGGAACAGACAGCTCTGAGGTACTGCTCACATCTGCAGTGCTGCTACAAAATCTAACTTGAGTTTCAGAAGAAATGACAGTTTAATATACAATGCTGCTTGAAAGTTTGTGAACCCTTTAGAATTTGCTCTGTTTCTGCATGAATAGGATCAGATTTACATGCAAGTCCTAAAACTAGATAGACATCAATTAAGCAAATGAAACCTTAAACTTGTTCATTTATTTATTGAGAAAAATGATCCAATGTTACATATTTGTGTGTGGCAAAAGTATGTGAACCTCTAGGATTATAAATCAATTTGAGGGGAAATTAGAGTCAGGTGTTTCAATCAATGAGATGACAATGAAGTGTGAGTCTAGGAGGCCCTGCCTTATTTAAAGAAGAGGAATCTGGGTCTTCACTATCAAAGTCTGAGCTTCACAACACAGGTTTGAAGAAGTTTGACATGGCTCAAACAAAGGAGATTCCTGAGGACCTTAGAAGAAGAGTTGCTGATACTCACCAGGCTGGAAAGGGTTACAAAACCATTTCTAAAGACTTTGGACTCCACCAGTCGATTGTCAGGCAGATCGTGTATAAATGGGGGACATCCAACATTGTTGTTACCCTCCCCAGGAGTGGTCGAACAACAAAGATCACAAGAGCAAGGCTTGTAATAGTCTGGGAGGCCACAAGGGACCCCAGGGTAATGTCTAGGAAACTAAAGGCCTCTCTTGCAGTGGCTACAGTCAATGTTCATGAGTCCTTCATCAGGAGAACATCGAACATAAATGGTGTGCATGGCAGAGTTGCAAGGAAAAGAGCCACTTCTCTCCAAAAAGAACATTGCTCCTCGTCTACAGTTTGCTCAAGACCACCAAAGAATGCTTAGAGCAGAAGAAAGTTAATGTTTTGGAATGGCCAAGTCAAAGTTCTGACCTTAATCCTATAGAAATGCTGTGGAAGGACCTGAAGTGGGCAGTTCATGCAAAGAAGCCCACCAACATCCCCGAGTTGAGACTGTTGTGTAAGGAGAAATGGGCTAAAATTCCTCCAAGCCGATGTGCAGGGCTGATAAACAGTTACCGGAAACATTTGGTCGAGGTTATGCTGCAAAAGAGAGTCACACCAGTTACTGAAAGTGGTTCACAGGGTTCACATACTTTTGCCTTACACAAGAGAGAGAGAGATCCAAAAGTCTGCATTTGTTTCAAATGTAATACTCATTTTTTATTACAAATGATAATATCAGCTTAACAATTTGAGTAAAAAGTTGAATCTTTGAAAAATGTACATGAATTTCGGAATATCTTAGTATTTGGTATGTCCCCCTTTGTTGTGGTTCTGTCCCAGTCTGGCTTTATGTCCCTCCACCAGTCCACCAGATGCCCTTCTGGCCTTTCTGCCTAGGACTGGGCTGAGTTGGAAGGACAGATAAAGAGAGGTTGCAGATCATATTTAAGCACCACTTGAGAGACTGTTGCTTTCTACACTGACTCTCATTGGAACTAAGTGCTCAACTGAACTATAACACTAGTTATGTTATTCAGAGCTGTCTTTGTCTTTTAGTTTGATTTATGTTGTTTCATGCAGCCTTAATGTGCAAGCCACTCTGCTTGACAGACTGATTATTCATGTTTTTGTCAACATCAATATATGCTGAAATTTATTTTGCTGTGTGTGCTTGTTGGGACTTGTGCACTTACTTGTGATCATGTGAGTTCTGGGATGGTTTGTACATGGTTATATTGTGTTTTCTGGGTTCTTTGGTTCTCCACACCTGCTCTGCATCAGTTTCATTAACCCTGCCCTGCTCCCTGTCTTCCCCAGCCAATCAGCTCCAAGCCTGCCCTTGTGTTTTGCCACCTGTCCCTTGTTGTTTCATTAGTTCAGTTTGGTTTTCAGTTCAGTCTTGTTGGATCCTTTGTTCAGTGAGGCTCAGTTTTGTTCTGTTCTGTTCAGTTTTACTTTGCCTGCACGTAGCCTCCATTAGCTTCTTGTGATTCACATAATGCTTGGCTTTCTCTGTTTTCAACTGCCCCCATAAATGTTCAGTGGGGTTGAGGTCAGGTGACTGTGGAGGAATGTCCATGACAGTCAGGACTCCTTGGTAGTATTTGGTCTTCAAGTAGCTCCTGCAAAGCTTTGGGGTGTGTTTGGGGTCATTATCCTGCTGCAGTATGAATCATTCTCCACAAAGTTGCAAACCAGAGGGTATAGCATGTCTCTGAAGAATGGAGTGATACTCAGTTCGGGTGGGTGTAGTCAGTTCGGGACAGGTGTCCAACTCCAGAGTAGGCAAAACATTCCCAGACTTAAATATTCCCAAACCAGTCGGTTTGATACACTGTGATATCATTCTCTCTCTTGTTCGTCTCCATACATGTGCCTTTCTGTTACTGCCATAAATCTCAAACTTGGATTCATCAGTAAATAGGACTTTTTTCCAGTCATCCACTGTGAATTGCTGGCATTTCTTAGCCCACCCCAAGCGTTTGGCCTTGTTTCCCCTCCTGAGAAGTGGTTTAGAAACTGCTCTTCGTCCTCTGATACTACTACAACACAGCCTTCTTTTGACAGGACTTTTGCTGATTGGAGTCTTGCGTTCTTTATTTAACAAATTCTGTATCTGTGATGGAGTTGCTTTTCTCTCTCTCTCAGGGAACTAAGCTTGATGTATTGATCTTCTGATGGTGTGGTCACTTTTGGTCTGCCTGATCGTGCTTTGGATACAACTGATCCAGTTTCTGCAAACGTTTGAGTGCAATGCACTGCCCCCTTAGAAACCCTTTAGTCTAGCCATGATTTGATGCTGAGAAAGCCCCTCTTTGCTTAGAATAACAATTTGATTTCTGACACTTTCACTTAGTTCTGATGCCATATTTCCCACTATATCACAATGCTACTTAGTAAGCAATGATCTGCTGGAAACTTGAGGCACAGCCATATTTCTAACAGGTGAACACTGGCTGCAAATTGAGTTACTTGAATGAGCCTCTGAGTACATCAAATCTACCTGAGTGTCATCTAAATGCATGCTTCAGTGGAAGGGATTCAACTAAACCTTTTGTACAAAGGAGTTAAGTTGGTCAAAGCCACAAATTTGCTTTAATTTGATTACTGTCCTAGAAATAGTGCAGAATCTTAAATATTTCTTCATTTTACATATAACTTGTGTTTTTAAATGGGAAAATATATAAAAAATATTAAAATAAATATATTACATTAAGTTTGCGTGGAATGCAGTTTTTAGAGACTGTTTTTAAACTTGTAATTCGAAATTAACACTGACACCCAATCTGTCAGTGTTGAGTCTTGATGAAAATATGACCTTAGACACCTTTTTATTTACGTTAGATACCTTTCTAATTACTGCCAGTGTGACTTAGTTGCACCGGTCTGGTAAACATTAGACCCTGGTCCCATTACAGTGTTATAACTTGTTGACATATCAGATTCATAGACCTAATTAAGACAAAGTAATCAAAGTCTTCATGATTTAAGATAATCCAATCCATGGGAAAAAGAGATAGTTGTAAGCACGTGCAGTTTTATAGGCAGTTAGTAAGCGGTTGTCATTCAAACTGTGTATCTGAGGACCAGAAGTGTTCATGTATTGACATTTTAAACATCAATTCTTTACATACTTCAAGCAGTATAAATGTATTCTACATATGTTGCCATGGCTATAGAGCGCCACAATTTCATGTTTAATCTGTTCAATACTATATATATATATATATATATATATATATATATATATATATATATATATATATATATAATGATGCTTTTTTATACAATAATATATAAAAAAGTGTGAGACATTACAAAGACATCAGGGTTCCACCTCTTTACCACACATTTACAAACTGCCACTGACTTTAACCAGTCCACTGGGTTAGGGTAGGGACAAATTGTAGGTATTTGCAAAATGTATTTTCTAATTCCTTAAAACAAGTGTTGGTAAACCTTTTCATCCTGAGAACTAAATAAAAGCAAATTTACTATCTCACCCTAAAAAAATATTTTCTCATTAAAGCATACTCAAAATGATTCATCCACCACAAAGTGGTACTTTCTCTGTCAGATATTATATAAAATAATGTAATTTTGTATATTTCCTGAAATTTTGAGTCAAATTAGTCACACTACAGTAACTGATGGGCGCTCATTATCAACAAGACTTGAGAGGTTAATTCATGATCATTTAAAGTGCCTAAACTTGGACCTCATTTATCCAAAGGGGTGGTGGTGTGTGTCTTTACTGGTTCATAAGTATTTGTACAAAGACACACTGTTTGACATGAGGTTCCAAACTAATTGCTTTGGATATTAAATACTGTAACACAGTGATTACACAGTCATAACTATACTGTGCTTTATCTTGAGGCTTCTTCGTATAAAAGTGGTAGTATTCCAAAAAGCATACGAGAGAAACTTCATCCTGTATTGCAACATTCATCTAAATCTGTCTTCCTAATGTTAAAGCGTATACTGTGCTTGTTCTCTCCGTAGGGTACCCCAGCAGGTCTGGTGCGCTATAAAGTGGACCAGGAGGCTTATCCATACTCTTCCAGTATATTTGGCGTAGAGGAACAGACAGGACATGTGGTAACCAGAGTAAACCTCAATGAGGAGCCCAACCTCAAGTTCAGTGTAAGTATACACACAATTAAGCACAGTTTAACTTCCAGGTCACCATTAATCCCTAAAACACTCTATACTGTATGCAGCATTCTGTATGTCTGATTAGACTTGCCCATATTGCGATCTAAAGTTTAGTTTCAGCCCTGTTTAGTACTTTTTTTGTACGAGCAATGCAACAGAATATCCATTTTATTTTACACATGCATTATAGTCACATAAAACATGCACCTACAATGGAGATATACAGCAATAAACTATTTTCCCACTGGACAGATATTAACTTCCATCAGTCAGTAATGTATTCAATGTATTAAATATACCCATGTGGCCGTGAGTCTATATCACAATGTAAATACAGTATAGAGCATCACTTAATGTATGCACGCAGCACACTCATGTGCACCCTGACTGCTAGGCACACAGAGAGGGCTGGTAATGAGACAGCCAGGGCCAGTAAAAACAAATTTTTTGACAGTCTACCAGCCCAAAAACAGATTTTTTGACGGCCCACCGGCTCACCGATGTGGCTGCCCACCGGGATTTGTATGCTTGATGGCTAGTACACCACTGAAGGTGTCTTAGTAGAAAGCATGAAAATGAAAATCCCTATCCACTGTACAAAGTATACTGCAGTAGCTGATTAGTTTCAAAACTGCATTCCCCCTTCAATGGGGCTTTGGGCTATGCTAATTTCATCTTTTCATTGGGCTTTAATTAACACAACAAGGATTCAGCGTCCTCTGAAGATGTTACTCAGGGGACTAATTCTACCTCGTTTGCTCCCAATAACTCTAACAAAATGAATCATTCCAACACTGTTTACAATTTTGGGATTATGACTGAGATAACTCTAAAGTATATTTTTTTACAAGGACAGATACATGGTCAGATGAGATGATATAAGCTAATGCATCACATTATAAAGGCACCAAAGTATTTCTAATAACCATTTTTGTGGCAGGTCAGCATACACAGGTGGGTGTGCAAGGCTAGAAACAGATTTGTAACTGGACTGAAATGACTGAAAAAGCTTAACCAAATAAGAGGGAGGAAACACAATATTTCACTGCCTTGACATTTAAGTTTGGCCCTCATTAGGATTCCTTTACACACATTTATTAAAAAGGATAATCCCCTTGAGATGAACCATCTCGTTTTCAAAGGGGTCCTTAACACAAATATACAGAAAGTACAGTACATAAAGCAAAACAAATACACTCACACATACACAGACAAAAGCTCTCCCAGGCCTAGCCTGAAAATTAGAATTACATCTAGTGCCAAATCAGACTGTAATGTACACTGAATTTGTGAGATGTCAGGCTTGGAAGAATAAATTACAGTATCATCTGTATATAATTGAATATAACAATTAGAACAGATTTGTGGGGGATCATTAATAAAAAATAGAGAACAGCAACGGCCCTAGAGATGAACCTTGAGGTACACCTTTTTCCATGATCATAAAATCTGACTGACTGCCCTGATAAGAGACGTACTGTGTCTGTGGTAAAGATATGAATTGAATCAAAGTAAAGAATGTTTTTTAAGACCAATAGCACAGAGTTTGTCAAGGAGGAGGTAGTCATCAGTCATGTCAAAAGCCTTAGTAAGATCTGTAAATATTGTGCCTGTAAGCATATTGTTGTCCAATGAATTTTAAAAGAGCAGTGGTTGTAGAGAAAGTAAGTCTGACATCAGATTGGTATGGAGATAAGATGTGAAAGTCATTAACATATTGAGATAGTTGCTTAAAAATTTACTTTTCAAACACTTTTGTCGTAACTCTGGCACATTTCTAAATCAATGGAATTTCACATGTAGATAAAGATTGATTGAATAAATCAGATAGAGGATATGCCAGAACGTGAGAGGCAAGTTTGATGAACTTAATCTCCAAACCATCTGAACCACTAGCTGAGCTTAGATCATAAATAACCTGCTGAAGATCAATTGGACGGATTCTTCTAAAGGAGAAGGAGCTACCACATTTAGAGTTATTCAATGAAATAATGATAATAATGATAATAATGAGTAGGGAAAATGAGAAAATTGTGTACTGCAGACAGAAGAAAAATGCTGGCTGAAGGCATTAGCAGTTATAGAGGCAGCATTAACAACTTCATTATTAACTCTAATATGAGTGGTAGAGCTTTTGGTGGATTTATTGATTATATTGTGAATTCTGTTCCAAAACTGTTTAGGATTATCAAAAGCATTAGCTAAACAGTCTTTATAATAATTAGATTTAGCATTTATTGTTTTGGTCGTACATATATTTCTTAAATAATTATATGCATTTCAATCAGCCACATTCTTTGTCGAGCAATATTTTTCCCAGACCTTTTCTCTCAGTTTAAAGAGACTTATACTGTAAGATCACCATTGATCTATGGTAAAGGTCTACCTTTAACCTTAATTGTTGTCCAGGGGGCATGTTTGTCTATAACATTAATAAACTCAGTGTAAAAGAAGTTCAGTGCATCTTCAACAAAAGGTATTAGCTGAAACCTTTGCCAATTTGTGGTAATTTAGTCTTGAATAAAAAGTTCAATATTAATATTTTTACTTTGTCTTTTGATGCATCTTGGTGGAGGATGAGGTACTTTAATCTTCCAAACAGAAAATAATGGAACAGTCACTGAAACAGTCAGAGAATACCCTAGATTTTTATAATTTTGTCCGGATCTAATAAGGACTTAGACCTGAAATCAAGTAGGCTCACTTATGAGTTGAGTTAGGTTTATACTGCCAAATAGGTTTCGATCATTGAGAGATAAACAATCTAGCCAATTGCTGTTAAAGTCACCCAAAATAATAATTTAATGGTAGACAAAATACACTTTGTAGATTCTAAAGGAATATTTGGAGGTCTGTAAATATTTCCTATAGTCAATTGTTTGTTTTCATGAGACATTCAAAATACATAAGTTTCTTCTTTTGGTATTACAAGCTCTGAAGACAAATTTGAAGAATGTAGCCAATCCTCCTCCTCTAGCACCCCTATCAGCTCTGAACAAAACATAGTTGTCAAGTTTAATTTCATTATCAGAGATATTACTATTCAACCATGTCTCACAAAGTGTAATTACACTGGGTTTATTATAAACAAGCCAAGCTCTTAAGATTAATTTTAGGAGGTAAGCTCTGTATATTCAGGTGAATAACTTGTAGACTTTTAGCAGTGTTAATTATGCAGAGACATCAATGATGAAACAAAATGTTCATGCAAGTACATAAACAGATCATGTATTGGGTATATGATAAAAAAGAGGGGCAGGGGGTAAGGGGTAGGTAGCAAGATAGCATGCACACACACACACACACACACACACACAGAGACAGACATACACACACATACACAAACTGGCTAAGCAAATACATAAAGACAAAGCATAGCTTTGGGTCTGGTTAACATTTTACCCCCAATTAAATGAAGAAGGCAGGCTATGCATGAAAAAATAAGCACACCAGTGGGATACACACTCATCCTGAGCTCCAATTCCCATGCAAATAATGTGCTTATAGATTGTGGGCAACAAAAATCTAGACATTTATTTAAGTTTATTATTGGCCTGTCATGCATTAACTATATCAATTTAGTCGGCTGTCTCTGCTGTCAGCAGACTGTAAAATGGTATGAACTGATGTCTTTGCAACATTAGAGGGCATAAACAGAGGGTAGAGGCAACATTAGTAGTCAGCTGTGTTACGAGCAGGGATGTGAATATCTGCTGAATGTTCTGACTGTGTGTTTGATTGGCAGCTGGTGGTGGTGGCCTATGATGACGGTGAACCTGTAAAGAAGAACACAACTCTAGTAGAGATCACAGTCCTTCAGCCCTCTGTCATTCCTGTCTTTACTCAGGAAGAATACAGGTACACACAAACACACACACTCACACACACACACAAGCTGTTTCTTAGTTATAATCCTTAAAGAGTAACTGAACACTGCCTGAAAATCTTGTTTGTGCTGACGTCCAGTGGTTTAACTTCTCAGCATGCTGCAGTGATGTACAGGTGAACTCCAAGACCTTGTGACATCACTTTTGGGTTAAAGAGAGGCTAAACAGACTTACAACTTTCTGCCAAGGAGGGCAGCAAAACACTGCTTTTCATTCTGGTGTTAAATGACTCTTTTGAGATTCCATTTCTGGTCAATGTTGCGACACCTATTGTTACTGGTTGTGACATCTTAATAATACAGGCCCCAAAGTTCCATTTGAAATGACAAGTTTATTGATTGCTGGGGGAAGGAAATGCTCTTTGAACAGCTACTTTGTCAGAAATACAACAAAAGAACACAAGCAACTTGTGTATCTACTAATTTTAAGTCTTCTTTATAAATTGCTGTAGCTGTACTGCTGTACCCAAGAAAATATGTTTCCTATTCAAAATATCCTAGACCTGCTGTTCTGCTCTTTTGGGTTACATTATTATGTGACAGAAGCACACAAATGATGTGCAATGTATACCATTTGAATCCAGCACAGGAATGGCAGACTCCGCAACTAACAGTGCTACTATTTAAAAAGGTAACTAATGATGTAAATACATTTAATGGCTATAGGAAAATAAGCTGTGAATAGTATCAAAGGAGGTGCTTTTTTTTTGGCCATTTAGGAGCAGCAGATATAGATATGGCAGCAAACAATGTTATAGCTGATCTGCTATCAGGAAATGCTGAAAATGAACATTGTCTTGTTTTGTAGATGCATTTTTGATGAACAATTGTGGTTAGCACAAACTGCAGTGCCAAATTCAATATGTTATCTGTGGCTTCCTCATAATAAAAAAATCTTTCTGTATTGATATGTTGGACAGAAGAGTGAACAGTAAAATATGATAGATTACATGCATGTTTTGTTTCATTGTGCCTGTGAAGGCAATTAAAATCCAGTGTGGCAATGGCACTAACAATAAAAAAAAATAAAAAAAAAGACTATACACAGTCAAAGGTAGGTTTAATTGCATGCTTTGGTACATGATTGATCTCATTTAAATGTACATCTTCTTACATATTTTCCATCCATGCCATGTATGGATACTTAGTCCTGTAATTTACCTAACACTGTGCAGATGACTGCACATGGAAAGAAGAAATCTTGTCATGAAGCTTATGCAACTGTATGCTGTGTTCAATATACAGTGGTGCATTATGGTGGTACAAAGCCTTTTGCTGCTTTCAGTTATTGCATCGTAGATATATTGTGTTTTATATTAGAAATGTATACTGTGTACTACTTGAAGTAAATTCTGGCCTTTTTTGAGATAAAACCTACTGAATGGAAAGGTGCTGAAAAAGCCTTTTTGGCCAAAAACACGTCTGGCTACGTAAATATCTGTCTGCAGAAGCTGTAAATTACCAATAAAACACCAATAAACTTGGCGGGTGATATCCCACTCCATCAGACAGACCACTACCACACACATACACACACACACACACAGTTTATACCCAGGAATGTAGCCATTTAGTTGGTGCAAGAGTGGCAAGACATTCATTTCAATTTCACAGACTAAATCCGCCCTCTCCCCCAAAAGCCCCCCAAAAAACACACCTTTGAAATTTTGGATGGTACCCAGTGACTCCTCCTGACTAAGACAGAGGATTTGTTTTTCCTCTGGCAAATTAATGAATTGCATTAATATAAGCATAATTAAAATATGGAGAGGAAGGTTTATCATGCAAAAAGCAGAATTCATTGACTATTCTCTGATGGACTAAAAGCAAAGAGCACTTAATATGGTTCTAGCACATTTCAGTGTAAACCATAAAAAATATAGAGACACGGCCTTGCAAAATCACACTACTACTCCACACACACACGCACATAATAACACAGAGAGGTGGTAGGTCTGAACAGCATGACTGATGTTTACTTGCAAAATTCAGTTTTGATTACAACTCAAATTATGTGGTTTAATGTAAAGAGATTCCTGAAATGAATTCCTTTAAAAAAAAATTATGAACTTGGGCAAGTTTGTTTTCATAATACAAATCCCAGACTTCCACTTGATGCTAATGTACAAATATGTACATTAGCATCAACTTTGTGAGGCAGCAGCACGCTTTTCACCGTCTGCTGTAAATTCATTAAAAGCACTCACCTGTTCTGTTACAACCCGCAACCCCAAACAAATCGCCATGATTAATTAGCGCAATGCACATCACCTGTTTTATTTAAAAGATGAACTGACAGGAGTAAAAGAAGCCTTTGGGTTCCTTCTTTGAGGAACATTGTTTTCTATCTGTTAACAGTAATTGGGTCATCAGCCAAGTCTGTAAAAGTGTTAATCTTCCATTGAAATTGTTAATCTTATATTGTATATTGGTTTATACATTGAACCACTGTGTACCACTACGTATGAAATTATTACACCAAAATAAGGAAAGGCATGGTTGTTGGTCTGGCCAGTGCATTAGTTTCTTTACAGAAATGCCCCAAGCAATGGAAAAAAGGCATATGGAGAACTGTTTACCAAATAGGAATACATTGTATGTCTAATAGAAAAAAATATAATGCGAAATAGTGTCTAATATAGTTTGGTTTTTTAAATCCAAAACAAAGCAAAAAAGTATTTTCTTTCAATCTCTGTGGGGTTGAAGGAAGTGTATAGGACTGATATTGTATTTTTGTAAAGACAAAAACACACACTCTTTCATATTCTGTGTATTTTGAAATGCCAATAAACCCAGTGGCCACAGACTTCAAGCTCAACCAACAATAATATATTATACCGTTACCTTATGTCCACACGCACACTAACTCTCAAGTCATCATTGTACCTCTCCCAGTTGGTCTTTTATGAGATCATGGGGTCACTTCAGGTTTTCTCTTCTGTAACTGGCTGGGTAGACAGAGGCGTGGGTGACGTTGGATGCGAAATTGGCCTATAATCTCCAGCTATTATCTCATTTTTTCATTCAATATATAAAATGTTTCTTATTCCTTTTCTGGTTATTCTCTGTCCTGTTACTGTCAATCTTATCTTGATATGGCTTTATTTTCCCGCTACACATTAGCCTCTAATTTCCCGTCTGTTAATATGTTTTCTTTCTGCCATCCCATTTTAATCAACCCCTCTATATGTCTTTTTTTGTCCCCCACAATGACATCTGAGGGAATTAATTGGTCTCCTTCCATTTGCTTGCTTGTTATATCATCTGGGATAAGATGAAAATTGCGAGAGAATATGTAAACTATTTTTGCAAATGTTTCAAAATGACTAATTGACTCAAGGTTGGACACTAATGTTTCCACTCAAAAAAAAGCGAGCTTTTTGTGACTGTTTGTCTGTGAGAGGGATAGTATTAGTTCTGTCTCATTCTTTTATTCTCTCTCCTGTAGATTTTGTTTCCTTTCTATATTGTATTTCCTCCTTTTTCTGTCTGCTTTTCTACCTTCATGACAAGTCAAAAAATTCAACTGTTTTATATGCAGAGTACGTCTTTAGGCATTTTGATGCGATTCACTTTCACATAGCTGACATGCCATCTGTTGTGCATCATGCAAGCTGCCTCTGTGACAGCTCAGCATTCAATATTAAATTGAACAAATATCACATCTTTGACACTGATTTTATAGAAGAAATGTGTCTGCATTTACATTTCAGTTGTTTATTCAAACAACTTAGCACCATTAGCTCTAAGCTAATGAGCTTGTAACGGCCACTATGGTGTCAATACAGAACATATTTTACCACTATTACAGAAAAAATTTCAAGATGTCAAGGTCTGTCTTTCACATGGAGCAGAATGAAGCTCCTCTCTATTTTTAGGAAGGGGTTAGAGGCAAGAAAGAGAGATGTCAGTCAGCCATATAATACTGCATTTATGAATATGTAATAGCTTCTAGCTAAAAAGTGTGTGTGTGTGCCTGTCTGTGTGAGTGTGCACTTTTTCCAATTTGTGTGTATTTGTATCTTTTGTATTTATTAATCAACACACAGTTCATATTAATGCATGGACACATTTTTATGTTTGTTCACTGTGAATGTCCCTCTCTGCGTGTGTGTTATGTATTTGTCTTTTCAATGCGTGTTTTGCATGTATTTTTGGGTGCACGTGTGTCTTATATTTTACATTTTTGTGCCCCTTTGTGTGTGTGTGTGTGTGTGTGTGTGTATGGGATGGTGTGTTTTTGTTCCACTAATTCCATGTTGTATTCACACAGAGTACAGTGTACCAGCTTTGAATTAATTAGCCCAGCTTTATTGAATAAAAGCTAACCATTGTACCAGTGTGGTCTTAAGAGCTTACTAATGCAGCTTAATGATTTTGTATGGTTTCAACAGACAGGCTTCTAGCCATGAGCAAGGCTGAATTAGTAATATTGATTCCTACAGTGAAAAAGAGAGTGACAGTAAAATGAGAGGTTGCTTTTAAGATTAATTCTTTTCATCACTACTTAGATTATTTTTTTATTTCCATTTTTTTTAATTCCAAAGTTAGTTGTCTAATATTCTTCATCTTTGAATAGCACCTTGTGGATGATGTTACTTTATATAGGGCATGTAGGGTTAAAGCCCCTGTAACTTTCTGACCTTGGTGCCTTAGTGGTAATGTCAAAAAAGATACTGTGGCAGATAGCAATGCATGCTGCTACAATCTTACCATGTGACAGCCAATCTATGCATTTACCAAATTGACTAAGTTGTCAGTAGCTAATGTTACAAGTTAAGTTAGTAACTATGTAGTTTACATATATTTGTTTGTTGGTTTGTGTGATTCATTTTAGCTTTTTAGCTAGTTTCCCTTTTTCACATTTTTGACACAATTAAATTTAAAATATAGTAAAAGGATTACTTGTTGATTGATCAGTTTCTACAAACTCCATTTAAATAGATTTCAGCCTTAGTTTTGTATTTTTACTGTGTGACCCTGACCAGGATGAGCAAGAATAGAAAACAGAAGAAGAATAATAGTGGATGGATGATTTTTTCTTTAATTCTCTTTTAAGTCTGTTTTAAAACAAAACTCGTGCTTATAAGTAGATTGAAGGCACTATTGGTCACTCTGCTCTTCCTGTACATACTGGATGCCTTTCTAAAACGCTCTCAATGTAAGTGACGGGGGACAAAATCCACAGTCCTGTTTCTGTGCTGAGCTGTGGTGGTGGTGGAGGAATAAAATAAAAACAGGACATTTGTAGTAAAAGAATGTAACTTTGATAAAGATACCTATTTGGTTTGTGTAAGTCAGACAGCTGAAATGTCATATTAGTTATGGCTGAACTTAAGAATTGATTTTGCAAACAAATAGGACTGTGGACTTTGTCCCCCATCACTTACATTGAAATTGCTTAAAGAAGGAATCTCTTTATGGCCAGTATGAACAGGAGGAACAATTAAATTTTAAGACAGACTTGAAAAAATATGAACCTATCTTTTTGCCACAACGTATGCACAATAAAATCTGTTACTCTCATCTCTGTGTATCAGAGATAGAATGTAGCAAACTGAAAGTGTCACAAATAAGAGATGTGAAGTTATACATACAGTTCATGCACCAATAGAGGAAAATGGTCAGTCAACCACAAAAACAACTTTTACTTTCAGTAACATTTTTTTGGACGAGCTCCTACCGACCCAGCCACCCCTGCTGAGAAAACTCTACATTACAGTAAACCAGTGAGAGGTTGTCAAATAACTCTGGTGCTATTTTTAAGATACTAACAGAGGACAAGGAGTAAAATAAAAGTTCATAAAAAACTATCTCTATTTAAGTTAGGTAATGGCTTGCTTGTTTGAATATCACTGATCTGTAAATTTCTCTTACACAATTTTAAAACTTTATTTCCAAATTGCATTTTATAGAGATGGACACTTTTTCCATGACATTCATTACTAATTGTTAAAGCATAAGAAACATACTGCATAGCAGAAAGAATTTAACTTTAATTTGGGTCAATATTTGTTCTTTATTCCAACACGTTCTCACTTCCAATTTGTCAACATACAGACGATTGATCAGGATCCCCTTGGCGTCACTTTTTAACACACTGGGTACCCCTTTAGTGTCATTTTTCAACGTGCGCTGTAGTCCAATAGACTCCTATAGAACTCCCACAGCGTCTGAAATAGAGGCCATGAGACTGATGACATGTATATAAGGTGAAAATTTTCCATATTCAGAGGTGGCAGGTTGGGTGGGTGGCAAGATAAATAGAATGGACTTTGCAGGAGACCGGTGCAGGTGTGTTTGTGACGGCGAGTTGGAGTGTTTTTAACTACAGTTTTTAACCTAAATCATGATTTTTCCCGAACCCTAACCTAGTGTTTTTTATGCCTAAACCTAACCCGTTGAAAATGACGCTAAAGGGGTACCTAGTGCGTTAAAAAGTGACGACAAGGGGATCCTGACCAATGATCCCTATGTGACGAGTTGGGAGTGAGAATGTGTTACTTATTCACACATTGGGACTTTCATAGTGTGTCCTAAACAGTTTGACTCTTTGTTTTGATTCTGTACTACAGCAAACTGAACTTCAAATGAAACCTCCGAGCTTAAAGTGTCGACTTTCAGGTTTAGGTGTGGTTTGGTTGTTCATAGGGTGAACAGTGTTGGACTTGTACCTTTAACCCTCAGTGTTGCCCCATTCTTATTGCTAAGGCATTTTTATGCCTCCGTGGCCACAGGCATTAGGGTTTCAGGTTGTCCATCCGTCCATCCATCCCATTCTCGTGAACGCGATATCTCAGGAACGCCTTGAAGGAATTTCTTCAAAACGTCTACTAGGACTCAAGGATGAACTGATTAGTTTTTTGTGGTCAAAGGTCAAGGTAACTGTTACCTCACGTCCGTCCCATTCTTGTGAACGCGATATCTCAGGAACACCTGGAGGGAATTTCAATACATCCGGCACAAACGTCCACTTGGACTTAAGGATGACTGATTAGAATTTGGTGGTCAAAGGTCACTGTGACTTCACAAAACACGTTTTTGGCCATAACTCAAGAATTCATATGGTAAGTTTCACACAAATGTCTAATAGGATAAAATGATGAAGTGATGGCATTTTATATCCAAAAGGTCAAAGGTCAGCTTCACTGTGACATTGTAATGTTCTGCAAAAACACTTTTTTTGGCCATTATTCAACACCATAACTCAGGAACAGAAGGGGAGATTGTGACCATAAAGACAGGTTGGCAGAGGCGTACAACCGCAAGGTAGTATTTCTAGTTTCAACCTTGCTGCACCACTATTTCCAAAATCATACTAGACATACTTTTTTTCAACTTAATTTTTAATAGGCACATTTATTAATATAAGACATTATATCACAAGCATATTGTAGAGTTATAAAAAAATAGAGATATCTAACATTTTCTTCATGTTTATCAGGATTAAACAGTTTGTGTTTGGGCCCGGTTGAAGTTGAATATGTCAGGAAATAGTGTGTCACATACACAAAGACACATATACAAGCACACACATGCTCGCAGTACTACATAGACACTGAGCACCAGTGAAGCTTGGCTTTGGCACTGTAACCTGCTGTTTGTGCATTTTCCCTCTGTGGGTTTCTCATAACAATTAACAAGCCAAGGAGGAAGTTTGTTAAATCATTTTAGCAACTCTGTAGCCTGAGCAGAATTTCTCACCCGCTCTCCCTCCCTCTTTCTCCCTGTCTCTCTGTTTGTCTCACTGTAGGAACATCCTTGCACCTGCAAAATTAGTATGCAGTTGGTATCACATACACATGAATAGTTATCAGCACCCAGTGGCAATTATCAGCGTGAGGTTAAGTGAACAGAAAAAAAAAAAAAAGCCTTTTCAAAGATTGTCGAGATCTACATACCCGTCCCACCACTTTCCTTGCTTCTGTATGTGCCTGTGTGTGCATTAATGTGTGTTTTCCTTGTGTTTGCATCCGCGTGTGTGATTGTGTGTCTGTGAATGCAGGCGTAGGTTTCCCCCACATGCTGTCAAAATGCCCCATAGCCTGTTACTTTGGTAATTAATCTAATTAGAAAGCGGTGAGAGAGTTAAGAGCCAAAACACTCCTAAGCATCAAAGCTTTGTTATTAATCAAAAAATGTGTGATCAAAGATGGCAATATGTTGCTTTGTCTTGCATCATTACAAAGATAGAAGAGATAACACGCTACACCATGGCAGGAGATTTAGATGAATCTGGCCGCATTTGTTGTTCTTTGCAGTGCTATACAGTATAGTACACTCTCTGTTCAAGAATCACAAGCCACAAGCAGGAGGTCACAGGTTTTCTCTCTATCAGCCAGTTGGACAATAACAAACCCGGTGCTGCCAATTTCCCCTTTGAAAGACATTAATGCCATTTGTCGGCCATTAAGGTACCTGATGTAACAAAAAAATGTGTTTTTAGTCAGCTCTTACAAGAAGATACAATTACAACGTGTACATGCGTTATTTCTGGTAAACTGATGTAGAGTTGGCACATCGTCCAAGGCCAAATCTTTTATTGTACACTCAGTAGAGATAGAATAGTTCATTCTGCTTTTCCTTGGCTTCAATTCTTCACACAGCTCTGAAATACACACAACTGGGCTTTTTGTTGCTTTTGAAGATAATCAGTCAAATCTGATGAGATGAGTTTAAGATAGAAAATCTTCTTCCTAGTGATCTAATTTTAAAGAAAGTTTTTAATTGTATAAAGCAAATGTAAAAAAAAAAAAGTGACTTTGTTTTTCAGTATTTAGAGCAAAATAAAAATAATAACTCAGGTTTTAAGGCCGCCACATTAGTTCTAGGTTCTAAGATTTGCAACTTACATGATACATATTTCTGTATAAAAATATTTCTGTAAAGTGCAGCTTTTTATAGCTAGGACAGCTATAACATGGCTATAGTGGGAACACAAAAACACATCAAAAACCAGAACAGAACTTCCTCAACTCAGTGTCTGTCAGTCATATAACTATACTGTCATTTTTCTTGTGAGGACGGGCTGGCTGATCATTAATATCCAATCATATTCATGTCAGTGTACAACTTCTCTTCATTTTTTAAAATTCCTTGTAGTTTTCACACCTCTACAATCCCACTGTAACCCCCAACCCTCTGAGGAGACTTGTCAAGAACTTTGGCTTGGTCAGAAACTGTTGCTTGTAAGACAAATACTCAGTTGGCTAAAAATCATATTCTCAAATATTTCCAGGAATAGGTACAGTATAGATATACATTTTATGAATTGTGGTAAACATTTGAAGTTGGGCTACATTTTTACATGTAATTTTCCAGACAAGTATAGTATCTGTCCTCCTTTGGACTTGTGTTTAAATTGTACTCCTCTTTTCACCTCTGTCACTTTTCTCCCTGTCAATTTATAAAGTCTGCGCTCTGTTTCATTCACTGTAAACCATCGTCTATCAAATTAAACGTCTTCTCTGCCAAAATGAAGTCCCCAAGGTCTTTGAACATTTTAACTATGAGATAAACGCGTCTTCCCCCCAGTGTATGCCAAAACAAGCACGGCCGATCTGTGGCTCTATAAATCTGGTATATGTCTAACCGATTCAGTTGAAGGTTACCTTGCTTCGTTGACGCACACAAACAGACAAGTGCACTGCTGGCAATGTTACGACTGTGACAACAAATGGCAAACAACCATGGTGTTGTTATTTATAAGACAGCTCACAGCTGGGAGGCAGCCAGAGGAAGGGGAGTAAAGTACGGAAGAGAGTGAGGGTGGAGTGGGACACCGAAAAGAGAGCATGAGAAAGAACGACAGATGGAGGAAGATGTTGGGAGAGGATAGTGAGGAGAAGCAATTGATGGTCGAGTGTCAGATAGAGAAAATAAAAAAAAGTGGAGCGAGAAAGGAAACTTGACAAGAGAGGACATGGGAGGCTACAGTAAAAGTTTGAGACAGGAACGTAAAAAAAAAAAAAACGAGAAAATAAGAGATGGGGGCTGCTGGAATACAGCATTTCAAATACACACTGGGTTTGATGGACAGGACAGGAAGGCAGACACACACATACACAGAGATATCAACATACAAGCAGTAAAGTCTTTAAAGTAGCAGATGAGCTGACAGGCTGACAGATTGAAGCAGATAGAAGCAAACAAGCAGACAAGCAGGTAAAGACTCAAAGAAGTGTTGAGACGCAGATGGACAAGAAGATACAGACACACAGTCAGATTGATAGATAGGCAGACTGACACTAATTCCACCAGCTTGAAAGATAAACATGCTTATATCAGTAGCCAGTCAGGCAGATAGACATCTGTACACTCACTTACTGTAGATGTGAAGAGACGCGTGTTGCATGATTAGCCTTTCTGCTCTTTTACTGCCCTCTGCAATTGTTGAGACCTTGCTTTCGCTGTTTCCACTTGACTTTTCTTTCCCACCATAACCCAGTAGTTCATTTATACAACACATATCTACAGGAAACATTATGAGCTTCAAAACATCAGACACATCACTGACAAGTTCGTTCCAGTCATTATAAGCATTATATAAAGAAACTATATGCATAAACAAAAGCATAAAAAAATCAACATGGGTGATGGCTGCCTTAAGGTTTATGATCCAGCAGATATTCAGATAAACAGCTCAACAGTTCAAACTAATTTAAATATAAACACCTCCTATAGCATAGCTAAATATAGGAACTAAATGAGTATATATTGACTGTCCACCTGCTATTTGATAGCAGGTAGACAGCTCTCTTTTTGTCAGATCAAATAGCTAAAGTGCAGTGTCTCACTCAAACAGGAGATTGTGTCTGTTTTTATAGATTTGCATGACCTCAAACCAATGCCAGAGAGTCACATGTTAAACTCTTGAAAAGGAGTATGGCCACAGTCTTCAGATTCAGCCTTCCTCAGTTTCTCCTCTTTTGTACAGGTTGATGCTGTTGTGCCTGTTATCTTCCCGCTGTCTTTAACAACTGTAGTGACTGTTTTCTTGGCTTTAACACCCAGATTACCAAACAGATCAAAGAAAAAAAACTTTAAATGGACTGAACATAAAACCACAAATTCAGTTTATTCAAACTGAAAATCCATTGCTGTCAATGTTACACAGCATATCTATGTTGTACTACCGTCAAGTCCTATGTTGCAGCTTGAAATTACCTAAATCTTATCTTACTGAAAAACAGCCGCAATGCAGTAAGAACAAGAACACAATATGCTCAGGTTGATTCAAAATTTATTTTGAGCCACCGCCAAGCAGAGCCTAAATATAGCCAATTTTTTTCCCCCAGATCCTTCAATAAGATGTGTTGTTTTGTCCCACTTGAGTACACAGGGTACTACTGCTGTCTACTGGGAACGTGCTGCCACAGATACTCATTCATTAATTTTTGTGGAGATATCTGTGAAACTGACCTTCTTTGCATTTTTACAAACCACATTTGAATTTAAGTCAATCAATGCTTGCTCTGCTCTGCTTCCCCCGGCATGAATAAACATATCTGGCATTGTTCACATGTGACAATTGGCTGAAAGAACAATGTCACACAACTCTAATGAGCAAACTGACAGATTTCCGTACACCCAGAGACACAAGCACATGTAGTAACAGGGATAATCAAAAGAAACAAACATACCGAGAAATCTAGCCACAACAGAGTAAAATAAATAAACCAATTCATGTATTATTTGACCCAGATCCAAAGGCGAGCTTCATTGCTGTTACATGATTGGGTAAAATCCTCTTGTCCACATGTTCTACAGGGGTGCCAGTATTATGAACCTGGTTGTAATCCAAATATGCATTTGTGTACAATTCTGCATTATGGCATGTTAATGTGAGGAGCCTCAAGGGTCCAACCGAAATCACATTTAACCATCCCTCCTCGCAGTCAAAAATAATGTGTTACATGTTTTTTAAATGTATTGTTAATAGTTTTGTATTATTAGAATGAAGGAAAAAAAAAAAGGAAAAATATCAGACATGCTCCTTTTTGTCTCAGCTGGCTGTGGGGCATGTCGGAGGCTTGTTGGATTGACATTAGCTGGCAGGCTATGGAGACAAAGTAAACAAACGACTAAAGCTACGAGTCATGGACAGACAGTTTGCCAACATCTAACCAGACCGCAGTGACATTTTTTTCTGGTGTGTTTACTGACGTCAGCAGTGCACTTTTCCCAGTGAATGTTTGTTTGGTGGCTCGTTCAGTGTGACCGTCTGCTCTGCCTATGATAGAACACTACATTAACGTTATTGCTTTATTCAAGATTTGATTTTCTTTATAAAAATAAGGTCTTCAGCTTAGGTAAGGTAAGGCGGAATGGTATTAATCAAAAAATGTAAAACTAGGGGGCACAATCATGAAATCAAATAATTTAAAATAAAAATTTCTCTCTTTTGGTTTCAGCTTTTTTTTTTGTCACTTAATTTACAGACCAGATGGGAATGCTGTTGTAGACTAAAAAGACAATTTAATTTTAGTTGGACTTTAATTATAGTCTTCCTTCTTATCAGAAAGCACCTTATAATAACATAACAATCAAGAGCTCAAGAGAGATACAGTGAGGATAGAGCAAGCATTTTGTGAACAAACGTTTGCAGCTTGTAAAATAGTAATATCTCTGAGGTCAGTTCTTTCTTAGTTGTTGTTTAAATATACTGTGTATCTAACTAGTGTAGTAGAAACTACTATTGGCAGCCTGTAATTTAGTAATATTATCTCCTCTGTAAGTTCTTTCTTAGTTGTTGCTACAAGATACTGTAGCTCGCATATCTACTGTAATAGACACTACTATGTTAACATTGACACTGAATGAGTTTTTCTCATTTAACATGCTAGTTTGTGGGCCGACTAACCACATTAAGCACAGCATGTTTGTCTGGGTAAACTGAGCTGTCTCGTCTCAAGCAACATCCAGAGTGATTTGGCGTAAAGATCAAAAGGCTGAAGAAAAACAAGTTTGAAGCGGGAGCACATTTACCTCCACACACTGTTGTGTTTGACTCGTACCGTAACATTATTCCACTGCAGTGCTACTCAGGTATTTAGCCTGGTTGTTACATATTTTAAACATTATGTTCTTATTCTTAAATGGACCTCAATGGTTCATTAGCAGATGTGGCTGCAACTGTCAAGCGTTTAATAAGAAATGGGGACGGATAATGAATATAGAGAAAGAGATTGATGGGGTGGTGTGAAGAGCCTGAGAGGGTAATCACAATAGACTGGTTTTGATTAAAGATAACAACAAGGAATATCATTACTATCTTCTCCCCATTCTCTCTCTCTCTCTTTCACACACACAGATGGGAAATTACAGACATACTTGCGGTATAAAAATGTTTCATTAAAACTACTCAGAATGCAAAATGACACACCAGACCTCACAGGTGGATAAATATGAAATGTTAAACACACTGCAATCTTTTGTTTGTTTGTTTGTTGTTTTTTTAAATCTGTCATAAGCCTCAGACGTGCAAGAATAATATACAAGGACATTTATAATATAAAAAAAACTTTATTTTAACCCCTTTTGTTACAATACCAACAAAGACAACAGTAGTTTTCACTGTTCAACTTAGTTATGTAATTTCTGAGTGTTTTCTGGCATTTTACAGGAGACTGATAAGATAGAATTTAAAACAACACTGCCTTCATTCAACCATGACCACAAACCTCACCTCTAAAAAGGAGTTTGATTCGTCTAAACCTAACAAGACCTTTAACCATAAAGGTTTCAGATCGGAAAAGGGTTATTTGAATCATCTTGGTAGTAACAATCATTTGTAGCGACATTGTCAAACTACTGTATGTTAGCACTGCCAATAGAGACGCCAGATCAGAAAGCAGAAAGATGACCAGTTATTTATAGTCCGGACGACATCTTGTACTGACTGATTTAAAACTAACACCAGAGATTTTAAAATACTGTGGACGGACGACCTTGATTTTAAGGGTATTTTTGCATTTAAAAGATTATTGAACTGTACACACACACACACACACACACACACACACACACACACACACACACACACACACACACACACACACACACACACACACACACACACACACACACACACACACACACACACACACACACACACACACACACACACACACACACACACACACTTTCAGTCAAGTAATACCCATTCATATTCATTTGGATAAAGGTGTCAACCTTAATGCTAGGAATCGATTATTTTATCCAGTATGATAAATTCAAATAAAAGTCAGGTTTTTTTGTTATTCACTGACAAAAATGAAAACATTTTTAACATGCAGCATTATAATTTTTCTGCAACCTGTGTGTGTGTGTGTGTGTGTGTGTGTGTGTGTGTGTGTGTGTGTGTGTGTGTGTGTGTGTGTGTGTGTGTGTACCTGTTTGCATGTAGGTATTCTTCATGTTGTGGGGACATAAATCTGCTTACCACAGTCACATTGTGGGGACTTGCCTCCATTTTGGGGACAAAAGGGGACTTAAAGGGTTATGAATGCAAGTCAGTGCAATGTCCTCTGAAGTGATGGAAATGTGTGTGTGTGGTCCTGAGCTTGTGTGTCCATCAGATCAGTAGAAAAGAAGGCCGGTATCACTCTACAGACACACACCCATGCGTACACACATTTTCACAGTGATGATGATGATGATACCTTTTACCATATTTTTAGTCATCGTTCCTCTCTCTTTCTCTATTTTCATTGCTTTCACAGTGTCACGCTTTTTCTCCTTTTTTGTTCTTGTTACATATTTCTTAGTCTACATATCACCTTCCCATCCGATTCCCTTCTTTTGTCAAAAGCACTTGTATATATTGCCGTTTCTCTTTCTCTCCCCCGCTGTCCTGCTGTGTCTTATATATGTATTATGTATTAGTACTTCAACAGTGCCCCACTCAAGTTCAGACTGAGCGATACTATGCCGCGTGACTGTCAGTTGACAATTACGACAACACTGTAAAGGGAAAGGTGAGAAGAGAGTGAGGGGGGGAAAAACGCTGAGACAGTGCTGCTGACAGAACGCAGAAAAGAGAGAATCAGTTGGAGAGAGCTGAGCTGAGTCAGAGCGAGCTGTAAAAACCAGAGAGAGTGATTGACAGAGAGAAGGGGTGACAAAAATGGAGAGGTTATGTGTGAACAAAAATATGGTGGAGTGAAGAGAGGTAAGAAAGAGAGATGTGCAATTAGAGTGAGAGGGAAAATGCCAGAGGGTACAGAAAATTAAATTTGATTATTCAGACAGTGCTGAGCAGAAATAAAAAACAAAGAAAAACTAGATTAGTTACATGCCTTGGCCACTGTAATAAAATCACCAATATTGGCTCACTTGTACAACATTTGGTCTAAAGCCCACTGCACTAATGTGATATTCTCAACACTCCAACAGCAACAGTATGAAAAACCTAACTTTAAATTGTAAAACCGCGTAACCTGCCTTATCAGAAAAACTATTTGGATTTCAACCAGCATATCTCCACAAGCTTAAAATGGTGGAGGGACAACTGAAAACTGAAGCTTCCCAGTGCTGACAAATAGGGGAAGAAGTAACCTCCAGAACTCCAGCCAGCCTGTAAAGGTCATCACTGCAGGCAGTTAAGACCCTCACTCAACAGCAACCTAAGGAAAATACTACAGTCGATTTGTAAACTTCTGGAAAGACAAAGGAGAGGCCTGGAGAAAACTGTGGCAAAAGTAGGAAGGAACTTCATGTTGTTGTAGCCCACCTATCCCTAGTCTAATCAGGGAAGGGAAGTTCTTTAAATCAACCAACTTAATGTACAACAAATAATACTTAGATTTTATTTTATTAGTCTTGGGTCCCTTTATTCACTGTTGATGAACTGTAACACACTTATTAGACTCCATTTTACTTAACCCTTGTATTAAAACTATTCACTATAACCTACCTTTGATGAATTAGATTACTGCAATAAAATAGGTGTATCACTCCTTTAACGAACTGTCATTAATATCTACTGTGTAAATACCTCCAGTAAAAGAAATAACCAAACATCACACTGGAGTTGTAGGAATAATGAACTTCTCTCTTTACTTCCCAAAATAAACAATGAAATAATATTTAGTGTGCTTAACCATTCATATACTCTTTCAATAACTGTTATGTTATAGCACTAACTCTCTTTAAATGTAAACAATATACCCCAAGTTAAATTCAGATTACCTCTGGTTTAAATTCACATCAAACTTAAAGAGCTCACATCCACCAAGCACACACACATTAAAATAAAATAAAACCCCAGTTGCAGGCCTGATTCGCGAATTGGGAACGGAGAGGCCCCAAAACTGGTTGGCCGCTTTACTTAGGCAACAAAATAAAATGTGGTACCTTCATGAAGTCTGATGTCCAATCAGCAGCGTATACCAGGCTCTGGTCTCAGGGCAGGAACAGGATGACACACTGAAGTCCACAGATGGCGGGATCGGTCCGTGCAGTCTCTCTGAGCTTTGACTCATTAGCTCATGACGCTAGCAGGTAAATCTTCAGGGTTTCCGTGTTGAAAACGATGGACCGAAGCCTAGCGTTAGCTGGGTTAGCTACACAGCGGTTATGAGTCCATTCACTGCGCTAATGAATGCTAACACATCACGTGTGTTAGTTATATTAGCTATGAGTCCATTCACTGAGCTAATGAATGCTAACACATCACATGCGTGTTAGTTATATTAGCTATGAGTCCATTTACTGAGCTAATGAATGCTAACACATCACATGCGTGTTAGTTATATTAGCTATGAGTCCATTTACTGAGCTAATGAATGCTAACACATCACATGCGTGTTAGTTATATTAGCTATGAGTCCATTTACTGAGCTAATGAATGCTAACACATCACATGTGTGTTAGTTATATTAGCTATGAGTCCATTCACTGAGCTAATGAATGCTAACAACTCACTCGTTCAGCTAATGAGCTAATAAACAACAAAGGAAACAACTGTACGACAAACTTCGAGTAGAAATATCTGCAGCTGCTTCCAGAAGATATGTAGACTGAGTATCCGAATACAGGCTGTCTGGTAGATAATCTGAGACACCAGCTACATATTAGTTTGTAAACACAGCGCGTACGTCACCGCTCAGTCCTTCACTCACTCTCTTTCTCTCTCGCGCGTATCAATCTCTCACACGCGCACCTCTGTGGTCCCGCCCACTTCAACCAATACATGACCAGTATTAAACTTAGTCAGGAATAACACTTCATCTTAATACCATGACAAAATATTAATAAAATATGTATATTTATTTATTAACTATACATCTGTATATTTTAAACTTATTTATTCCACTGAACATTTTAATGAAATAGGAAATAGCTTTAGTTTTTTAACCATATTTATGATGTATCTTTTAACCTTAATTACCTTTCTCTTAACATAAACTTTATTATAATGTATGGTATTTTTAACCCGGCTATATTGTTATTCACTGTTCTGATGTTCATGTCAGCGTTGGCAGCTCAGACTGCCACTAGATGTTCAAAATATTTCAACTTTGAGCAAAAGAGCAGTGATCTTATTGGATATTGGATACTAGACTTGAAAGGTCCTACCTACTGTAGATGACATCAAAGTATTTGGACAGAGAGGAAAATAAGTCTTCATACAATATGTATTATCCCCCCATATTGTTTACAGATGAGCAAAGTTGTAGGTCAATTTACAAAAGAAGGTACGTATAAAAGGATACAGTAATGGCACAACAGGATACCTGCATTAAGTTTATCCATAACTTTAGCTCATGTCAGCTTGTTGCTGGTAATGATCAACCAACAAGGGCTCATTTTGCTGATCAAGTGGTTCCACATTTGGACTAGCTGTTGTTGGCTTCCTCTAGCATTAGCTAGCTAACAGACTAAGTAGCTATTATGAGCTGAAAGTTGTAAGCATGCTAGTGCGAGGCAGACGCTGTGTGTGTTGAGCCCCATTTTACCCCCAATCAGTTTCCTCCAACTAAATTTAGTCCTGCTGAGTTTCCACCAGAATATCCTTTGATGTTCAGTTTGAGGAGGACGCCTGATTAATCGCCCAAACGATCAACAATCTGGCAGTTGGACGATTGGATTGATTTCTGGATTCAGAAAATAGTTTGCTGTCTTGCAGTTTGAGCAGTTCCTCAATCTGATTTACAACATGGCTGCTGTCAAAAAACAAATTCTAAACTGTAGTGAGCTTGTTTTTTTGGAGTAGCATTTTACATGTTGTAAACTGTAGTCCTGACTGAGACTGTGCTGTGATAGAAATAGAACTGACCTTCCCTGAAACACAGAACGGCCATATTGTCCACATCGTCCCAGCCATCTGCTGTGAATATTTTTTTTCCCCTTTCTGTTCATAATAGAATTGCACAAATAAACACTGGCTTACTCCTTTTTAGTAAACATTTTGAAGTACACGGCCCTCTTGTTTTGAATAAAACAAATGGAATTGTAAGTGGAAGAAAACCAATTGGGGGTTCAGTGTTGACACCCACGTCAAGACCTGTTGATAAGGGCTTCTAATGTTGGCTAATAAGATTAAACTACATGAGTTTGCCTTGCTGTCTTCCAGGCAAGGCCTTCCACACTGAGTATGGTATACCATAGCGCCGATCAAACGTGGCTGTTATGCGGGAAAAAGAAAAGTCTTTGTGAAGGAGGCATCGCCAGGGCTCGACAGAACCAAAGCACCGCTCAGCACAGAGGAGATTGCAGTTTGTTGTGGACAAAGCGACACGGGGAAAGGAGCTTGAAAGAAGTGACAGATCCCGAATCGCAGCAGAGAAAGAGAGAAATGAAAAGCAGCAGTGTGAGTAGGGACAGAAAGAATAATGACAATAGGGAATGATGATCTATCATAAAGAAACAGGGGCTGAAAGAGACAGGCTAAAAAGCGGAAAAACATAATGAGTGAGACAAACGAATGACAGCGGCTGTAAGAGAAAGACCCACAGAGAGGAGGGTATCATTGCCAACATCTATCACTATCCTCATTATTCTGTCTATCCCTTCACACTGCTGAAACACTGTGAACACTCTCACAGCTCTGTTAAGGTTTATGTCCTATAGCCTACATTCAGACTGAATATGTGGATCTGGTGTGTGTGTGTGTGCGAGTGCGTGCTATTCATCACATTGTGGGGACATAAATCCCAAAATTCACTCGCCACGAGGTTCATTTTTAATTTTAGAGTAAGACTCGGTTTTAGGGTTGATATGAGAATTAATGTGACATCACGGTTAGAGTAAGCCTCGAGGGAGTGATTGAAAGTCAATACAATGTCCTCACAAGTAGGGCAGCGCATGGCTTGTGTGTGCGCGTGTGAATCTGTTGTTATCAGTATCAGCCCAGCTTGCTGTAGTCAGGACAGCAATGATTAGAGAGCTCAGGAGGGGGAGACACTGGCTTGATAATGAGGTGTGTGTGTTGGTGTGTGAGGCTTATCTGTACTATGATATACACTAAACATGTGCTCGGGGTCTTGTGTGTTGATCTGTATGGCTGTAAATGTGTTTTGACCCATTCACAAGTAATTGTGTACGTGGCTGATTGTGTGTGTGTGTGTGTGTGTGCATGTAGTCCAGTGTATTAGCTTGTGTGTGTGTGTGTGTGTGTGAGTGGGCATCCTCTCCATTGTGCTCTTTCATTCCTGTCAAGTAGCCATTGTGGCTAAAGAGAGAGAGAGAGGGGGAAGGATGGAGGAATGGGTAACAATTGTAGCTGAAGTCTGTTGGGATGTTGGCTGGAAGCAGGTGCCTGAGGGAAAGAGAGGGAGAGAGAAAGATGGAGAAGAGGAAAAGATTGGAATGCAGACGGGCAAATATAGATGGAGGGAATGGAGTGGGAGGATTAGAGAGAAAGAGGAATACGTTGTGTAAGCAAAGCATGAAGAGCGAAATGCTACTGCGAGAGTTAAAGGATAAAATAATTTCATGTTTTTATGATGTTGCACCCACTACAGAACGACCCCAAATGTATTGATGGATTTTATTTGTTCTGGAGCTGCAGGCGCTAAACCACATACCTGCAGACTTGGTGTTTTTCATTTTCTGTTATAAAAGTACATGAGTGTGAATTGGTGTGTGTTTTTTATACAATATATGAGAATATTTTTTGCCCACAGAGTTGTGGCGCAGGTGAAATCCTAACCTACTGTTTCATCATCGAAGAGCAATGGCTTAATTTTCAACTTTATTGTCCCACCAGGCAAGGTTGTCCTTCGTCTCCTGTGCTGTTTATTTTAGCCTTAGACAGAAATGATCAAATTAAATAACACACTGTTTCGCTCTTTGCTGATTACAAAATACAACATTTTTGGAGTGTTGCGGTGGTCAAAGGGGTTTAAGTCGCTGACCATGTATTCACAACATCCTCGGTTGGAGTCCAGCCAGAGATCTTTGTTTCCCCCTTTCTCTCTCCCCTCATTTCTGATTAATTCTCTACTGTTCACTATCTAATTAAGGCATAAAACACCTCAAAACTATATACTGTACAGTAGATAAAATAGGTGTTGTTCACTAAAAAGCCATTTTGATGTCACAGTAGGAAAAGGTGTAAATAATAAAATTAGTGATTGTTGAATTCCATTTAGCTGCTGCAGTTTCACAGTCCTGGTGTTGTGCATGCTGTCACACTGTCATGGCCTACTGGGGCACTTGAATAAAATGAAGCCATCGTGAATGTTATTAGTAACACCTGCGCTTTGCTACTGTGACAAATGAAAATGTCTGATGCTAAAAAGGTCTATATTCTTTTTTTATCTAAAGTATTAACCTCTACTGCTGCAATTTAAACACCCTTAAGTTGCATTTCCCAACAAAATGTATATATTTTTTCTATTTAGATCAAAATTAATTCCATAAACTTCAAGCTGTATTTGCTTGTAGGAGCGTTTGGGTAGAGCAGGTGGTTAGAGAAGCAATTGACTGGGCTGAAAGTTAACATCTACACAAACACACTCACACACTCACTCACGCTCCCCAACAGTCCCATTCATCACATTGTGATTACTTGATAGCTTAGCCAGTTGGTAGCCCATGTTATAATGTTTAGCCAGCTGTGACAGTTGGCCTAATGACTGGACTGGGTTTATTTAATGGAGTGAAATCTGCTGGAAATTTTAGAGTTGCCAGATTCTAAGAAAATCTGTCAGGGTGGTAAGCAGGGAAAACAGCCCACCACATGCACTGAGAGGCAAGTGGGCGAAAACAAGAGGTTGCCTGGGTTCTCTTTGAAGGCTGTTGATGGTTTCATTTCACTGCTTGGCTAAGGCCACTAATAGGGTCAGACACTCTGTTCCAAAAGGACTGGATCACACCAAAATGTATCCAAATGCAATGTACACTGACTTAAAATGACCAGGAGGTTTCATATGTTTTAGCCCATTCATTTAAGTAATGTATGGTTTATATTACTACTAAGGGCTGAGACAGCCAATTTATCCACTAGCTGATCAACAGAAAATTAATTACCAATTATTTTTATAATCTTTTTTTCAAGTTTTTCAATCAGGCACAAATGCTAAACACTCTAGTTCCAGTTTCTCAAATGCAAGAATTAACTGCTTTTCTCTGTTTAATATCACAGTAAATTGTAATTTTTCACTGTTGGTTTGACAAAATGCTGTGTGAATATATCACATTGGGCTCTGGGAAATTGTGACAGGCTATTTTTAACATTTTTCTGGCATTTGATAATTGACCTACAGTATTAATCCACTATGAAAATAGTTATTACTTGCAGCCCTAATTATTACCTGCCATTTTCCAAAGCGTGCACTAAATTTATTAAATGATTTTGTACCTTCCAGACAGCCACTGGACTCAATTGAATTGAATTTCTGAACAGCTCACTGCCTTTATTTTTTGTGTCCAACTTAAGCTATCAGCACTTGGTAGTAGGGAGCAGAGATTTCTTTGAATTGCTTTGACCGACTGTTGTAAGGTCAGACTGACATCGAGCATCCCACAGTTGATACTTAGCTGCTAAATAATGTTACAATGATGATCTATGCTATCAGAAAATCCAAAGCAGAAGACAACAAATGCGTGTTGTGACAAAGATGAAGTCTCTCAAAACTCTAAACTAATAAATGCCCTCTGTTAAGCTAACACACATTGCCATGAGCTACTATTAGCGAAATAGCAGAACAAAACATAATGTGCTCTGCACTCCCGTTTTTACAACAGAGAAAATAGCGTTAGCTCATACCGGGAAATGTGTCACATTGAGCCAACATATCGCTGGTGCCAACACATCAAGACAAACTGCTCAGTCAGCAGCAAATTAAACTTGATGTTAGCAACCGTTAGCTCTGGACAGCCGCTCAGTCAGGGGAAATGCACATAAAGTTTTTATTTAACCAAGCCGACAACAATAATTTTTCTGGAAGATTTAACTGCGGGTCGACTCGTGATATACTTCCAGATTTGAAACTGCCTTGTATTCTGAAAATGTCCCATATTGTTTACGTTTTTTTGTTTATTATATACAGATTAGCAGCCACACACACATACACACACACACACGCTTTTTTTTTTTCTTCCCAAAAACAAAATCATTTTTAAACTAAACCCACTATTTGTGCTTTGCAGAGTATGGTATTCAGATTCGTCTCCACCCCTAGTTTCTCCTCCTGCTTTATCCTATTAGTAGCTTTTTAAGTTTATACACTGCCTGCATGTTCTTTATCTTTTGGGGTAAAGCCAAGGTACAGAAAGCTGTCAGCATGAAGGAGGAAAAAAATTTGGACATGCTTGGCAGGTTTAACTCTCAGTTGATTCTCAACTTTTCATATCGCAGTTGACCCTCAAGAGGAAGTAGGCCCAAATCTAAATATACATATTTAATTTTCTTATCAGTAGATATTGATTGACTGAACTGTTCCCAGGTTTCCACCAGTGAGCGAGGAAGCTGCCGTAGGAACCCCTGTGGGAGTCATCATGGCAGCTGCTGTCAATCAAACTATCGTGTACTCCATCGTCGAAGGCAACGAGGGAGGTGAGTATACTCAGAGCTGTTTATACACAGAGACTTTGCCTGTTGTGGGTTTGCGGTTATTGACTTGGCTGCCTTCACTACCTGTAAGTGACCACTGATAAAGTAGCTGGTGAGTTCATGACATAAAGTTATGTACGTTTATGGTACAACCAATAAACAATCTTTATCATTTTCCCCAAATTACAAAAACACACTTAGACCGTTTGAAATTCGATCGCTCAAACTATATCACACAAACTATCGCACTTTGAAAAGTTGTAAATGGATCCATCTCTCTAAGACGCATAAGTAATCTCTTCTCCTCCCATGTGTAACTAAGTTACACAGTAAGCAGTGTGTGGAAGTGTGTGACTGTGATAATGGCTGCTGAAGTAAGTATCAGGCTTTTTTGCTGTCTCGTTAAAGCATCAGGAAGAAAGCAGCTTGAGGGATTTCAGTACATACAGTCATACAAAAGGCATGAGGTGCAGTTGTACCGTTGACCTGATCCCGGATCAGTGAAACCACTGAATTATTTGTATGGGTATGAGAGACAGTGAGCAAAAGTTTAGTCTCGCTTGTAGTCCATCTGTGTGAGTCATTCATACGTTTGTTTTGGGCTGCCCTCCAGACATCTTTTAAGACATAAAATACTCTACTTTGAATAATAATTTGTGACTGATACGGTTTTTCCACAAGAAGAAAATCAATTACCTAGTTAGAAATTCTTAAAATTGCATCTCCTCCTTCTCCCTCACTGAAAAATCCAGAATCTATAAATATGCAAATATTTTTCATTTCAAAAGTTTAACTGCTGGATAAGGGATGTCTCCTACTTCACTGTGAAGTCCATTCTCAGTGTGTGTGCACTTCAGTTGCACAGAGTTGTGAAGTTTCCACTTCGCACTTGTGTAAGTTGCATACTGGACCACGATTGACTCCAAATTAGTTGTGATGTCACAAATCATGCTGTTAGTTACAGGCGGCACGGAGAAACTTTCCAACTTCAGCAGATGAATATGAAAACAGTCTTCTCGTGTCAAACACAGTGAAGCTCAAACATCCAAGTCAATAAATAATAAGCAAAACACAGGACTTTAAGATTTGACCTGGTCTTTAATTAAATGTGATAACTGACATTTGACCACAGTGTATTTATTTGGATCCACTTCATTTTATTAACAGTTATGTACCTTCCTGAGTGTACATCTGTTCTGGACTTATTATTTAATGGGTGGGTTGGGGAACCTTTTTTATTTTTTCTGTTTGTCCTGATTGTTTATTATTATTGTTCCGGTTTTTGCTTGTTTGGTTTTTCTTTTTTTCTTTTTCTCCTCATCATGGTTTTAAATGGTGAAAATTACATGAAAGAAATCTCTCTTTTGGACACCCGTGCTGTCTACACTGATCTTTGCAACAACAAAAAAAAAAACTAAAGAACATCTGGTGTTTTTTAAAAATGTTTTTACCAGTAACCAAATCAGATTTGTGATCTAGCTAACGGAGGTGCATATATGTGGCTAAATGTAAAAGAAAGTGTATTAAATCGCCTCTGAATTTCATCAAACTATGAGACACTTGACAAATGACAAGTGTAAATGGAGCCTAGGAGTACAAAGTACTTCCATTAAGGTTGCTTGTTTTGTCTGTCATTTTGTAATTAAACAATGTTCAAATTACCTCCTGGTTTAACTCGCTCTGTAAACAGCTCACGACACACAATCTCCTTTTCATTACAATACACTATCAAACTGTTCAGTCACCATCACACTGCTCAATACAAGAGTATAAATAAAAGACTTTATCCCTCTGTGTCCCTTTCTGACCTTTCTTCACTATCTTTTGCTCTCTGTGTCTTTCATCCTACCGTCCCCGCTCTCTCTGACTCTTTATTCTCCATCTCTCTCTCTGTCTCCCGTTCTCTCCAGGCGCGTTTGCATTAAACAAAACAACAGGAGTGATTTCCACCGCCAAGCCGCTGGACTACGAGACCAATTCCAGCTATGTTCTGAAGGTAGAAGCAGACTCCATGAGAGTGGTGTCCTCCAACCTCCGAGCTCCCTCCAAAAGTAAGTGCACTGTTGAAGCAATAAGCCACAAGAGGCTGTGGTGATTTTAGAACAGCTAAGGGGCGTTGTTAAGCACCACACAGAGTAAAAAACAAAGGTTTCTCGACTTTTCCAGCTCTTCAGTTTCTCTCTCATTAATGTCAGCACGTCTCCTTTCTTTTTTATCTTCCTCCTCTCTCCTGTACATCTCTTTCCACCACTCATCCACTCTTAGCCCACCCAGTAAATCAAAATTCACAACAAAATCTGCCCTTTTTTGAAACAAATTGTATAGGTGACTAATAGGCGCAGAGATTTGTAACGCAGTCACAGGTGTGTGTTTATAGTGCATTTTACAATGGCTTTGAACGCAGCTCAGCCAATCATAATTAAGGACCGGAACTATCCGTTTTATAATTATAAACTTTCCTCCTTTGAGTCTGGGCTCAATTTTTGACATCGGATTGCATCATCACATATTTCACAGATTTTCCCTCTAATTATGCACACACACACACTTCCGGAGTAAAAAAATGAGAGTGTATTACACACTATGCAATATTATTAAGATAATATTGCTTCAGGCTTTAGCTTTCTCTCTCTTGCACATACTCTCTCTCTCTGTAGCACTCTCTACTTTTACCTTGTACAGGTTCTCTCTTCTCCTTGTCTACACAGTTATATGTCTTGGAAACACGTTAAATTGGGCCTTGGTTGTCGTTATTACCTTTCAAGAGCTTCCCCTCCATTGTAGCTGTCTATCAAACCCAAAGCTTACACCATCTTGTTGTCTGCACTGTGGCTGTTTCAAAAATGTTTGCTTTTCCCTTCCTGCTAGATGTGTTGCATTGGTTGTCTCCCATCAGGCCTGGCCAGTAAACTACAGTCCAGCATTTCACTGTCAAATGTTTTAAACATGTTTGAGAAGTGGATGAGCAGTGTGGAAGAATGTAAAGATCTGTAACTTTTTCCGATATTCTGTCCCAAATATTGCAGAAAGTGATCAGTACAGTGCAAATCTGTGTTAAATTGAGCTAAACCAGCTGTAATCTGAGCCCAGCCTCACTGCCATTCAGTCTCTCTCCTTAATTTTTTTTTCTCTTTGTACTTTGTACTTTTATTTCTTCATTGTCTTATTTTTTTTTTTCAATTTCCATCCTCATTTTAATCCATCCAAAAACGAATTTTCCTTCAATTGCACATGGGAGGAAAGGCCGACCATAACAAGTTTTAACGATTTTAATTGAAATTATAAATGAAGTGAAAATGGCTCTGATTAGACTCTAACTCTTTCCCCTCTGTCTTTCTTTCTCTCTGCCTTCTTCTTCTTTCTCTCTATCTGTTGGTATTGCTCTCTTTCTCTTCCCTCCTTTCAAAGCATATCTGCATTCTTCTTAATGGATGCTCAGCTCTCTGGGTTTCCCCTTTCTTCTTTAATTATAGTGTTTACCACATGTTGTTCTCATTTCATTCAAACTATTTGAATTTACGCATTCAGTGGGGATTAAAACTACAAATCATTGTAGTCATTAGCAAATCTCCTTCAATTCTTTTTTGGTACGCATTTTAATCAGGGAACAAATCAATAGGATTCTAACAATGTGTTAATCCGGTTTTCTAACTCAAGTGAAGGTTGGAATCGTAAATAGACATTTTGGTGTGGCGTGTCCAGGATGGCTGTTGCAGATAAGCAGATTAATGTTTGCATCTGCTTGTTTGTTTGTTTGCGTTTTTCTCTTTTTCCTGCCAACATTTTTTTTTTTAATGTGATTCTTTTTTTCTTTTGTCTTTCTTGAAGTAAAGCTCAAACAGTTTACCATCTTGGGATTTGTTCTTTCTCGCTGACACATGATTCACCCTTTTACAGGGTTTGGTTGATGTATTATGTTGCAGTTGTACGTGGGTGTGATTCAGAACTTCCTGGTTTGGGCCAGATAAGAATGCTCTCTGTAGTGAGCCATTACAGTGAATGTCAGGGGTTCATTGGCAGAATGTTTTGTTAAATTACAGTAATATTTCATCGTATTTTTGGCCTTTTAAAATATACTTTCCCATTCAGTTTGTGTGTAATTGAACATTAGCACATAAATTAATTTAAATCTTGGCACTGACATGATTTTGAAAACTTGGAAAAGCCTTGATGTCCACAGAAATACCAATATTCTTGACCAGTAAGGTTTTGTGATGCATATGTCTCCAAAATTTATCAACACGCACGCATTTGATCGAGTGGTTCAGAGCTCAGGGTCACCTCTACTGCAGCATCCCTAGACAGTCTGCAGTTTGCTGTGTTTCTCTCAGCACATGTTCAGAGTTTATGAACACCTTCTGTCAGCTCTGGGACGGGAGCGAACAATTGTTCAGTCATTATTTACTATAATATTCCAGCTTTTGGATCACTATTTAAATGCTTACAGCTTGTCTACCCACACGTCTTTCATTTGTCCTTCTCACACGAGTGTGACAGACAGATACGCTTCTATTTTAATTAATATGTCATGTGTAGACACTGAGGGAGGACTGGATCTGCTACTGCTGCTCTAATATGCGGCTTTCGCTAAGCAGCCTGTGAAGATATTGTGTTAAATATATTATTTGTTTACTGCATTAATTCTGTATAAGATTTGTAAAAATGTGAACGGAACTGGGTTGTAATTCACAAATATATTCAAATTCTCCACAAGGGGAAGCTGGTCCGTCAGACCAGTTCTACAGATGCCGACCTGCACCACCAAATTATAGCTGCTGAAGTTGTAACACTTTTGTCACCTGCAGGCAACACTCATGTAATGTTTGTTGCCTGCAGGTAGAAAAAGAGGCTATTATTTTCCCTGCCTTGGCATGTCTACCTGCTGCTGCTGCTTGATGAGAGGTGACACAGGTTGAACTGGAACTGCAAGTCCAGACCTGTTGATTTGAAACTGCCTTTATAGGTACTGGCTGATGTTGGTTATGAGTTCTTTGAATCAGTGATGCTGTGTGTCCTTGTTAATTAATTTCATTTTCATTGTTTATTTATCTTTGTGGTTTGTTCCTTTAGTTTAAAACACACTTAATGTTTCAGTTTATACAACTGAAATTGGAATTCTTGGTGCAGTTCATCAAGCAGCTAATTGTTTTATTTTGTGTGTGCAAAAGTATATCCTAAATGTGTACATGGTGTGTGTGTGTGTGTGTGTGTGTGTGTGTGTGTGTCCTAGCTAACACAGCCAGGGTGGTGATTGATGTCCAGGATGAGAACGACCACCCGCCAGTTTTCAGCAGATCTCTGTACATCGGAGGGGTTGCAGAAGATGCCAAAACGTTCACCTCGGTCCTGCAAGTACAGGTACAAATACAAACACACATACACACAAATGCACATAAACAAATTCATTTAGTACAGAATGTGGATGAAATACCAGGAACAGCTGACAATATAACGTAGTTAATGCTAATTCCCTGCAGTACAACCTTTGTTCAGCTTCCAGCAAAATTAATTTTAGCTCAGTGTGAAGGTGCTTACAGTGCCTGTGTGTGTATTTGCATGCTTGTATGGTCCAGTAAGTAACAAGATTACTGGGAAGATTCTTCTCTCTCTCTCAATGTATCAGTTAATTGATATATCTCTTTGTGTCCTTGTCTTTTACCTTCTGTAACTCTGGAGAATTTCATATCACTGTAAACAACTTGAGTGACTCTCGTGTTATTAAAATGCCTTTCAGGACTCAAAATGGGTCATGGAGCCTATCTCTTTCAGCCTCTATCTGAGAAGTAGCAATATGCTTTAATGAGCCTGAATGCCACAAGAGATTGGGGCAGGGTATCTGGCAGAAAAGTATGCGCTTTAATATTTTATTACAGTGTTCAAGATCATTCTTAGATATTTCTGCTTCATTAGATCATACACATTGAGAGTGACAGGAAAGATGAGAGAATAGGGGTGAGCACGCAACAAAGACAGTATAGAAAATGTGCTTTGCTCTTTCATAAACTTGGTATTTGAAATTATTACTCCTCTGTTGCAAATACCATGACGCGGTGTTTTTGCATATGGATATTGATTGCTAAGACAAGTTTCATAAACTGCTCTCCAGCCGCTCGGACCTCTTTAAATACTTTAACTGACTGACAGGAAGAACTAATAGCCTGCTCGTAGGCTCACTCACTACAGGGAGAGGGAATAGATCTGGTGGAAGGGAGAGGATTGATGGTTAGATAAAGATAACTGGTATCCTGCTGAGAGACAAACTGAATGGACAGAGGAGGGGAGGGGAGACATGCATGATTCATGGGCGGATGAACTGACGAAGTGGGGTGATGACTAGAGGGACGAGGACGCTGGCGGACACGCTTTCTAACATACAGATGAAAGTGTGAGTGAGACAAGAGATGGAGAGAAAGTTTGAGAAATGTTTTCATTCTCAGTAGTTTCATTCAAGTATAACTAATTCCCTCACATCTGTCTGAAACACACACGTTGTCTTAATGAGTTTTGTGTGTGTACAGGGGCTACGTTTTGCAATCTGTTTGTACTATATTGTTTCATGCAGGGCTGTCATGCCTTCAGTGTGTGTGCTCAAGTGCACATGCAGGAGTTCATCTGTCTTTTTTGTACCTCAGAAGATACCAGAACACAGTTATTGATTTGATTGCAGATGTGTTTCATGTTAGCAAATCTGCTTGTTACCTTCTTTTATTCTTCAAAATCAATTTCAGGAATATTTTTGTCACTTTTTCCTCCATAACCAATGCAAACACAGATATGTGAAATGTATCCCTCATATATTCTCTAGCACTGTTCATTCCTAATTCCTACCTTTCCTTTTAGTTCAGACCTAAAATAACCCTGCATTTTTTTAAAAGTCTGCATTTGTGTGGGTGTGTTGCTACAGTGCAGGTAATAAGATGAAGCTAGGATGAAATCCAATCCAGAAAGTCTACTTTAAAAGAAAGTTTTTATTGCTGCTACAATGGATTTTGCAAGTCTGGAAAATGATCACAGCAAAAATCCTTTTATCCTCCTTCATGGCGGTTGCGAGGTAAACATTCGAACTACAGCAATCACGTTACAAAGTGTTCTAACTGGAATGTGCACTTGCTTCTATTTGATTGGCCAATGCAGCGCTTTGCAGGTACAACTGCAACAATGAATTGATTGAAATTAATCAGCAACTATTTTGATAATCAAAGCCAAAATGCCAAACATTCGCTGGTTCAATGTGGGAATGTTGCTTTTCTTGGTCATAAATGACAGTAAATTCAATATTTGGCGGATTTCGACTGTTGGTTGGACAAAATAAGACATTTGATAACATCATGTAGTGCTCTAGGATACTGTGATGAGCGTTTTTCAGCATTTTCTGATGTTTTATCGACCAAATTAATTGAGAAAATAATGAGCAGGTTAATCGATAATGAAAATAATCGAAATCGATTTAAGAATGACAAGAGACAGCAGAATGTTTCTCCAAAAAATGTTTTTGTTTTGTGTTCAGTCACCAATCACAATCATTAGATTAAATTTTTTTTACAGCTATGAGAACATCCTCCATTTCCTTTATGTATCGTATTATGGGAGTTTAGGGTTGAGGGAAGATAGAGGGTATCATATGCTGCACAGATTGCAAAACTCTTTGAGGCAAATTTGTTATTTAGAGCTCTGTAAAAAATTGACTTGACATCAACAACACATTGAAAAATCAATTTTTCTGTAGTATGCATACTTATGGTTTTAAGTATACTGTAAATATACTACACTACATTCTTAAATCCTGTTTAGAATTAGCATGTAGGACACTGCTACACCGTTTCTAGGTGCAATAGAAAACTTTAACATCTGTACTCCATACCTGTGCTATTACAGTTAGGTAGTTGAAGTATTGCTGAAAAGTTATCTCAGCTGTGCCATGCACCTCTGCAAGTAGGAATACAAAGAATAGATCTGTGTATCTATTCTTCCCTCATCTCCTCCCTTATTCCCTCCCCCTTTCTTCATTCATCCCACCATATTTCCTTTATTCCGTCTTCCCTGCTTCTCTTATTCCCTGGCCATAAGAAAACTTTTTTTTTCTTACTATCATAGTGTTACATTTGATGTGGTGGGTGTCTCAGAGCTACATCTGTTTTCTATACTTCCAGCCATTCTTGTAAAGAACCAGCAATAAGTCAGTGTCTGTCTGAGTGTGCGTCTGTGTCTGGATGTGTACTGTATGTGAGGTTTGCGTGTATGTGTGAATGATGAGAGGCTTGATAGGCAGCAGAAATGACAGAATAGATGAATGGACCTGCGTACAGCTCAAAGCACCACTTTACCCCCTACTGCTGATTCAGAGCACTACATCAAACACTACAAGTACTGACAGCAGGTTTCCCCACAAGCAAAAAACATCCTGAAAATCTTACAAGCAACAATATTAGGTGGCATTTTGGTGAGTGAAAAATACAAGATGGAATATCAGTCCTGAACTCAGCTGCTCAAACACCTAGAATTACTACAATAATGACAACAATGACTTGATCACAGTGTTGATTGCATGGATGATAATGATGATGACGACCTTCATGATAATAGTGATCATGATGCTGGTATTGGTCATTGTGTTATGATAATGATTATAATAATAATACTTTCTATTGATTCTTATTTTTCTCATCTTCCAGGCCCTGGACAAAGACACCGGTAACTACAGTTCTATGATTTACCGGCTGATCATTCCCCCTCCTGCTGGTAAAGATACTAAAGACAGCAAAGACGGCTTTGTCATCGAACCATACAGCGGCGTGGTGAAGACGGCAATCATGTACCGCAACATGAGGAGGTCATATTTTAAGTTTGAGGTGGTTGCTACGGACAACTATGGTCAAGGACACAGCAGCAAGGCGGAGATAGTGGTGTGTATATTCGATTTTTGAGACTTGTGTCAGGTTTATAATCTTTTCCCATAAGGAGGCTATTTAATCTTCTATTCTACATTTTTCTTTAAACAAATTTGGTAAGATGATTTGCATATGTTCCAATAAGATTTACGTTGCTCCCAAAATGTAAAAATGTGACTGAGTGTGAAAACAAATTTAAATTGTCACAAGCATGAAGTATAGATGGATTGGAAAAGGTTATCTTTTGCAATGAAACCCTTTTTTTTTAGTTGTGTTCAATGTAATCATTCAAAGCTGAACATGCTGTTTTAAGCTCAATTTAAATGCTGAAATGAGTCTCATTTACAATTTTTCTGCTGTGTAGGTGTCAGTCGTGAATCAGCTGGACATGCAGGTGGTCGTATCAAACGTCCCTCCAACATATGTGGAGAAAAATAAAGACAAACTGCTCAGGTAACCAGGAGTATATATCACTACTTTTGTATTAAATTCTTGCACGCACTCGTTGAAGTCTGGGGCACAACCCTTATCTCAGGGAAATTATGTTCAATTAATCAGTTTTAATCAGTCTCATAACTAAGAATTCGAATTCTTTACGATACATTGACCTCTGTGTTCTGCTTCAAAGAACACAACTTCTTGCTGATAAATGAGGACATTTATTTATAGCTAAATGTCTGAAGAATACATGATGAAGAAAATAACCAAGCAAATGAATAAAAGATCTTTAAATGATAAGATGAACCTTAACTCAGTGGGCAATAGTGAAGTGAAGTATGTAACTCAGAATTATCAAAGAAAACAGCAGGACGCTAAGGAAAAATTAACTTCTCAAAGGGAATTATTTCTTATTCAACATCAACTCATAATCCCAGAAGGGTGTGTGTTATGCCTATTGTTGAAGCATTATGCAGACATGAATCTGTTTCGGCTGGTTCTGAGGTTGGTGTGCAGGTTTGTGCTGCTTTGCAGCGAACAGCAGGCCGGTCTGCAGGCTGGGCTCCGCCCTGAAGGAGCCTTCGCTGCAAACCACGCTCCCAGGCGGCTCCGCGGAATGCAGTTAGTTGCCGAGCAACGAGGACCCAACTGCGGGGTCTACAGCAGTCTTGTTTCAGGGCCGACAGGCAGAGGTCCAGTGGTCTTGCTTCAGGACCAACGAGCAGAGGTCCAGCGGCCTTGTTTCAGGGCCGAAAGGCAGAGGTCCAGCGGTCTCAGAGGCCGCCAGACAGCAATGAGTTGCGGCCTCTGTTGAGTTATGGTTATTTTGGCTGACTGTCGAATAAAATTTTAATCTGGCTACACTAACGTCTTCCAACTAGGCTTGGGTAATTCCATTGGCTGGATGAAAAACTTCAAAAAGGAAATACTATAACATTAAAACACAAGGCTTCTTGGTACAAAAATATAAAACAGACAAAGAAAACAGTTCTTCAGTTGTACTGAGGCACTCTGAGGCTTGTTTTAGAAAAAGGTTAAAAATGTGAGTGTACTCTAGGCGAACAACAAAAGACAATAAAGGAGATGTCTAGAGGAAAAAAAGAAACAAAAAAGGAGCGGAGACAAGTGCCAGCCTTAAGCACGGGGGTCAGGCTCTTTTATCAACTTAGCCCAGACAGGCAGAGTTTTGGGCATGTTTTGGGCATGGAGAAGATGCTTTGCGCCACAACCTTTAATGAATATTAATTCCCTTTGTTCTCCAGAGAAACGTGATGTGGAGCTAACATGGCGACTTCTGTGTGCCTGAAATAGTGGCTCATGTTTCCTCTGTGATTTTAATTCAAGTTTTAGGCGCAAAAAGTCACATACTTCAACACTGTTGTCAAATAATTGTGATTTCAAACATAACATTGTATAGTTATTATGTAAAACCATCAAAAACACAGGTATAACAATAGCTCTTGTTTTAGCATTAATCATTCACAAGAAATTCCTGAAATTCATGACTGATCACTTGATGATCTCCAATGCTGCTCTCATAGATACACAGAGTTAGACACCAGTAAATTGATTACACAATAAAAAGAAAAGAAAAATCTCAGTCTTACACAACATGATATTCTTAACATGCAATCTTGATTGTCTTCAGACAGGCTCGCAAATCTAAAATCCATTTCAGAGTTCAGATTCTCTGTTCCCTTTGATCTGACTGCAGCCGGCAGGGGGTCCATGCCATTTGTGTGTGTGTGTGTGTGTGTAAGAGAGAGAGAGAGAGGGGAGGAAGAGAAGAGGAGTTGTTTATTCAGTCTCCTTGTTCTCTGGCTAAAATAACCAAGGAGTTATTTTATTGTCTTCACATCTAGCTGTTACTCCGTTATCTCCCCAGCCATCTGTCTTTCAGGGACGTTTTGAGGGACAGTGTTTGGTTTGTTCAGTGTCATTCTGTCACCTCCCACTGGGAGGATGAAAGTGTGACTTCATACAAATCTGCCTGTCTGTCTGCACTCACCTCTCTGTCTATTTTGTAGAATTAAGTGGAATTAAAAAAAAAAAAAAAGACAACAAGGCTGTCCTGCTACGTCACATACGTTTGATGGTATGATTTACTGTAGCTATCATTCTACCTCGCCTTTGTCTTATCTAGTTTCTTCCTTTATGTAATATATTGATAGATCTACAGAATTAAGCTGCGATGAGAATCAAACTCTGCATAAGTATTTGCATTTCTTATTTTAAAGAAGAATGCTATTGCTCCTACAGTGTTTATAGAATAAGCAGCTTCTGTTTGACATGTACCTTCAACAGTAGCTGTTGATGGACACCTTGTCTGTTGAACTGCTGACTCTCTGCTTACACAACATTTATTGCTAGACTTTGATAGACAAACAGTTGCCCACTCACCTGCTCAACTTGTATGAAAAAACTTTAAAGATTCACAGAACGGTGGAGCAATACAGTTGAGGAACACATCTGGCTGTCCTTATGTGCATTGTCACTGATTTGTATGCAAGCCTAGAAAGTCAGTAATAGTTGTATTATTGTGCACGACTCGAATATGAAATAATTCGTCCAGCCACATAACTCATATGAGAGTATGTATAGTAATAAGGAAATAGTCATCGTTGTTGGCCACACAAGAGGTGAATTAGAATTATGATTGTTATTAATCTTCATTATGATTTTGCGAGGGTATAGGTCTTTTAAGGTTAAGTGACTGAGATGCAAGGACAAGAAAACAAACAAGTTCACTTTAGGTTACACACACATTTATTACTAATACTACGGCTACAAGTACTAAACACTACAACTACAACATTTTACAAACAAGACACAAAAGGGAAAGGGGAAACTGGTACCCAAGGTTATGGCTAGTGATGAGATGAGATGACTGTTACCTGAGAAGCAGTGAGTCAAATCAATGGCACAACAACTTAGTTCTGAATTGCCAATTGAAGTTACAAATTATGAAAGCACCAGGGTTTAAGCAAGTTGATGAAGGTTTTTTGAAATACTTGCTTGCTCTCTGGGGTGGCTTGTTGTGGAGAATGGAGTTCGATGTGCTGGCGTGAGAAGCTGGAGTCTGGATCTTGTAATGATGAGTAAGTCGGTCTCCTAATTTTGATTCTTAACTCATGACTCTAGATTATGAGATTTCACCTCCTATTGTTACAAATCACATGTTCGGACTAGCAAAAAGCAAGAGCCAAAAGCAAAAGCTAAATACAAGGGCAAGAAAAAGCAGCCTGGTTTCTCAGATAAGAGACTAAGTTTTGGTCTGCCCACCCAGAAGATGCATCCTGGCCAATCACAGATCACAGATTGCAGAGTAAATCCCCTCCTGTCCATGGACAGGCAGGTTCAACTCCTGAATGCTGTTACTCTTTTAATCAAAATTGTAAGTCTTATAACAATTGCATTATTTCAAATTTTGCATTTTGAATAGTAGTAGTAACGTTTTTAGAGTGAAACAAGGAGAATGAAACATAATGTTAGTGTTATCAAAGATGATGGAACTGTGTTAGTGATGCAAGGAAAGTATAATTAAAGCACATAACAAGACATATTGTGATACTACATGATCTGACAGCAAACGGTAGGGGTCCATGCCATTTGTGAGGGTGTGTGTGTGTGTGTGTGTGTGTGTGTGTGTGTGTGTGTGTGTGTGTGTGGGGGGGGGGGGTCTGTATGTCACTGGGGCCTGACATGTTGGTGATGACCTGTAAGATGTTTGCTACTTTGATGCTAGTTTTCCCAGTGATCAATTCTTTGGTCAGTTATTTTAGTCCTAAAAATCAGAGTTCACAGTAAGATTAAGGTTGGTCCCAGCTGGTCTCTGTGGAGGGTCAAAGGATGACAGGTTGTTCCTTATCTGATCCTTCCTGTTAGCAGGATGTTGTTTATGGTCTGGTGAAAAGTTTGGAAATCTCACTGATGTCTGTTGGCCAGCATTTCTGGGGGGTTAAAGAGAGAGCTGGTTTGATTTGTACTGTCTGCATTCGAAACATGAGGGGACTTTCCCCTACACAGTTCAGAAAAAGTCATAGTTTTGTGTACAAGTTAACAGTCATATATTTTATTTAAATCAAATTTTAACCTTGATTTTATGCAATTGTGGATCATACCAGTCTGTGATTCCTTTATATTGATTTATCTATGGTGTGCCTTCATAGGAAGGACTCAAGCTGTAATTGCTACCATGGGGGAAATTGATAAAGAGCACAAACAGTCCTGTGTTTAAAAATAGCACTTTTATCATAATGAAGTGTACTAGTAAGAATAAAGTTGCAGTGCTTCATTAAACTAGAACCCACACTGGGATAAAGAAATTAAAGGATTGAGCTGTGGTTACAGAAGTGTATGGGGATATACTTTCCCAGGAATGTTTTTAGGCTAAATTCAAACAATGATGATTTTTGGAAATGGATGATTTACAAAATGTTACCTGTTACTGTCACCTATGCTACCAGTTGGCTCCTTTGTAGTCTGTCTCTTGAAGCCAACACACAAATATTCACTAATATTTGCCCTGAAAAAATGACCTTATCAACACCACAGTGGCAGCTTACACGTAAGATATTAACTATCTCCCGCCACAATCTGGCAAATTTGTTTTCATTCATTTGAAGAAGAGAAAGATGTGTAATACAAGAGACAAAATGCATTATTCATTATGTGATATGGTATTTTGCCATGTACAGTACACTCTCACCAGTGAGCCTTTCTGCACCTCCCACATACACCGTATAACCTGATAATGATGTTTTAAAGCATTTACTATCCTTTCTGTCTACCTCAATCTTTCTCTAGCTTGTACACACACACACACACAAGTAGGTATGGCTATCTTAGTGAGGACATTCATTGACATGCATTCCCTAGCCCCTAATCTTAACCATTACAACTAAATACCTAACCCCGACCCTTACCCTAAACTGAACCTAAACCCAATTCTAACCTTGACCCTAGAACCAAGTCTGAACCCTCAAACAGCCCTTTAAAGGTGTGTCAGAAAATGAGGACCAGCCAAAATGTCCCCACGTTCCTAAAATGTCCTCACTTTCCAGTTCTAAAACTCAAATTGGTTCTCACAATGATAGCCATACAAGGACACACACATAAACACACACACACACCTTTGTGGGACCATTCCTGCTGTGAGCAGGTGTTTCTGGGGGGACAGGATTCAATATTGCACAGCACGGAGTCTGCCTAGCTGACAGGATGAAAAAAATGTGTTTGTGTGTGGTGTGATAAGAGTCTAAGAGCTCGGTCTTTGCATGTTTGGAAATATGTGTCTGTCCATGCATAGATTTATACATTACACAGTCCACAAAGGTGAATTTTTGTACTTCTGTTAATGTGTGCGTGTCAGCCGTGTAGGTATTCTGCTGGAGTTCAAATACAAGTGAGATAAATGCCTCTTCTGTTTATTCTAAAGCTATTATTTTTTCATCCTCAGCATTTTAGAACACTATGTCCAGGAACAGATACCGGGAGCCAAGGTTGTCGTGGAAACCATCGGGCCCCATCGCCATGGCGATGGAATGGAGCAGGAGGACTACACCAAGTCGGACCTAATGATTTATGCTATTGACCCCCTGACAAACAGAGCTGTATCTAGACAGGAGCTCTACAAGTGAGAACTTTGCCAACAAATCTATGAATAGTAAAATGGCAGCTCTCCAAAAAGCTTTGTTCTATAATGTAAGACAGGACCTAACCTAAATTACATCTCTATTAAATCATTTCTAAATTAATTGGCATCAATTAGGATTTTGGAGTGCTGCCACTCACACAAGTTTTCGGATATTTTGTTGAAGTTAATTTTGTACTTTCTGGAAGCGTAGCCAAGAGAAGACAACTTGTGACTAGGAGTCACTTTAAGGGTCGGGAATACAAATTGATAGAAAACTACTTAATAGTTTCATAACAGAACAAATAAGTGTGTGCCAGTGTGAAATCATATGACTTTGTGACCGATTTGCTGCATGGTTAACTGTCATTTAGCTGGCAGGGAATTGTGGCCTTCACCGCCACATCTACTGAGTAATAGAGGTCAATGTGTAGTGTTTATTACTCAATCACATGATTGTGTTTCTCATCCCAAGGTTTCTTGATGGTAAACTCTTGGACATCAACAAAGAGTTCCAGCCCCTCCTCCCTCCTGGTGGGCGGATCCTGGAGATCCGAACCCCTGAAGTGGTGACCAGCGTAAAGAAAGCTGTGCAGGCCGTAGGCTATACAGAGGGGGCGCTGTTGGCTCTGGCAGTTATCATCATCATCTGCTGTGTCCCTGCCATACTGATAGTCATTATCACCTACAGGCAGTAAGTAGAAGGGCATCTTTAAGCTTAGTGAAACATTACGACAATAGTCCCACTCAGTGCGAGTCCCAGAGCTGGGGAGAGCAGCAGGCGAGCGAACTGTCAATCACAGTTGTCCGTCAGTGCCCACACGGCAGACATGAAAGCCTACTATACGTCTTCAAATCTTATTAACGGAGCAACAATTTAAAAAATGACCACCAGCACACCTATTACAGGACCAGAATTGACACCATATCGACTTGTTGAAAAAAAATTATTCACAGTTTTAAGTATTTCAAGAGAGAAATATTTTGAATGGGAGTCAATTGGAGCCAGGGATTTTTTGGAGCCAGTATCTAGCAGTTGTCGGTGGCATCGCCCTTTAAGGTACTTCCGCGATGGCTTCAACCTTAAGCTGCGGTAGTTGCTGCTTGGGTATGCCATACAGTAGTAATAAACTGCGACTTCCAAACAGTTAAGGCCAGTCTTCAAAAACAGTTGTTTCATTCTTTTAGTCGCACAACTCCATTTGCACGTGTGTATGTCTCCAGTTTTTTTTTACGCTCCATTTATTTTCTCTTGCACTTCTACTGATGTTAAATCTATCACAGTCCGACACAACAGCCCAATAATAAATCCTTTGAAATCTTTTGAAGCTTATAATGCTCTTTGTAATGTACCCCTGAATGTGTGAATTGTGAATTGTGGGTTGGCATCGTAGGGCATCCCAGTCACTGATGTAATTGTGCTTGAAGTGAAACCATCTACTTCAAAAAACGGCTTTTAGGCTTTTATTTCAAATTGAAATGCTAACAAAGATAACAAGCCATGTAGATAGTTTATGATTTTTGTGCGCAGACAGTCAGACAAATAGACAAAGCTGACAGGACTCTCCCACAGGACGTCATCCTTTAGCACTATTTATCATTTTATCACCTGGGCCAGTCACCTCCCTGGATGATTCAGCATGGCAGAGTGCCCCACAGAGCCATTTCTAATAGTTTGTTTAGCTAACCACCGTGAAAGGCTATTAATTTCATCTGTCTCCCTAACACACATAAACAAGCACACACACACACACACACACACACACGCACACGATCAGTGCATTTTGGAGACAGCTTCTCATCTCCTGCTGAGAAAGGGAGACAAATAACAGCAGACTGAGAGGAGAGGAGAGGAGAAGAGAGGAGAGTAGAGGGCAGATTTGAAAAGAGAAAAAAGGAGTGGTAATCATCAGCATAATAATCACCAGTCTTTCATTTTGCTAAATGACTGTAATGAAGACCAATTGTCCGACTCTGCTTGTAAATTATAATAAGTAAAACTGGCTAACAAGAGGTACTGTGTGATTTATGGCTCAAATAATCACTAATCTTTCTCTTTCTCTGTCTCTCGTCTGCTGCATCTGTCGTCACCAGATTCAAAGAGTGAGTACTGCTTTCATATGCTAAAATATCAACGTAATGGCTGTTAAATAACACCGTTTCACTGTGATGAATCTGTTGACTTTCACTGTACAATAAAATAGATGAGAGCAGGAATGGCGGTGAAACATAAAGGACAGTGGACAATCAAACAAATCAATCCTGAATAACATGGAATCAATAAACGTCCAAGATTGACGGTTTTAATAGTGTATGTGTGTGTGTAGTCATATTGGAGTCCAGGTTATAGTTATATTGACTAGAGAAGTCCATCCATACTAGTTGGCTATTTAAAGAAATAGTTTGACATTTTGGGAAATACATAAACATAAACATACACATAAACCCCAGTAAAACAGTGATTTGTTGTTTTTACACTTTTTTAAAATATGGATTCCACAAACAGATTATACTGTGTTGATTAGTGAGTGTTAGAGGTGCTGGCTGCAGATTTTGTTACCTTTGGACAGAACCAGTGAAGACCATGTAAATTTGAGAGACAAAATAACCGTTTTCCTTTACCAAATGAAACGTTGAATTAGTGATTGATTAATTAGTGATTCCAATTTCACTCGCTCTCTCATAAAATAATTTGTTCATGAATTACAATTTTATATTTAAAACGGGACACAAACATTTATGGCATTAGTAAAAACTACATAACAGTAAAATGTATATTGTGAAAATATATATGTTCACACAGGGTGGTAGCCCTAGATATAAACTGTTGAGTTATATTTTCTGTAAATCTAGCCAACATCAAGGTTAAAATGCTGTTTCAAAGCCTTCTCACCACTGCCAGGAATAAAACTTGGGTGGAGAAACCTCGATACCTTTTGAGTACCAAACATGTGTCCATAGCTCCAATTATCAAAAGTTAGTATCTAGTGCTTGATCAGATTCTTAGACTGGTTTACTTATTATTTGGTCTGATATTTCCTAATTTACATCAGAAAACTTTTCTTACTTTAGACTTTATTTTATTTAGGTAAAAATTCTCATTAACACTGATGCAGTGAGCAGTTTCATACATTTTCTTAAATGCAAAATGGGCAAGGTATTGGCACAAATATATTATTTTGGCCTATTCTTGTCCTAACAGTAAAATTTAAGTATATTGAGTCTAAAATACTGCAGTCAGCCTATAAAATAACCACCATGTGTAGTTTTTAATTTAAATTGTCAGTCTCAGTGTCTGTAATTAGCATGCAGACTTTCTCAAGGACACACACAGACATGGATGTACTGATGGTTTCAAGCCTCAAGCCTGAGGTCTTTCTGTCAGTTATGAGCCCTCCGTACCTTCTTCATGACTATTTTACTGCTTTTTAAGGTTTTGGTTTTACTTTAACTTTAGACGACTAAGTTTGTTTTTCCTTTCTGTTGGTGTCCAGACGCCAGGCAGAGTGTGCCAAAACAGCCCGTATCCAGATGGCACTGCCAACAGGCAAACCTGGGGGAAGCACTGCCAACAACCTGTATGAAGAGCTGGGCGACAACGCCATGTAAGTGAAGTGTGAAAGTGGCATTTACATTGATGAGCCAAAGCAGAGGCATTAGATCACATTTCTACGGCTGTTTAACTTCAGCCTTTGGCAGTGTGCCTTTCCTGCTGTGGGGGGTTTGTGGTGTCAATACATGCAGTCCCACAGCATCACATGCCCAACATTTTTTCTGCGTATCCTTGATTCCCAGACATATTATTCAGAATGCTAAAGTGCCATGTTTTCCCAAATTATCTTCTTTTCATGCATTAAATAACAGAAGAAAATGATAAATCTAACATAAAGTAACTGTAAACAACAGGAGAAACAAACATAAATGGTAAATACAATAATATGACATTAAATAAGAACAAAACTTACAGAACAATAACAACTCTTTGCTTTCATTCCTTCTGGATGTGTGCACCTTGTAAGTAAACAAAATGTTAACAGGCAAAGTGGACCCCCGTGGCTTTCTTTAGGTCACTAATGGATCACGCATCCACATCATCTACAGACTTGTTCAATCACCACATTTAAAGGCTCGCCATATTAGGCCGACAATTAAACTAATTGGTTTAATATTCTTGAGCCAGTTTCACTGATGAACAGACTTCTGTGCTCACACAAAAAGGCACCTGTTCTTAAACACTTTGTAAAGATGATGTTGCTTTAAATATTTATTGAAAAGAACTTTGAGTTTTATATTTTAGATAAACTATATATCATAGTCTGTCTGAGTGTGAACATTCTGATTGAAATGTGCTGAGATTCAGTCAAACACACGTCCTCACTGAAATGAAATTTTTATTTATCACACTGAGCTGCTTTGCAGAACTTGCCAAAATCACTCCTAAGCTCGGAGCCCTTTCTGGGATTTATAGGCTGAGTCAAAATGTCTCAAAGTAACCCAAGACTGTTTGTGAGTATGGCCTCAGAGCTTTTTTTTGTAGTCTAGAGACATTTCCTTTCATTCATTTAACATTTTGCAGCAGCCAAAGAAACTGACATGAAAAGACTACACACAATCTTGGATTAATCAAGCAGAGCCTTGTAGCCCCACATCACACTAACGCCAAACAAAGCTCTGATTTTTGAATGCATCAATAGTCATAGATAAACCCTGCAATTATATCTTCACAAAGTTCAGCGACATTCAGCTCTTTCCTCATCAGCTACCTGGCTGTAATGCATACCAATGTCCTCACTATAACAAAAGATAAAATGAAGGTGAGAGATCTGCCCACGGAACAATATGCACTCTGAGTGTGGCCTCTCAAGCTCACTACTAGATTTTCAGTGATTTGGTGGCTTGCAGTAACAGTGTACAGTGTAATCACTGGCACATTTAATAAAATATCTAGCTTTCTTAGAGGTCCACCAAATGTGACCTTTTCTTGATCATCCTCCACAGCAGATTGAGGAGTTTTGTGGATTTTTTTAAATTCTAGTGTTGCTAATCATTAGGGCAATGAACCACAACCAGTAAATAAGCTTTTTGGTGATTATAGCAAAATTACTTTTTATAGCCCTCTAAATGTTATTCATATTAATTGTGTCCTACACCTCAACTCCTATCAGGGCTGAAAAGGATTACAGCCCATCTACTCTGTTACATCAATAAGTTGCTTTATTATTGTGCAATTTTGTTATATTCTGTTCGCAGCTTTTAGCAAATTGTGTTTCTTTTTGTCTTCTTGGCAATTTCCATTGGTTTGAAACATGTTGGTTTGGTTAAACAAGAGTCTAATAGTGACTGCATGTAGAGATACCATATTAGCTTTTATCTGAAAGTTTTAACAACCGCACATACACACATTCACTAACTCGAGGCAATACAAAGATAGTTTTTTTTATAATTCCTTACTGAAGCGTTAAGAAGAAGTTGAGAGGAACTCTTATCAGCATTACATGCATCACCAGTTTCCTGTCTGTCCTTGATATGCTTCCCTACTCTCATTAACATGAGAGCAATTCATGTGCAAGATGGCGGGAACTATCTCCAAACGACAACAAGGGATTTCCAAGTGTGTGTGTGTGTGTGTGTGTGTGTGTGTGTGTGTGTGTGTGTGTGTGTGTGTGTGTGTGCATGTGACTAACCAGTCCAAACAATCATCTGAAAAATGTGTGCGGAAATGAACTTGGATATGAGATAATTGAAATAAATGCAGCCCGTAATTTATGAAGACCACCCTGGGCGATAATTAATTCTATTGATAAGCTGCAGAGCACGTTTAATTGTGGTGGGGAAGGGCTTTTGTGTGTGTTGGTGTGTGCGTGTGTGTGTTTGCAAAGTAGGCAGTTTGGGATTTTTATGTAATTAGCATATGTCTGTGTGTTGCATATCACTGCCATCTTGTAGGGACTAAATATTCCCCAAAGGGTATAAAACCAGGCAAAGGGCAAAAGTTTGCACACTCATAATTAAGGTCCATTATCAAACTGCTCAGTAGACTGACTTTTGAGGCATTTTTTCACCCTTTTAATTACCTCTGGCTGCTCTCTTGACAGGCTTTGGTTTTAATGTCTATTTTCAATTACCTATGAAAAATTAAGTGTTCTTCAACTTATTATTAGTAGCACATTAAATGAGGCATGTTTTTTTTTTTCTGGATTAAGAATCATGTTATTTTTCAACACAGCACATTATCAGTTATCATAGTTACAGTTATTGTCACTAGTGCCGCAATTGATCAAAAACTAGATTTGTTTTCATATTTTAGGCCTGCACTGAAATATTTACTTTAAAGTTTTTCCCCCATAATTGGCATAGTTAATAACTCCCATTCAATTTCAAATGGCAGGAAACAGCTTAAGACAAAGTTAGACATTAAGCTTATGTAATATGCATAAAATAAAGCCTGATTATTCACAATCATATTGAAAAATTATCATTCTAAGACCTGATAATATTGACAATGTACTCAAGCATTTACTATGAAAAACAAGTATGACAAAGAGACAATAGCTTACATATCCTAATTTGATAATATACTCCAAAGAATGACCTCGTGTGATGCTCACCTCAACAAAATGAAATTATCCTTTAATTTCAAAGGGTTCTCCAAAATGTATACATATTGTATATTGAAGATAGAGTATTGCTTTTCTTAAAAATGTATCAACTCCTATACTGAACTGTATGTGAGACAACTTAAAAACAGTTCTCTAGTCTTAATCTTATACGGTAGCATAATGGCAATCATTGGGGAGGGAAATTCATTTATGAAGGTTGGCAGTTGTATTTCCCAGACAGGCACTAAAAAAATTATTGAGTAATGTTTGCTCTTCTCTCAACAACTGCCACCAGTGTTAATGTGCGAGGTACTTACCCCCTTTGGACAACAGTAGATGGTTATCATTGTACAGTAAAAGGCATCAGCCAGGTCCAGGAATGCGTAGAGCAGTGAAGCAAGACTGTATTTTTGCTCATCTAGATAGATAGATTGTTTATTTGTCCTCAAGGAGGAAATTCTTTTTAGCAGTAGGTGCATACAAACACAAACAAGTAAGACATACAGAATACAGGATTACAGGGACACGTAATTACAGGGGTCACACATCAGAGACAAAGACATGGATTGACACTGTACACACCACTCTTATCTAACCCTTCCAGGACAAATAAACGCTTGAAACACTTCGTCATATGGCAGCAAAATTAAGTGTTACTCTACTTATTTACTCTAAATTGTTATTATGTACTGTATATATACCCTATATGCCCTTTCTACTACCTCTTTTCTTTCACAACTTTAAAAATGTTAACATCATTCTTTGTTATCATTTCATCACTCTACTTTTCCTGTTCTCGTATTGACTTGTGCATTCATCTGTCCATCGTCTCTTGTTCTCATCTATCCACCTTTATCCGTGAATGACAGACAAAAGTGAGTAAGACGTTGAAAATTGTTTCATATCTGTGACTAGTTTGACACTGCGCTGTGACAGTTTCGTGTTTGTGTCCATGCTCGTCTGTGGTTACTGTTGTTTTATGTGCAGGGTAAATTGTACTTTGGTAGATCAGAGAGCAAAGTTGCGTAGCTGAAGGTTGATTGCGCTTTTGGCGGATCAGTGATGAATTATAAATTCTGGTAAAGTTGATTTGTTTGCCTTTGCACAGAAATAGACGGCCATGTGCCTTGGAGTACCAAGAGTGTGCAGCTTTTCATCACAGTCGCAAACTATTACATTGATTTAAGAGATTAGCACACCTTCAGCTAGCGAGGTGGATTTAATCAGTCTTTTGTTGGAAGGAAATCTGCATACTCTCAGAACTCCACGGCACAGACTTTTCTATCCCCGCCCCAGCAGATCTGGCATTGTTTATAGCTGTGATGCAGTAGTGTCTTTGTAGTGCACCACTTTAGCATACATACAATCTATTTGCATTCATTTTGCCCTTTGTGCTTCAACAATATTTTTTAGCACCCCATCTCTTGCCCTTGTGGTAAAAAAAAAAAAAAAACACAATTAAAATACCGGTACCTCTTTCAAGAGCACTCATCCATTTCCTCTCATTCCTTTCCTCATTCATCTCCTAATGTGAGGTCTCTTTTCATGTCATTTATGCAGCAGCAGCTCTAGCAGATGTTCTACTGTTTTATCTGCCTTTTCTACCACTCTTTATTTATTCTTCTGTCGCCCCCCCTCCCCTTATAGAACATTTTATTTAACCATTCTGTGCATTGCTGCTCTTTCATTTAAATTCATTCAGTCCCTATCTCCCTCCTCCATTTCATTTAGCTCTGATTTTTCTAATTACATCTTACCTATTCATTATACCCTCTTCTCCTTTTTTATCTGTAATTCTTTTATTATTTCTCCCTTCATGCCATCTTTCTTTCTCATTTTTTTTCTCCATCCATGCACCAGCCGGTCAAACCACAGTGGCGGTGGTAATGGTGGCAGTTTGGATGAGAGCGATCGTCAACGTCTGATCTCAGATTTTGCCACCCGTGCGATCGCTGCCCATCGGCAGTGTGTTGCCAACGGAGGGGTGCTCAACAATCTGCCCAAGTCTGAGTCCAACATCACATTTCTCTCTGATGAAAACCCCCTAACTATCAAAAATCCCATTTACCATGAGGACGGGACTCTGAGTAGTCCAGAGACTCTTGGAAGAAGCCAGAGAAGAAGAGACCTTCTTGGGAATTTCTCCCCTTCCAGGAAAGGCATTCGAGAGGCCTGGCTGAGGCTCAGCTCCCGTCGACGTGACGTGGAATTGAGCGGGTACAGCGGCAGTGACAGCGGATGGGGATCTGGGGGTGGACACAGCTGGACTCTGCCATCAAGATTGCATCGCAGAGAGATGTACGATACTTTGAGACGGCAAGTGGTCATGGATCCCGTGCAATGGGAGTTGGAGCTTCTGAAGGCTGAATTCAAAGAGAGCAAAGATGCTGGTCTGGATTCAGGATTTGACCGTGGGTTGGATTCAGACCTGATGGGGAGCCCGAGTCTTGAACCCAAGCTGACAGTCAAAGAACAAGCCAGACAGTTTGAGCAACAGGCGCTCCAGGAAATGAGACAAAGGCAAAACAGAGATTCGCGAGGATCTTTGTCGCCTGATATCTTTCTTTCTGTTTTCCCGGATTCTCCTCAGCATCACAAGCACAGCCCCACCCACAACTTCCCAACTGCTCAGACTAAAGACGGTCCCCCAAGTATCATCGTCACCCAAAGTGATGGAGGGACCCCTCCACCGAGTCACAAGCCAACTCCTCCTGTGCTGCGGCGCTTTGGGGCAAATTTAGCAGGAAACCAGAATCCGGAAGACAGACTTCAGGTCCATTTAGACGTTATACCTGATCCTCCCTCAACTCCACCACCACCACCTCCACCTGCATCTCCACCACCACCGCCACTTACCGCTGCTCCTCTTCCTCCAACTTCCCCACCTCCACACGACCCTAACTCCCCTCCTCCTTCTCTCTCTCCTGCGCCATCTCACTCTAATCACACAGAAAAACAGGCACCCCCTCCTCCACCCCCACCTCCTCTGCCTCCCCCGCCTCCACCTCTCCCTCCCCCTTTGTCGCCCTCACTCCTACGACCATCCACCTTTGTCCTGCCATCACTTTCGGAGGTGCCAGCCCTGCGGCCCTTGTCCCTCCGGCCACCTCCGCCGCCCCTGCCCATGGAACCTGAACCTCCCCGAAAAGAGCTGAAAGGGATCTTAAAAAACATCCAAAACATTGCGGAAATTGAGAAGTCAGTGGCCAACATGTTCAGCCAGATAGATCAGAAACAGATCCCGCTCAAAAAGGTAATGAAGAGCCGGGCCTCCATAGATTCTCTCGATTCTCTTGACTCCCTGGATGCATTAACAGCAGCAGCAGCAGAAGGAGGAGGAGGGGAGGGAGACGATGGAGAAGCAGGAGAAGGAGGAGAAGATCCTTCACCTCCACAGATTCAGCACAACCCAAACATGAACTCTATCGTGGAAGAGCTTGAGAAGCGATTCCCCTCTCAGTCTACAATCCTCTAGCCTTTGCCTTTCTGATATGGAAAGCACACCGACGGGAATCTCTTAACATTGTTACGTAGTCGCAACGGAGCTGTCAAGGGACTGATGCTCAAAATAGCTCAGTGGGATGCACTGATTTGGTGATTTTTACTGTGCTACGTCTGTGCTCTTCCAACAAGACTTACTGTTTTCTACATGAGAAAAGAAAGAGAATGAACTAGGCCTAATAAAAACTCATGAGTAGAAGAAAAATGTTTCTCCTCTAAAATGGTACTTGTTGCCAACAGAAAAAGAGGAGGAGGTACTGTAAGGGAGATGGTGAGAGAGCAAGAAAGGTCACATCCTGCAGAGCCCCAATAAATTCAGTTATGTACAGTAATAGCTGGATATTCCTACAAGAGATTCAGATTAAAGGGTGAAGGATGAGGAGGAAAGGATAATCAGGTTAAGAGTTTTTTTTATTTTTTATCCCCATTTAAGTGAACCTGAACTACTAAGAGGAACTCAAAGGCCTGGTTCCCAACATAACGCCAAAGTAGTTGTTTGGAGGGCTACTCATTATCTGCTTAGGCCATTATTTCTAGTTTCCACAGAGACAACATTTCTGGGGCTTGTTTTTTTAATTAACACTGGGGAAAATTGTCTTAAGTAGCTGCAGATGGGAGCTGTGAAATCAAATAATTAGAAGTGGCAAAATGTCTCCTGGTTAACTTTCAGTCTGACTACTATCATTAACATTTTACATCTGAGCCAAGTAATTGACATTTTTTGTCAACAACAAATTATAATCAGTCAGCTACAGACAGTATCTTTCTCAAAGAAAACTGACAAGACACATGATTGTTTGTTGATGGATAGGACCACTTGCTGTTGTGAGTAGCTGATTACAAGTTGACTTCTAAACCAGTTGATTCTAGATGTGCAGGCTGTGAGAAGGAAAATCAAACAGAGGAGAGAACACTGTTAAACCTTCACGCTTGGATTGAACAGGATTTCTTTTTATTTTCTTAGCAGCGATACTTTTACAGGGCTACTACATGATTACTGTCACATTTTGCTTCTGCTCACTGTCACATCATACGGTTAGGTAGTAACGTAGTGCTATAACACTTACTGTAAGATCACATCTTAATTTCTCTGTACATCTGAGAGACTCACTATCAGTAGGCTGCTATCTGTAAACATCCATTCATCTTCACTTATGTTGTCAATGCACAACCGTATCTTTTCAATACTCAATATTCATATCAAGACTTAGTACATTCGCATGAAAACTACTTAAAAGTTGTGTTGCTACGAATTATAAACACAGACATGGTAAAGGCTGAACAATCCATTAACTCTGTTTTTTTGCTTTTTGTGTTTGTCCTTCTGTCAAATTCTCATTTAGTTGGTAGTTCATACTCTATAGTTCCCCATATTCATTCTTAGCTCTTAAAAGTTTGCACACAGTCTTTCTGTTATTCTCAGTCTGTTTTTTTTATTAATTATTTTCTCTTTTTCATTAATGTCTTTAATTAATTTTTTGTCCCACATTGTGTGCATTTATTTTAAATGGTCTTGCAATGTCATTTCAAGTCCCACAGTGTTGTGTTGATGTCTGGTTTTTCAAGGATTTTCAAAGACAAAGTGTGAATATATATGTGGGTGTGTAGCTACAGTGGACATATTTTATGTAGAGTCATATTTTTCTTAACAATATGTGCTAAATTTTTATGAACGTTTTTTTTAGATGGTTTTATTGTTTCTTTTCCCTCAAGGTTTGTTTTGTGGAAATCATTGTGCAGGTACTTTTGGAAAATAATTAATACTGAAAATACAAAAAGGCCATGAAAATTTTCTCAATAAAATATGTGGTGCTAACTAGAGTATTCAAGACAATTTTTATTTGACAGAAAAGTGAAAAACACTCAAAAAACAATCATTTAGAACACAGAACGTATTAAATAGCAGACATAAATATACAGTAGTGGTTCACCTATTACCTTAATGCTATAATCATAAACATATGTGGAAGTTGCCATCTCACATTCGCCTGTACTGCTGCCAACATGTAGTCCCCAGGCCTGTATCACTTTAACATTACCGCTTTTGCTACAAGATAGAAACCCCAAACATGTACATTCATCCTGATTCTTTACAGCACCTTTTTTTTCCCAAACAATGCCTCAGAGTGGAGCAGAAGTGGAGCATCAACAGACTGACAATGACGGCATCTGTGCAGTTTTTTTTCTCTTGATGGAATTGTGCCCGAAAAAGTGCACAGAGGTGGCCGTGTACACAGATACTGTGTTTTATGAAGGGCACACGGCCACATGAGGTCAAAATGAATTCACTTCCCTGTAGTTTAGACCGCTCATCCAACACTCATCTTTGTAGACCAAACTTATCTGTGTCCTTACAAAATTACTTAACATAGAATATGCTGAAATGACAATACATTGTCATTTAAAGGCTTTCTATCTCCAGGTCAGTGGATACAATATGGCACTCAGAGCTGTAGTGATCTGTTTTCATGTTGGCAGATTCATTAGAAGGCCTTGTTGGGCAATTGCCTTGAGCCTCATGTGCATGGGTCTTTGATAAAAACAGAATGAATTCAAACTAAATGTTATTGCAATGACATGGTGGAAATTTGCAATTTTGCATGCATGTTTTTGTATGGTTTTGCCTTCATTTGATAGTTGAAAGTGCAGGGAAACAGGAAACATGGGTAAACAAGCACCGCGGCCGGGATCAAACTGCAGGCGTTGCAGTTATGTTGTATATGTCTTAACCAGTGGGCTATTAGGGCGCCCCTTGCATACATGTTTTGGTATATATGAAAGTCCACTTAAATTTCTGCCTGCTCAGACCAGCTCTTATCGCAAATGCACACACAGACCTCTGAAAAACATATAAGCTGCTTTCATCTACGCTGAGTTTTGCCTCTTTCTCTTTGATATATGTTTTTTCCTTATCTTATACACATTTAAATGACAAAAAACTGTGATAAGGAGATGGGGGGAGGTGGGGGGGGGGTGAGATTAATGGGAATGTCATCTATAACCATTTGAAAGATACATCCTTCCCTTTCCTTTGGTGAAATACCTGTAGCTGTTCTCCAGCATAAGGAATGACAGGTCCGTCTCATCTGCAGTCTGTACTTTGGCCTCTGCTGTTCACAGCTGGAGTAAATCTGATGTGGAAAAACAGTGGCAGCCTGTGAAGCGCCAATCTTAAAGTATCTTTAAATGTCTACAAGTCGCTTGTGAGCAAAGTGTTGTTTCACTTGCGACCTGTGAGTGTAGCTCTGTCAGGGGCAGATATCGCTGCCATCTGCTAACGCAATTTCAAAAAGTCGTCTGCAGACGCCTAATGTCATCATCGAGTGTCAAATCACGGCTTTCCCACAAGGCCCGCATGTGACTGATGATCATCGTGTCGGAGCAGTTGGATCAAATCATGATGTACAGTCGAATAAAACAAAGCCTGTTGGTCATGTCTGTGGTTATCGAGCGATGATGCTGTGAAGCATTTGCTGTTGTCAGAAGGAGCACACCCATACAGTACTTTGATCAATCTTATTTGTGGAATATCTCTGTAATGTTGGGCAGTGGGTTTAGATGCACGCACACAGTTTGCAGTTGTTCAGCGATGTGTTTCCTCTTTCACACACACACACAAAATCATGAGCAAGCTGGAAACCATGTTGAAAAGCTGTGATTTTATAAAGGGCTTAATCTATATACCCAAAGCAAAAACACAGACACTCACACACATTCACACTGTGAGCACACTCTTCTACATACACTCTATAGCAAGAGTGTCAACATGTGCACTTACACACACACACACACACAAACACACAGCAGCTTTTAAACAGGTTGCAGGCAGTGTTACTGTTTCAGCTGACTGGGTTGGAGATGTTTTATGCTAAGATTAGCTTTCAACCTCAGTGTGCTGCATGTCATTACACACACACACACACACACACACACACACACACACAGTGTATCTTTATTGTCTCACAGACAGATTCTGCTTTCACTCTTTCGCTTCTTATTGTGTGCTTTTCCCAGAGAACAGAGCTCTTTTGACATCTTGGGGAATATGTGTTGTTTTCCACATTCAGCAGAGGAGGCTGCATTTAATTGAGACAGAACTGAGACACACAGATAGGAGACATGGGTGAGAGAGGGGCTAGTGTGTAACTGTAAAATCACAGGTTTGACCCTCAACACAGCAAAGATAATCATGCAGAAACCAGGTAATTGAAGCAGCAGATAGCCATGTGATACAGCAAAGAAAATAATAATATACTGCTGTAAATGCTCATTATTTCAACACAATGTGTGAGCCAACAAAACAACACTTAATCAAGCATCTAAACCTTTGAATAGTTTTTATCTTATTTTTATAGTTTTGTCCTTCATTCCTATCAGTAATAATAACATTGTACTCACTAAGTTAGCATATCGCTAATAAATAAGTCAGAAGGGCCAAGCTACCACACTTGCTGTAGTGCTGCAGGCTTCAATCACCCTTCCTGCTCGTGTCTTGCTCCGTCTAACTTCACTGTAGTGATATCACCATTTTGCCTGATCTCATAAGTGGTTGGTGGTTCACTGTTGTATAGTGTAACTAACTGTTCAGCAATTCAAATGGCTCTGGTGTTGTGCACATTTTAGCCCATTGGCGAAACAGTCAACCAATCAAATCTTTTTTTGTAAGGAGGATTTAGAATGACTGTGTTATCTTTCCACACACTGTAACTAACCTGCTGCATCCATGAAAAATAGCAACAGAAAAATGGAGCTGTCAGACAGGTTGTTTGGAGTCGACTTACACAGATAATAACTCGTAAATCAGCAAAGTTCTTTGATTGTCAGAAAACGCTGCCGCGGCTTGCTTGCTTGTCCAAAAATGATGTCCGTGAGATGAATATGTCATTGCCACCGATGATCGGTTAGGGCAAAACAAATTCCCCCCTGTTCTCTCCAAGAAATTGGCTAACATGAACACAATGTCAGGATGTGTGAGTGAAGTGAAACGAAATGTTAATTTAGTGACTAGCAGGCGGTGTCTGCATAGGTTTAGGAAAAAATTAAGCTTTTGAAATGCCAAATTAAGCTTATATTGCAAGTGCTGGATAAATGTTCAACAATAAAAGAGGAAAATTGTTTGGCTGCGACGCTGTTTGAAGCTGGAACATGGCTATTTGTCTGCAATGGTCCTGGATTCTCCTCACATTTCCAATACAAAGGAGCACCTTATTGACTTACTGATGGTTAACTTCACTTCAAAGGGATTTATTCTTGAATTTTGAGGAGACCTGCAAGCTATTCTCTAGATAACATGCAGTCACAATGAGAGAGGGCAAAAAAAAAGAGAAATAAAAGGAATATGATGAGAGAAAAGGCTGAAAGGCAGAGAGTGAAGCAGGGAGGGGGGAACGAGGAAGTGACAAATGAGCGACAGTGCAGTGCAAAGGGCGAAGGAGGTACAGTAGCTCCATGAGAGAGGAGGGAGAGACAAAATGTGGAAAGAAAATAGAGACGAGAAGAAGGGAGTGTCATAGTCTGACTCTGTTCTTTAAGAGCTAATAATATTTCTCTCCTATCTTTCTGTTTCTCATACACACTGCGAGACAAGGTGGAGAGGACACAAAGAGCGCGAGTCAATCATGTCAGATGTGTGTGTATGTTTGTGTGTGTGTGTGTATGACAGAGATCAGATAGCTGTCTGTGTATTTTTGTCTCGAGAGGACCTAATAATGTGTCTGTCAGAGCAACAAGGACACAGAGATAGACTTATCTCCACACACCGACACACAGACACAGATTACACTATACACAATGCGAGGCACATACTATAATCTGGAGAGTATACACACACAGTTACACACAAGGTGACAGTGGAAAGAGCCATTTCATTCTAACCCACAGATGACCCAAAAACCTCCTTTTCATCCATTTATCCTTCCATTCATGCACCCATTCAGCTATCCACAATATTTTTCTCTCCATCCAAAGATGTCCGCCAGTGCATCTGCAGCACCATCTATCCTTTCACACCTTTATTCAGACAGATAATTCTGTCTTTTTGAAGCACGCTAACTCAGTCAAAGCTGCATTTTGATATTGAAAATCTTTTCTTGAATTGTGTGTGTCTGCGTGTGTTTAAGAGGCACAATTATTATTATATTCTAATATGAATTTATTTAATGAAATGCTCAGGTGGTTTAACAATTTTCCACGTATGTCGGTGTATGTATGTATGTGTGTGTGTGTGTGTGTGTTTGCAGTTTAATAACAGAAAGGAGAATCTGATGTGTCCTCTAAAAGTCACCATTTGTTGTTCTGTGATACATCTTCATTTTGCCAGCTCATTACCTTGGTTTCACATGACAATACATCCTGCCGGCGCATAGTTTAGACGCATGAACAGAGAGGGTTTGGAGCTTTTTTTCCTTAGTTTGTTATTTATTTCTCTTCTTCCATTTTTCCCTTTGTTTTTTCCCCCCCCCACCTTTGAAAACAAAAAAAGAAACCCAGCAGTTTTTGAAGTTTCTCTTTGTATTTATGCCTCTCTTACTTCATCTGTCTGCCTCTCTCGGCTTGTTTCTCTCTTTGTCTTACTGTCTTTGAAGTTTGTTTCCTCACAACAGTAAGAATTAATTTCACAGTGTTGTAAACAATATTAAGCTATTTGTTCGTACTGTCATCAACTTGGCTGCTCGGTGGAACCCAATCTGACATGTGCTGAAATGAACAGTCAGTATCTTGACATTGATTTTATTTTGTGTTTTTAATGTCAGGCTACAAGACAAATCATCTCTCAAGGAATAGTTTGACATTTTGGGGAAATAATGCTTAATTGCTTTCTTGCCGAGAGTTAGATGAGCAGATCGAGACAACGCTGTCTGTACGCCAAATATGAGACTAAAGCCAGCAGATAACTGATGCTTAACATAAAGAGTGGAAGCAGAAACAGTTAGTGTGGTAACAATCTTCTCATCCAACTCTTGCAGGAAAACAAATAAGCTTTGATTCCTAATCAAAAGGGGTTTTAGGACTTTGTAAAGCATCTGTAATGTACTGTACAGGACAGAGTTGAGTGTGATGTACACTCTGCTGTAAACAAAACGTTTCCACATCATGTAACATGTGAATATAATAATTCAAATGTAACAGCAAGGATATCATAATAACAGGCTACACATGGCCATAAGGTTCATGTAGAGGCTAAGTGCTACATGGATGTGCCCCTTTGATAAGTACTTGATGGTATCTTCTTTGGACTAATTATGGGCTGAACAGAACATAAGCAAAGGCTCTCTGAATCTACGGTTGTGAAAAATCATTTTTAGATTTTATCTAAAATCTAAAAACAGTGAAGGCTCCTCTCTCACAGGAAATATTTAGAAAGAATTCCAATTTGCTCGGGACTGCTGTGATGTTTGATTATTTTTATCGTTATTCAAATCAAACTGGAATCTTCCACAGTGTGTAGGAGCACACAGCTCATAAAAAGTACTGACATATCTGATGGAATAGGAATGCAGTTTTGGAGTTGCTCTGATAATGATAGTTCTGCCTTTGAAAACTATCCTGCCTCCATTATGGACAAACACTCATTGAAAACTATTATGATTAATTTTCTTTTTTTTTCAGAATGATCAGCTCCACAAACACTGATCCACCAAACTGGAAGAGATATTCTGATTACTGCTACCTTTACAACAGGGCCCTCAAAACTACCAGCCTCGAGCTTGAGATTTGCTCATCACTAAATTAAAACCAGTTGCACCACACAAACAAGTTCTTACATAGAGATTAATTACTAAATATTTACACAAACTAACTGAACCAACTGACAAATCTAATGTTAACTAGCTAATATCTGACCCGTTTTGTCATATGCAATACGGTCAACACATCTGATCTGAAGCTTTAAAGTTCACAGAAAACACATTAAACCTCAAATTACAAAACTTTATGCCAATAACATTTGACTAAATGACCCAAATAAGGTCGGTTAGCTCAGCATAATTGGATATTTCTGCATGAATACTACTAATTCTAAAACATGCACATTTCTCCAGGTATGCAGTTATGAATAAACACATATACCTGCATTCACAGAGGTCTGGCTGTTAAGTTTATTTTATCTTTTAGCCCCTAAAACTGGACTTTTGGTTAAGTTATGCTACAGCTTGTGATTCTACAGTGACTTCCTGTTTACATACTTGGTTGCTTCTTATTGGACAGCATTTATACATAACTAACAGAGTTTTAGTGGGTGCAACCTGATTTAGTTTGAAACTAGCTAGCAGTTGGTGATGGATTTACAGTAATCATTTAGAGTAATTGTTTAATTTTTGTGCAGATCCTCAAAATCAATGCAGACAATCGTTGTCTGGGAACAAGTAGCCCCCAGGGTAGTTCTCACTTGGACTTTAGAAGGAAAGCACAGATGTTTGTTTGGCTGTTGGCAGGAGATGTTTCGGTGTGGTCAGTCTTTCTGTGCTGACCAGCTGATCATCCATCACCACATTGTTCAGGGTTCTTGAATGGTGCTGGATTTATGCTAAACGGTGTATTTACATGCACAAATTTTACATTTATACATGAATGCATTATGTGCATCTTAATATATCCTGACCATAAATATCCCTGTACTCATGAAATAAAACATCCCACCTACAGTATTAGTCAGAAATTATAAAGTAAGTAAAATATGGTTTTATTATTGTTGTGGCAAATTTTGACATATCCAATCTACACTTTTTTCATTAACAGGATGAGCATATTTGGGTTGCAAATGAGATGTTAATATTATGTTGTTTTATAAAGCTATAATCAGAAAATTGAACAGAAAAAAAAAACTAAATAAACAGTAAACAGTGCAGGAATGCACACAATGACATGCAGTAGTCATGTAGCCGTCCCCTCACATCACATGCACTCAGACACATCTCATCATCTTGCTTTCTTCTTGGAAACTGGGTTAAGTTCCACGAAATGTGAAATATTTCGAGCGGCCACTTCCAGTTCGGGTTTTGAGTTAAACCTCTCCATTTTCTCTACAGTAAGGAAAATGCACAGTGAAGTGCTGACATGTATTTAACACACGTCCCACATCAGGAGGATTATGTTTAATGACAGGTTTCCTTGGTAATGTTGGTTTAGTGTCTTTCTGTTTCTCTCTTTAATTTCCCAGGCGGGGATATTGGACAACATGAGGTAGGTGTATTATTGTTGCATGTGTTATTCACCGTTACTTCTTTTTCTACTTCTGATGTTGGAGTTTCTCTCTTCTTTGTATTCTGCTCTGCTTCTATTCTTCTCTGTTTGATGGAATCAATAATTCATTTATTTCTATGATTCTATTATTTTTTTACTATGGAGCAGCAAATTTTTTTATTTTTTCTATGGAGATACATAAAAATTTTTTGTATCTGCATAATTGACTACTGACTGGGGCCGCTGCAGTCATTTATGGTTTATCTTAAAATGTAAAATTAAAAGGAAATTAATGAACAAAATCAAACTTTCTCAATTCAAACAAGTTGACTTTTGGAAAACTGTTATAGTATGAAGACATGGAGGAAAACAGAGTTGTATTAGATGTTTGTTTTTCAATATGTGCCACAACTGATGATACAAGTGTTATTTGTGATTTGAAAATAGCAAATTTGCACATACAAAATGCCAGCAGTCACTTTGACATTACATGCATTGTTGATTTGTAAATATTTCAATTTGATCCATAACTGAGTTCCAAAGTAATACCTGCTCTTACAAAGTTGATTTACATCACAAAATAAAAAACAAAATACACTAGAACGTCTTTCCAGTGTATTTAAATGAGGAACATCAGGTATTGATTTTCAAAATAGATGCTTACAATGCTGGCGGAGCGCTCCTAACTTTTCTTCCATTTGTGTCGTCCTCCGTCGCTTTTCTTTCCCTCTGGCAGACGCAACAAACTTCTCCGACCTTCTCTGCTCAGGCCAGAGGTACTCTGTTTTCTGAGCACTTCTTTATTCCCAAAGTGTGTTTTCCTGCTTGAGTGTGTGGGTCCATGTAAGTGCGGCCTGATGTCTTTTAAATATGTATGTATACCTGTATATGAGCGTGTGCGCTTGTACAGGTAGATTCACGTGTGTGTGTGTGTATTAATACACGTGTTTGTGAGTGCAGTGTGTATGTGTGGTTAATAATGGTCTGTCAATCCAACAGGAATTATCTATGGAATCTGGCATTGACCCCGGCCAGACTACTACACACAGGATTATTACAACTATGATCACGGGTTAGTATGTTTCCTTTACATCCTGCATACAGAGATATTAAGAGAATAACTATTATATAAATTACATGACCAAATGTTGGTATATCTTCATATAGTAGACGTAATTTAAAGATTTTTTAACTAATTAATTGTGGGAAAACCCATATCAGACACCAAATTATTATTCTATTTCCATTTTTATGTCTTAAAACGTGTGGAGGGGATATTTAACAGCTGTTTATATGTCACATGTTTTAACTCTTCATACTTCAAGACTCAAGAACTTTTTGCTAAATTTTAAATTCACACAACAGTGTTAATTTGGGAAAAGGCAAATATATTGTTCTTCATTCAGGTGCCTACCAATAACAGCCACCACCCTCTGCTATAATCAGTACGGCTGGTTTACACCTAAATGAATTCATTAATTACTGTTTATCAACTTTTGAATGGAATTGCATCGTGATGATATGATCTTATCACTCTGTCATTTGACAAATGCTATTTGACAATTCGCTTCAGTTGTAATTAAAAACTAACAAACATTTTAATTTAAGTATATTTCTTCAACACACGTTAAGAGTTTGGTGCCATGTAATGCATAATAATGGCCTGTTTTTGTCTTTTTTTGCCCCTAATGAGACCATATTTATTATCATTATAAAAAATAGCTTTGCAGGTTTTACTAAATCCAAATGATAGTCCAGTCACAGATCTGTACACAGCACCGTAGTGGCGGATGAAAGGTGATGTTTTCCCCTTTTTAACAGCCTTTCTTTTTTTTTTTCTCAAGCTCATGAAATTTAACATAACACAGTAATCTGTAAGCATCATTTACCAACAGTGACACATGACAGAAAAATACTGAGGGCAGTGAAACATCTCCACAGTGTTTTATGACCTTTAACCTCTAGCAGTGACCAGCAGGGATCACGACAACACTGATAAAACATATTTCCTCCTACACGAGTCTGGACTTGACTGTGTGCACTCGTATCCAGCTGAGCCCTCATGTCAGCCCCGTGGCCGGCGCTTTAATATCAAGCTGACCGTGTCAGTCACACAGTGTGGTGGCTACTGTGAAGTGTTGACACCTGGTGACCCGCCTCATACCAGCCTTCCCGCTCGTATGGTTCCTATGTTGTCGAGCTACAGGAAATCAAGAGTGAGGAGATCTTACAGTGATTTTTTTTTTTTTTTTTCCCAGAAAGCGTGTGTGTCCTTGTCCCGTACGTGTGTCTGCATTCCTTCGATGTCTGATGTTGGGAAAACAAGAAATACTGTACGAAAATGGCAATATGTTAAACACACACATACAGGCACATTGGATCAAAGCGTTTATGAACAAGACCTCTGAAGACTCATTTCATCCCTCCCAAGTGTGTGTGTGTGCGTGTGTTTGTGTGTGTTATTCTGCACCCAGCCTACCATCTGTGATACATTGTGTAATTTTTATATAATTTTAGCTGCAGACTCCCGGGAACTTGATTTTATACACCCACCCACACTCACACATAAATACACATTTAGCAGATGCACACACACACATAAATTCTCTCTCATGGCACACACATTCACTCATTCACTCACTCAGAAACACACTCTTGCGCATTCTTTCTTTCTCTCACTCACACACACACACACACAGCTAATTCTCTCTGCCTAGCATTGCAATACTGTAGCAGCTAATCAGGCATCCAGCCGTGGAAACAGACAATGGGCCAGATGCTGTTGGCTTAGAGCAACATCCACAAACTCATGTCTGACTTTACGTACACAGGAGCAGGAAATCAGACTTTGTGACCCTGTAGGGCTCAGATTTAATCACTTTAGTTGTTGCAGATGTAAATGAAAGTTTTTTTTTTTCAAAGAGTATGCTAACAAATACTAAACCGCCTCTCAGGATATACACAATAATGCATGAGATTTGCCTCTGAGAAACATTTGAGTTTTTTAGCTACACTAAGTGATATAACTGTTTGGAAGAATGGCTCATAACCTTTTGACCTGTTCCAAAATGAGATCAAAATGGGATTTTCTCTGCATGCGGGAATACAGCCATCTGCCATTGGCTTTATTGTGATTGGATTTATACAGATGCAGAAAATAACTTGAACCATTTGTTGCACAGGTCTGATGTTTTGATGCCTGTCTGAAAAAAAAAAACAAAAAAATGACAAAACAAGCCAAGTTTATGTTGCCCTCTAGGCAAGAGTTAAATACTCAACACGTACACGCAAACACAGCAATAAGGGATTAAATCGTACTTCTCCGAAATCTTTACTGGCGTGGCTGATGAGCAGTGTGACTGTCAGGGCACCCAGACTAAAAAAATATATAATGACACAAGAAATCGGGCATTATCAACTCTGTAATCATAGGCAGGACAAATGTGAGAAGAAAAAGTCTTTGTGTCCAGCTTGTTTTACATCAAAAATATTAGACAAGCACTCAAGTGATTTAGTGTTGCACCTGCATGAAGTTGGGGGATTTGCAAGAGACAGATCAAGGAAAGAATGGTCAAAATCGACGGAGCAGTTCATGACTTTTAGCCTTAGTATTGATCAAGCTCCAAAAACACTGGATCGTACTCTTCCCATAATGCAACTCGACAGTGCCTCTCTATAGACTCTCTTTGCCTGGTAAACACCAACATCTTTCCAAAAGAAGCAACAAAAAAAATAGAAAAGAAAACCAACCACAAACGACATTATGCAACTGGCTGTTAGTACTAAAATCAGTGGAATACCCCTTTATAGTTTAATTTCAAAGAAACTAAACATATGTGCTGAAAAAAACAAACTCAAATTTTCACATTTTGCCACCAGTACCTGCTGTCATCTTTAAAAAAAATATCAGTTCCTCTGAGAAATTTCAGAATATTGGAGAAATGTTTTTGTAATCCTGATGTTATCAAATGTCATATCTAATCACTGGATTAAAGCTGCTAATTGTGAAACTAAATGAAGCATATTTTGTTTCATTTGAACATCCAAACTGAGTTCAGCTTCTTACTCTGTGATCAAACTAGTAAAGCACACAGTACTCTTGTCATCTGTTGGACGCTCACTGTGTGAATGTGATTTCCATCCTAACACCGTTCATTAAACAATCATTTAGCATTTGGAGACCCACCAGATACAGGCTGGTGACCCATTTTGGTCCACACACACACACACACACACAGCTACAAAAAACACACTGTCAAGTCTTGGCTGTGATGCCAGGATTCTGGCAACTTTGAACTGCGTCGACTGATTCTCAGTTTATTAATGCCCCCTAGTGGTGACATGGAGCGGGGGGAGGTAGAGGGAGTGAGAAAGAAAAGAGGGTGACAGGGGGGAAAAATGACCACTAGGAAGAGAGAGTAAGCAAAGAGATGCTGTAGCCTTCAAGTAAGACTATTTGCATGTGTGCACTTCAGTGTGAGCCTGCGGGTTAATGACTGTGAAATCCTATAAGCAGGTTTTAGTGGAAGGTTAAGACTCATTACATTAGCTTGCAGAGTCCATACTGTATGGATTACAGCTACGTAGCCTTTATGACTGACCTAGTCTTTCTCTTTTTGTTCCCCCCCTCTCTCCCTTGCCTCTTTTTTTTTTCTCCCTAACACACCTCCTGTTTCTCACCCTGCACATCCTTCGTCCACTTCCATTTGTTTATTACTTGGCTGCTTAATGTAACAGGAAGAAAACTTCTTCCACAGTTGACTGTAAGCAGAGTGATTACATGAGGCAACTTTTCTGTACAACTCTGTTCGGAACCGAGCCAAAGGACTTCCAGCAAATTTGTTACTTTAATCACACAGGGACATATTGTTTCCAGGATAGCGTTTGGAAAGATGTGTTTTTTGACCCACCGGCTCCTCCGAGTTGCTTGCTGTAGGGCACGGAGCCCAAGTGGTGATACACAGCACAGTTTTTTGGCCGGTGGAGCCAGGCAGCGCTCCCAGCAACAGGCAACAAAGAGAGACAAAAGGGAGGAAAATCGATTCCAGTGTTTTCTGCTAACAAAATGTCTCCTGGCAACAAAATGCTCCTTTTGTGATTGAGGCAGCCTTGCTTAGGCAAGTCATTAGACGCTGTTTGTCATTGGAGTGAACCGCAGCGCTGCCCTGCATGTTGTTGCTGTAAGTGGCTCTGAATAAGCATTAGCCAAGTGTAACAGTGCTGTTGGTAAAGCAGATTTCTCTTGTCTTCTGATTGGTTGAAGCCACACCTTTCGTTTCTTTTGGTACTGACTGAACAAGTTCGTACCAGGATGATTACTGCGTTGCTTGCTAGGAAAATCACACTAAAAGACTAAAATTAACAACGTTTTTTTTTAATCCCTCTCTGTCTCTTTCCAGGTATGACCTCCCTCAGTACGGCAGTCGCAGGAAGCTGATCTCACCCTCTGGCCTCTACGATGAATATGGAGAGGTTGTTGTCGATGACGACGGCAGCTACTACTACAGCCCACAAGAGTCTGATGGAGAGGTAAACACAAGAAAATGCAGCTGAAACAGAACAGAACCTTTAGGAAAGGTTGTTGACGGTAACGGCTTTTACTGCATAATATTTCGGTGGAGACATCACAGAAATGGTTGTGAAAGTATTGAATCAAAGTTTTCTTCTTTGTATTAACAAATCTCATGAAAAGACAATGAACTGATCTTATTTCTAACTAAAGCCTGATATAGCTTATTCCTCTGTGTCATAGAGCTCCATCCAGCAGTAGGCCACAGTGTCGCACCGGGCGACACGTTCCTTCATTACCAAGAACCTTTGTACTGTAGTTTAGTTTGAGTCAATCCCACATACAACATTCTGGTCCTGTAAATACTAAATATTAATCCGCAATTGAAAATAGTCCCCATCAAATTGACTATTTTCTCCTGCCTGAGTGTCATTTGCTAAAAACTAAAACAAATGGACCACATGTCATGAATTAATTTTTATGTCAGACTGCTTTTTTTAAGGTTTCCATTGTGTATTGTTGTATCTACATTATTTGTACAACTGAAGGTTCTTTTTGAAAATGACCACAAAGACCAAAAAGACGAGAGTCTGATCTATCAATAAACATCTTGGAGCTAGACCGTTAAACTGGCCAATATAAGCTTATTGCAAATATTTCGGTATTGGTGTACATGTCGGCTGATCAGTAACAAGAAAATGCAGCTTCTCCATTACATCCAAGTATGTTCGAGCACACTAAAAGTGTATTTTTCAACTTCAAACTGTATCTCGCTCAAACTTTTGTCCAAAGTTTTTTTAACTCTTAAATACTGCTTCAAAAATCCCATTTCAGTCGGGCTTTAGCTAGCTTCAGGTTCAAGCCTGCTCCTTAAAATACACCTGACATTGATAGTGATGCCTTTTGCATTATACATGTCTTCTTTGTTCCTTTCCTAAATTATCTGCTTTGGTTTTGCAATAATATCATCATGACAATAGGTGAGGAGACAGTTTCAAGGAGGCAGATTAGCCCCCCACCATGCACACCTCCAGCCCCATCCTCCACCTCCTCATGGCTCCTCAAGAAAGACCCCTGGACCCCCAACAACTGAGAGCGACAAAAAACAACCATCGGAGGGCGCAGCAACCTTGAACACAAAGCCCAAGAGCTCGAGTGCACCCGCCAGGTTGAAGGCCGTGATGAGAGTGAGCACGCTGCTGTCCTCTGGGAGCAAAATAGCTGGGCAGCCTCCCGCCATCCACCCGCCATGGAACAAAGCCAGAATCGGACCGATGCAGGAGGGAGACGGAGGTAGAGACAGGTTGAAAGACAGAAAGGGGGAAGGAGTGGGAAGAGGGTTTGAGAAAGTGGAGGCAGGGAAAAGAGAAAACGAAGGGGGAGGAAGATGGGGAGGAAGAGATGAAGCAATAGAAAGAGGGAGGGAAAGGGCAGGAAGAGGAGACATGGGAACATGGGGAAGAAGCAACAGAGGTGGCATGACGAACAATGGATGAGAAATGCTGTGGGAGGAAGAGTAGGCGTTAGGCCAGAGCACAGAGGAGAGCTCCCTGGTTTGTCATCATCTGGCCGGCCTCCCGGGCTGGACGGAGGCTTGGTCATCGACGGGAGTTATTTCCAGACGTCCATTGAAGCCAGCAAACCCCCGGCGGTGAAACAAAAGCTGAGCGAGGCCCTCAGTCTTATCTCCCTCGCCAGAAGGCTCCAGGGCCCCGCCAGGGTGGGAGACGAACAGTGGAGCGATGGAAGAGGCTGGGATAGAGGAGAAGAGAACAGTAGGAAGACACACGGCTCCATAGGAGATATGAGCGTTTCTGCAGCCGTGTCAGAGCGAGACACAGGAGAGGAGAGGAGGAGGTGGGAGAGAGAGTTAGAAGAGAAGGATATGTTCTCCGAGGGATGGTGGAAGAGAGAGGAAAGATTCGACGACAGTGTTGAGCAAAGTGATTCAGAACCGGAAGTCGCAGCAAAGGGTCTGTCACGGCAGAGCAAGACAAGACGGAATCTGATACAGAAACGGAAAAAAATGAGTCCGACTCAGGAACAGAAAAGGAAACTCCCGACACCGACAGAGAGTCAGAGAGTGGGAGCCAGGGTGAGGAGGGGGTCAGAGTCTGAGAGGGAGTCGGGGTTGGAGAGTGAGGATGAAGGGAAAGAGTCGAGCAGGAAACGCTCAGACAGTCAAAGTGTTAAATCTGCAAGTAGCAGCAGTATTAGCAGTAAAAGTAGAAGTGGTAGCGCCAAGAGAGAAAGCAGCACAAGCTGGCGTGATAAGAACAACCGATCCAAACACAGCTCCAGATATTCAGACTCTACAGCTTCTAGTTCTAGGCCCAAAACTTCTAGACACTCCCGTTCTTCACATGAAACCATAGAGGAAGAGAGCGAGGAGGAGGAGGAGGAGGAGGCGAAAAGTGTCGGGGGGACGATCCAGACGGGCCTCCAGCCACATCCAATCAGATGTGATCGACACCTCTGACGACTTGTCACCCATCATTGAGGACACCGAGGAGGAGAAAAGCCACGTCGATATCACAGAGGAAGGAGACAAGGACGAGGAGGGAGAAGATTTGGAAAATGAGTCAGCTGATTGAAATGCAGATGAGGCCGTAGCCCCCCCCCCCCCCCCCCCCCCCCCCCCCACCAAAGATTAAATTCTTTGCCACTCAGTAAGATCTCGGTGAAAATGCCTGGATTGGGTGTGCAGTCATTACCTGAGTGGAATTTATTGCTGTAATCTCTTTCTTTTTCCTTGTTTGGTGTGATTTACATTACAGGAGTTTAAATTGCCTGCATGTCCTCCGCTGCCCTCTCAGAGTATCTCTTTCTGCAGTTTTTAGCTCCTTTCTTCCGCTTCAGTCTTTAATCCCCTTTTTTTCCCCAATCAGACTCTCCCTCTTTCTTGCTTCCTGTCTGTCTCAACAGCCTTTACGCTTCTGATACTCTTAAAGCAGTCGTCTTGCTTTCCTCCTGAGCAGACTTATCTCATTTTCTTTTTGTAAAAGCTCTTCTTCCAGCTGCTTATTTCTCTGCTGCTGCAGCTGAAAGATTGTTATTCGCTGACCTCTCCTTGTTGCACTTTAAGGTTCACTCAAGCTTTTTTAAAATTTTTTTATTAGTCTTTTTTTTTTTTCGGTGTCTATCACTCCTCTCTGTGTATCAGTCAGCTCTTCCAGTACCTGTTATCTGCGGGAGGCGTAAAAGTTGTTTTCTTTGAAATGGCATTTTCTTTCTTTCACACTATCAAGGTTAAATGGAAAAAACTGTGAGGGTTATGGTGTGTGGTAGCAGGTCAGAATTATTTTCACAACCTTTTTTCTTCTTCCAAAGTGTGTTTGTGTGTGTGCACAGCAGCGTTGGCTCCAACCTGGAGGTTTTACTGTTGCATAGTGTTTTATGTTATAAACAGTTACATCCACTTTGGATTAATATACAGTACATAATAAATATTGCTTTAAAGCATCATTATACCTGACCTGTCTTTGCTGTGTAGTGTGTTTGCAGTGTGAGTGAAAGTGCCAAAAAAAAAAAGATAAAAGTAAGTGTACTTGAAAACGTAACACCTTGAAAAGCTCTACATGGTCACAAATTACATCTGAGTTTTCAGATGTAACTTAACACCAGCTGAAAATGTGTTTTCTGCTGACCTCCGGTGGTTAAAGTTCTCAGCTTGCTGCAATAAAAATGTACTCAGGGTGTGGTCACCTAATACACCCCGACATCACTGTTCGGTACAGGTCCCACAGACACCAGACTTTAAAGGAAAGGTCCAAAACAGTTAGTGAAATCAAGTGGGTATTTTCGGAACTGCTGAAGCCTCATATTAGCTTCAGCTAAACTAGTAAAGTACTGATATAGATTAAAAAAAAAATGGTTCACGTTTGCAGAATGTTCTGCAGAAAAAAATGTTATATTACCCTGTCACACAAAGAAATGCCAATTTATTTCAGTGGGAAGAAGCGACTGTTAGTGTTCAGGCATGACAGAAGAGCACTGCAACGTGACTGCAAATGTTTTGTCAAAATTTGAGGTGGAAAAACATTTAAAAGTTGTTCAGTTTTTGAGGAGATGCAGCACTGATCATGAGTCAAAATTCAACAGACAACCAGGAAAACCAATCAAAACCATTCTGTCTCCACAGGGCTTTATCAGAACAAGAAGTGAATCTTGACTGAACACCTGGCTGAAAAGTAGTGCTTCATGTCTGAGTGGTCAGGAGTTTGCTCCGTAGCACTTGTAACCACATCACAGTAACAGTGATGTTATAATGCACTGACACAACCTTGAGTACACTACTACATCACTGCAGCAAAGTGAGAAGTTATCCGCTTGTCAGTGGGTTTTACTCTTTTCTCACATTTCTCGCAGACTGTCAGTATTTTATTGACGCGTTATTTGTGTGTTTTTTCAGCACTGCAGTAAAAAACGTCGGATCAAGTTGGTGGTGGACCGAGAGTACGAGACCAGCTCCACCGGCGAGGACAGCATGCCGGAAACCCAACGCAGCCGCTTACCCTGCACCCTCAACAGCCACGCTAACGTTAACGGCAGCATCTACGTGGCTCAGAACGGCTCCATCATCCGCACCCGACGTTCAGTGACTGCTCCAGGTCCCACACACACTCACACCACCACAAACAACAACCTCAAACTCAACTCCCCCCGTCTTCAGCTCGCGGCTGGCCAAGCACTTTAAAAAACTCGACAAAATGGCTGCCACGCTGGAGGAAAGAATACCCCTCAACAACCCCAGAACAACAGCAGACGGCGGGTGCAACACCCTGCGCACCTTCCAAAGCTCGGGGATGGCCACCTCTGCGACGGTCACTTCCTCTTTCTCTAACACTGACAACAACAAAACGCTGAATGTGTTTAACACTCGACAATCCAGTGTTTCTTTAGGGTCGACGAGCACCAGCAACACGGGCCCTTGAAAGCGTAGCGTCTAAATCAAACCTGCTCAAAGCGGCGCAGGGCAGCGCAGAGCAGCCTCAGAGCACAGCGGAGAGAGATGAACTGAAAGAAGGCGAGAGAGAGTCCAAGGTAGACGGCAGTAACGACGACGACGACGACGGACTCGTTATGAGGGAGCCGTTGGAGTGCCCGAGTGACAGAACGCAGTCGGATGAGGAGGAGTTATGGATGGGCCCGTGGAACAGCCTTCACATACCCATGACCAAACTCTGACTGATCCTGACTCCACTGTGCTCGCTCCTTAATGCCAAGATCATTAAAGCGTTCAGACATCATTTCTGTTCATTAGTTGTGGAACTAATGGGGATGCTCTAATCCAATTAAAATAAATCTAATTAACAGATTGGTACTCAGCTAAATGGTGAATTAGCATATTCCGGTATTCAAAGAGAATTTCATTAAGTTGTAAGATTTCTCTCGTCAAGTAAGAAAACGGCACTTATTTTTGTTTAAATTCTGCAAAAACAGATTCACAGAAAACAAAAATAAAAAGTAACTTGACATCTAATTGGTTATTTGCCATTTAAATCAGTAATGTGTAGGTGTTTCACAACTGCTCAATATTCCAACCAGAGCATCCCTTAAGCCCAACTGATCTCAGAGCTCCAACCCCTTCAGAAGACTGTACCCAGAGTGAGAGAACTTGTTATATTTCTACTTTGCTAAGAGATAATGAAGCGAACTTGAGGAAAGCCTATGAACTTTTTATAGCCCTTTAAGCGACTGGTGTGTCTGTATGGAACCGCACTCGTTTCATTCAGTATTATAGCTCCTGGTGCGACTCATCTCGAATTTGCCTGACACTCTTGCATTGACACATGAAGTCTTGTATTGTTCAAACTTGCCTTTTTATCCTTGTCAAGTTGCTTGGCAAACTTTATCCAAATAAAAGATTTCATCCATTGAACCGTGGACCTTAAATTTTGCACTGTGTTAATGTCTCCTCTCTAAAACTAAAAAGACACGAACCATGGTGAGACTTTCTGAAGGTAAGATGTGGTGTAGAGAACACTGACCTGTGTTTTTCTGGGGCCCGATTCAAATGTTTCGGACCCTGCATCTCTTTTTTTAATATAAATTTGTAACAGTTATTTTTAAAGAAATAGTTAGATGAGAAGATTGATACTACTCTCATGTTGTACGCTAGGTCGAGCCATCAGCCTGTTAGCTTAGTTTAGCATAAAGACTGGAAACGGGGGAAACAGCTCGCCTGGCTCTGTCCAAAGGCAATAAAATCCACCTACCAGCATCTCAAACTCACTAATTAACAAGTTATATTTTGTTTGTTCAATTTGTACAAAATGTGTGAAAAGAAAACGTGTAAAAACGTCAATTTAGCTAAGCTAACCGTCTGCTAGCTCCAGCTACATATGTACTGTGCAGATGTGAAGGTATTATTGGTCATCTCTGGTTTTTAACACAACTAAATCTATCATGAAATTGTTTCCACCAGCTACTGATAGTTTTCTCTCTTGCACAAAACATGTGTTATTACTGTATCACTCATTGAAGAAACTTTGCCTTTACTAATGAAAACTGCAGCAAGAATTTAAATGTTGGATATCCTGATCTTGAGGCTCTGATCTCATCCTAAAATGTTTTTTTTTTTAGGATGAGATCAAATAAGTTTCTTAGAAGAAGTCAGGTCAATTCTCAGAGCAAAATTTATTTATCAATTCCTGTTAAGATTTACAGACTCGATGTGCATTTAATATGACAGTAAATGCACATCAGCCGAGAAAGAGAAATGCAGATGAAAGGGAGGAAGCAGATGAAAGCTTTAAATCCATTAAAGGCTGGGAGATTTTAAAAAGTTGCCCACATATTCTTTGGTTTTTAAAAGATGTTTGCAATTTGTTTTTCATTGAGGTCGAGGGTCCAACAGAGACTGTTTGCAAGAAGAGATTATTTTTAATTCCCTAATTCCGCCAGATCCCGGGAGATCCACTTAACAGAGCACATGGATCCTTCTCCGGCGTCAAAGTTCATCAACATAAAGGTGGGAGAGCTTTTTAATTGTGAACCACATGACAGCGAATTGTTTTATTAGAGGTCTTAAAGAAGTTGGACTATTAAACTGCAGGATTACCAGGTTTTAAAACCCATTTAATTTGATGACTGCATAATTTTGCATTGAGGAACTCAACAGAGGGTGCCGCCCCGGTGGTGATATTTGAAACTCGGTGCACCTTATTACCCGGAATTAGCGGACTGTACCAGACAGTAATATTTTAAAGAGTTTCTGGAAGGAAGAGAATGTCTGAGCCGCTGTTATTGATTCAACTAAATGAGCTGATTATGCCACCGATTCCTGAGTCCACTGTGCTTCAGTGGAGTAGAAGGCAGGCTGAACTTGGCTCATTAATCTACAACACAGGCACAAAAGATTTGATTAGTGGCTAAAACTGTTGAAAGGGACATTTCGCCCCCAAAACAAAGCCGATTCATTGTATGTACTTTGTCCTAAACAACAACAAAAAAAAGACCTCAAGTCATGCAGTGACACAGAAACTCTCAGATACGAGTTAAGTGTTTGTATTTTTATTGTGATTCTGCTATATGACAAATTCACAAATTTTCATCCATTTAAAAATTCAAGTAAATAGAGAACTGTTTGCTTGACAGCCACATCTTAACATGGGTAGTGGATGTTAAAGGGTATACTGCACATCTTATGGAAATGACAGAGCTAAAGACTAAACATAGCCCACAGTCAGCAAACACACGTCATATTCAGTGGATATAATGAATACACCAAAATCTTTTTTTTTAAAAATGTTAAATTGTCAGCTTTTTGTCCACATTCATGAAGACTCACAAAAGGCATTAAAGGACGCTGCTGTGTACTGCAGGATAACATGCCAGAAATATGAATACGATACTGAATATTTTACACATAAAGTAAAATATTTATTTACTAAATAAGTTTGAGTAAAATTAGGGCAGTAGAGAGTTTACCCTCTCACATATTGAAATAAATAAAAAAAAAAAAACTACTTACAGGAAATAATACATAAACAGTTAAATGCCAACCAGGGCTTCACATTAAAATAAATAACATCCAAACACACATTTGTCTCAGGTTCAACATGTTAAGAAATGTTACATTCAGAAATGAGGTCTACAGGTTAGAAAGAAGGAAAAAAAAAAGGAAAACCGCTCCGCCTGAAGGATGACACACTCGCTGATAGATTTATTCACAGAAAATGTCCCTTCCTGTCTAGAGTCTGAGTGGATTTCACGCTGTTATATTAGCTGATATCCAGGGTGTAGTTATAACTAGTCACCCGTTTATGGATTGTTATATTTTTCTTTTGCATAATTACATAATTCTCTAGGTTTCATTTATAAAAACAGAAGCCTGAATAAATAAAAGGATTACAGTGACGACTATCAGCCTAATTATCATTGACACAGAGTTGTGTTTTCTTGGATCACAGCCTGATCTGTCTTACTGTAATTTCCATTAGCCTTAGCTATCGTCCTCCTGCTTTACCCTGGCAAAAGACAATCATTGTGCATGAATGATTTTGACAAATTTAAAACAATTCAAGGTCAGGGATTCAAACTAGAGTAGGTAGAACACATAAAAAAAAGGGTTGAAGTGACAGAATTTAACTATTGCACTAAAACTCAAACATTACTTGGCACTAGCACAGTTGGCACAGCCATAACGCACCATTTCAGCCTGCCAATACCAACTTGTTTGTTGTAATTTTGGTTAGCATTGCTTTAGCAGGAGTAGCTTCAGAACACAAGCCTGATTTGATAAAGGAAAACAAAAATATTTTCATTTTGTAGCTATAACGTTATACAGGAAGCTGTGTGCTCTGTAAATGTGTCGGGAGGCCTTCTCATCATGTGACCAACTGAGATTAACAATAATTGATCATCAATAGTGGGTTCTTCAGTGTAACTTCAATAGGGATGAGATCTACGTATAACTGAAATGCCTAAAAAAATTCTAAAAATGTGGAAATGGTACACGTTAAAACAAAAAAGGGGGGAAAGTGGCCCCAAAATATATCAAGTTAAAGTACATTTTTAAAGAAAATTGAAATGAGAATTAAGTTGAAATAAAGAAAAGCCTAAAGTCTATAATCATTATCAATGACAATCAATACTACTAAATCTATACAGATACTGTATTCAAAATCAAGGACATGAACTCAAATTAAACACAATTCATGCTATTAAGAATAATTTGGGGAATTTCAAGTTTGGGCTCGGAGTCCATTTCCATTAAACTTCAACAAACAGTTATAAACCCCATTCAGACAATGTTTAATGTGCTTTCCTCAAATCTAGATTCACAACTAGGCTGAAATATAAAGTAATAAATATGATGATCATAATAAAAAAAAAAACATTTTTGACCATCTTGTAGCAATCAAGTCTCTCTGTCATTAAACAGACATTAACACAAAAACACTGAAGATAACAGCAAAAGGGGGGAAAATGTGCAAAATGCTGTTTGAAGAAGATCAGGTTGTGTTTCTCTGAAGGATCTTAGTGCTAAAATCATCACGTTCCATTAAAAAAAAAAAAAAAGGACATACTTTAACATGTAAAATTTTAGTAATTTATCTTCATCTGGTCCTTGTAACATCGAGGGAAAAGTTTTTGTCTATTTAGGTAAAATAGCTTGTTAGCATTGTTAGCATTCAATCACTGAAGGCCCATTTGTTGACTGAAGCTTGCAACATGTAATATTTAATTATTTTTTATTTATTTCATGTATTTTTGATGTACACCTCATAATTATTTGTGGACAATGATGACAGAACTAAAATCCTCACTGAAACGAGCCACAGAACATCCTCGCAGATACAGCTACAAAATTACCTAAATTTAATGGCAGTGTTGCAACATTTTAAGGCGACATTAGAAAGGGCGACTTTACCAACAACTGTGATGAGAAGTTGCCCCTGCGCGACTTAAAATGCTGTTCGTGTATTGTCACCTTTCGGGCAGAGACAATAGTGTCGAAGAAGTAGCCTAAAGCGCTGATGCTTCCGTTACAGAACACGTCTCACTTTGTTGCCTCTTCCTGGGAGTGTTGCCCATCTGCACTGCCCAAAATGTGCCCTTACAGTACTGTGAAACTGGAACAGTAAGAACCAAACAAGCCAGCTTGTCAGCCTCCTTCACAATGCCCTCAGCCAAAAGAGCCCATACCTGAGAAAGAGAAGAATACTGTTTCGCCCCTTCAATCCTTGTACTCTCCTACATCTCTCTTTCCGTTTTTGCTAGCAGATCACCCTCCATCTGCTGTGTGCTTTCTCTGTGTGATACCGCAAAAAGGGGAGTAGTTTGCATATGCAACAAAAGGCATATTCAACTCAAAATAGTTTGAGGTTCACTAAACTCAACCAATCCAGAGGCCATATTGCAGCCCTCCCACTTATCCTTTTGTGTGTTTTCGGGAGATAAAAAACTGACTCAGGGATGTGGTTTTGTTGGTTATGGGATAATTACTTCTCTGCTTTTGAGTCCCTGATCACATCCCTAATGGCTTCAACAAAATCAGCTGCCCCTGGTGATCTGGACTCTCTGTGGAGCCACACAGCAACCAATAAACCAAGAGGAACCCGGAGCTACCTGCCCACATGACCATCACTGCTCTAAAAGTGAGGCCCGGGTGGGATTTCCAATCAGAAAATCCGACTGGGTGAGACTCCCGTCCATCATTCAACCAAGCAAAGGGCTGAACTCCTGTCACCTAACCCACGAATGAGGCTCGGGCCTGTCCACCGTATTCTCAGCTAACACAAGACAGGATCAGACTCCTTCAGGACTCGGAGAGGAGCGTGTCCCAGAATTCCACAATGAGTAGGACCCTCTCTGAAACACCTCGCCTCTCTTGGAAAGAGGAATCCTCCCAGTTTAGAAGTAGTCGACGCAAATCTCTCTCTCTGGATTTCATTTGTGGATCTTCCAGTTCCTAAGGAGGTGAAGCGTCCAGGCTGGCGGGGTGAGAGAGAAGATGGGGAGGTGGTCGGGTCGGAGGTGCCCCCTAGAGTAGGAGGAGGAGGAGTAGGAAGAGGAGGCCTGTAGGAGCCTTCCTGCCCCTACCCTGCCCTCTGCCACCCACGCCTTCAGACCTGCGGCTGCAGACAGATACCCTGCAGAGGAGATAGCATTTACTTTCACTTTTCTACTTTAGATATCTTTTAGTTTAAATTTCTAAACTGAATATAAAGAAAAACAGAGTTACTAGACTGATGCAGCAAAGACACAACACACCACTTACTAACTAACAACCATGATTAACTGTTTCCACACTGCAAACTTACAAAAGTTGTATGATGTATGTTAAAAAACAGATGAAATGTTGCTGGAAATATAATGTTAGGATATATGTGGGTGGACAGACTAATATAAACAACTCAAACTCTGATGACATCACTACGTGTGTCATGCTACCTGTTTTTTAGCATTTGTTGTCCTGAATTGCCCCAGATGATTTAGCCTCTTTGGAGCTCTGTTACATGTCTCCTGTTGCTTGAAATTGAAAGTCACATATCAAAGAGCTGATTGTCTGACCTATTTTATAGAGTAGCCGACAAACAGCACCAACAGCCACTCAGCCTAAAATTACCCTTCTTTGTAGCATAGTCTGTAATTGTGATTAATTTACTTCGGAGTCCTTTTCCATGAAGTGTTCCTACTTTTATGAAAAATAAGTATAACTGCCGACCTTGTTACATGCTGCTACTCTGGCCGGCACTATTTCTGACTTCACCTCCTGCCCACGATTCAGAGCGCAAATTGGACAAATTGGATTCTGACTTCTTTCTCTTTTTTTGTTTTTTTAGGTAATTTAATTCTGCACACTAGTTTTGTCCATTGTATTTTTAGGGCAAATAACATCATAATCTAAATCAATTCTATTCATAACCTCCTCGCACAATTAGTATTGAGGGAAGCATGTACTATTTTATGTCCTTTAAATGGTAAGTAAAAGTTTAACAAACAGAGTGGCGCCTTAAATCTTTCTGTTCCTTTTCTAACGTTAGATGTTAGAGACAACATACGGTACGGTACCTCTGTTGCCTTTCCATGCACAGACAGCAGGCAGAGTGTGAGCCTCACTCCTGGAGCTCTGTCAGAGCCACACAGCATGCAGCTCTATCATCCTTACTCTGGGCAGGACCATCCACGCCGCCGCCGCCACCGCCAGCTGTCATGCTGCGGCTGCGGCTGGTCAGCTTCTTGAACTCGCTGGCGAATGAAATTACTTTCTTTTTGTCCTCCCGCACCACCTGGAAGCAGAGAGAGATCCTTGTTACAGAAATGCTTAAAAGCCATGTAGGTTCTGAATATTTTTTTTCCTTTTCCTTATTGAGAAAAAAGATTTAACACTTTCTTTCTTTGTATCGTCTTCTTTTTTGTACACGAGAAATAATCTGCTTCGATTTTTTTTTCTGTTTTGTCCTGGTATATTTGTCCTTCTCCCCAACTACTCTGATATATTATATATATACATATATATATATAAACAAAAACAAAAACAGAACAGAAAATGATTCAACCTTTATTCAACGAGGCAGGTCATTTTACAAAGCATTCTTATTTGCAAACGTGTCATCACAAAAGGCCTCGGGTGCAAAAGGAGGATGAATAAATAAAATAAATACTGTCAGACATACAACATATAAAAACATTAGTACCAGATGAGTACTGGGACGAGATTAAGTAAATTACAAAAACATACACAGAGCAGCAAAGCACACATAAGATGTTACAAACAAGGGTAGTAGCGACAAGTTAAAAGCACATACAAAGCATCATGCAGATGTTAAAATACAATAACGTGCACATACAGTAAGATGATTGAGATGTGAAGGAACAGCATGTTAGAGAAACTTTCCATGAGAGCATTCTTGCAAGCACATACAAAGGTTACAAGTGTTAAACACGTACACATATTTAAAAGTGAAGGTGTTATTGGTCCAAGTCCAAGCTAAGCTACCATGTTCAGCGCTACAGTACCTGCTCTTTGAACTTAAGAATGAACTTTCCCGCGCCCCGCCAGCGGCTCTGAGCTTGATAGACACACTCGTGATCCTGCAGCACCCGCTGAAGGGGTTTAGCGGTGGAGGACTTCTTCGAGCCAGCTTCCTTGGTCACTTCCTCCATCAGGACGTAGTCACATGGATTGGGATTAGATAGGATGCTGCAGGAATACTTGGCCTTTGACAGAGTCTGGCCAAGACAGAGAGAGAGAGAGAGTGAGAAGATGACAAGTTTGGCAACTAGTTCGAATCCTCAAAACAACTTCAATCATTTTATCCGGTAAAGACTGAGCTTCCCTCAGTCTCCTCACCTGCTGTATGATGTCCTGTGCTGTGCTGTAGCGTGGTGCCTTGATCACAGTGTGAGGCTGTTCCGGTGAAACTTCATGGACCTGGACGAAGAACATATCATCCTCTCCTCCTCCCCCTCCGCCTTCTCTTCCTCCCACAGTCACCTCCTCCTCCCCCTCCGGCACTGCGTTCTTCTCATTTAAGTTCTGCAACAACAAAACCACACAGTAACATTAAAAATATGTTAAGCACCAAAGCTAGAAAAATAAGCTCACAGCAGGAGGTGAAAAATGTGTGTGGTTGAGTTATTTTATGGTTTTCTACTAAGTCAGTGTTTATAGCACAACTACAACAGCAGAGTGTCTTTTGGGCAAGACAGCCACAGGGGGGAGCCATAGTTCACATAATAGGCCACACAAGTTTGCATGAAGTGTTTTGTGTGGCAGTAATGAGTTCCATGAATTTAATTAGTTATGTTATGGTTAACAGACAATATTGACGCTACTATAAACTGTCCTGAATGAGATAAGAAATCAGTATAAGTGTAGATGAATCTACCAAATTTGTCAGAAGAACTCTGACAGAACTGTGCGTACCTCCTCTCTTGTTTTGAGGCAGATCCTTCCCACATATCCCTCCTCTGTGTTCCAGCTGTTGACTAGTCTGACCACCTCTTCTTCGGGCGCTAGGGGGCGATGCTGAGCACAGCGCTTCACCTCGCTGCGCTCCTTTAACAGAGGGACCTTCTCCTCGCACAGAAAGTACTCAGACGGGTTTCCTTCGGATGGTACAATCTGCGGGAAAGAAAGAAAGAAAAAAAGTCCAAAAGTCAGAAGGCACACTATGACAAATTAAATCTTGTGCGTGTGAGACTGTGCTCTGCTTGGGCTCTTTATTTTTAAACTACTAACCATGTCCAGCAGTTGTTTGGCGGTGGTCTGCGCCGTAATGCAGAACACCGTGAAGGGCTCAGGACCAGGAGCTCCATGCACTGTCACCCTGTGCTGCTGGGACGTGTGTTTCTCCTCTGAACTGAACAGCTATGTGGACAGAAGAAGGGATGCAAGGTGGCAGGTTATTATAAAACATTATTATATTATTATTATATCGTCACTGCCGCTTTATTAAACAGTCTATCCTGCTTTTTCCCTAGAAAGTGTGATGAAGCTAAAATTTGAAAGTAATGATATTGCTGACAGTGCCACCACAATGCAAATTAGTTCTATCTTTAGACAATGACTTCTTTCAAATGTGCCCCTAATCCCTGCAATCCTGAATTAAGTCTTACCAGGGAAGATTGAGTAGCGCCCCCTGTTGGACCTTCTTCTGTTCTACGGCTGTAGATAAATAAACTGGACACTTCAAGTGGCTCATTATGCTGCGTCCTCAACTGGACATGTCTGTAACCTGAAACACACACACACATAATAAATCTACAGTATTTTGACTACACATGATCCATTACTATCCTTAAAACATACTGGATTAAGATTATTTAGTGTTTGTGTAAATTGTTGTTTTCAGTTTTATCAGCTGTATCTGAGGCCTTTACCTGCTTTGAGGGCCTTCAGAGGCAGAGTTCTCTGAGCAGTAGTCTGGGAGCTGTTGTTCTCCACCACGGCGACGCGCAGGAAGCACATCTCTTCAAAGTGCACGGTGAACTGAAAGTGCTCGCTCCACATGGGGTTGAGGGTGTTGCGGTGGATGGGCTTGGTACGGAAGTGGCAGCTGTCGATGGGCGTGCCCAGAACGTCCACCTCGATGCAGGGGCTGCCGGCGCTGTTGCCGGGACAAACGTTCTGACCAGACACAATCTGAGAAAAAGGGAAAGAGGTGTGATATGATTAACGAGCAACGATAATCACGCCCTGTGCGTACAGTACAAAAATTGCAGCTGAGATTGTTTTTACATTAGCCGTGGTCTCTAAATCAAGCTTATTTTCAGATAAGCAGGTCTGAGAAGCCAAACAACAGTCAGTGAAGTCACTCTGACCTGCCAACAGAGACTCTATTTCACCTTCTGTCAGTCTCCTCCTGTCTGTTTCTCTCTCACACAGACACACAATGTTTTATGAGTGTTAGATCATGCCTCTGTTTATACTGATGGCTTTACCAGGTCAGTGTTTATGATGCCTCTGAGGGCATGAATGCAGAAAATCTATATCTAACCAGTTCAAATCACTACAGCAATTGAAAGCAACAAAACTAAGACCTGCAGCTTGTCGGCCTAATTTTGTTGTGTCTTTTCTAACATTAATTCAGGCTGTTATTTACTCAGATTATTTCATACCTTCATGACCGACCTACAAATGGCAATAAGAACTTAATGTCAACAAAATGTAGACTGGCACTAAGAGATAAGTCGCTCAATCTTCATAACCATCAATTTGGTACAGAAACATTCAGGCTTTCAATCTGACTGGAGTTCCGCAAGTAATGTGAAAAGAGTGACGCAAAGTGATGAAAAGGACTGACAGAAAAATAAATACAGTCACTGGAGACAAGGGGGGGATTTTCAGACTAAGTGTGGACATATTGCAATGCAGAGCTTTCATCCTGTTCTCATTCACTGGTGTATGGAATTAACTGGGTGGCCTTCACGACTGTCAAATAATGAAAGCACATATAGATCATTTTACAATAAAACTGTCCAAACGCACCTTAATGGACCTAAAACGAGTACTTAGGAGGCGTGTATGTGCTTGAGTGTTCAGTCATAACAGTCATTGTAGGTATGTAGGTGACGGATAGCAAACAGGCCAAAGAGCTAAGTAACAAAATAGCTAAACAGACGGAAATTTAAAGAAGTGGATCAGACGGAGTGGGGATGAAAGTGCAGAGAGAAAACATTCCCTCTGCTCTATTAGTCATCTTAACTCACAGTGATGGAATAGACGGCGGGGCTCATTTTCTCCACATCCCTCTCCATCGGACAGAACTGTCGATAGAGCGGACAGCTACGGTCCCACAGCACCACCGGCTTCAGCACATAACCACAGCCGCCGTTGGCCTCAAACAATGCTGTGTTCAACTGCATGGGGAGATCTAGGAAAGAAAGAAGAGATTGAGGTAATAATATTAACAAGAGTCAATTTTGTAGCACTATAACCAAAGACAGACCAAAGGTTGTGTATTGTTACGGCAGTGATTTTCTCTGTTTGGCCAATTTGAATTGTTTTGGGCTGTTTGCTCTGATGCAGATCAACCAGCCTGCAGGAGCGTCCAGTAAACAAAACTTGCATGTAAAACTTGCAGCTGGGTGATCATGTTTAGTAAACTTTGTTTCCAAATGGGGAAAAGAGAGAAAGAAAAGGAAGAGAGTGACACGAGGAAAGAGAATAACAGAAGTTAGAAGATCTGCTCCCTCACATTCAAAGAGAAAACAGCACTTTGTTCTCAAGTCATTCTCACCATCAGTCTGATAGTTGAGGGCCACCAGCTGAACTCCGTGGAGCCAGAAAAGCAGAGGATTCGGGTTTGTTGAGTCTATCCTGGTGGCTGCTGGGTACGTCCTGAGCAGCTGGCACACCGTGTGCTGGATCAGCTTCTGAGAGTAGCGTCGGCACAGGCGCTTGGCGGCGTTCTCGTTGACGGAGGAGATGTGGTAGCACTTGGGCGTGCGGATGATGGCGCTGAGCGAGGTGGGGGGATTGAGGACGGGAGACGTCTGCTGCTCCTCCCAGCTCAGACGCTCGGTGCCACCTAGAGTGAGGACAGAGGAACGTTTTAAAGGCCCTGAAATTCCTTAACCTCTTAAACTCTTCAAAGACACCGGCATCCTCAGCTTTCAGTGGCTGTAGCGGGCTCAGTTTTAAAGATTCTGGTATCATATGAAACTAGAGGACCTAAAGCATCTATTGGCAAGATATCTGAAGGAAAATGTGTTCTATGGGTACCCACGAGTCTCCCCTTTACAGACATGCCCACTTTATGCTAATCCCACACAGTTACAGGCAGAAACCATGCAGTTTTTATGCATGCATAAATATGTTATTTTTGCCTATTCTAAAAATGGTGTATTTGAATATTTCTGCATACTGGGGTCCCTAAACAGTCTTGGAATTGCATAAATTTGGTATGACTGGAAAGCTGAGACCTTTGTGGATTCAAAGAGCGCAATTGTATTCATGTGTGATGATGTTAGTCCCCATTATAGCCATTTCATTGTAGTGAGACCATTTTTTGAAACTTGAGCTCACTGTATAAAATGACCTATTGTGACCTCTCAGATAATCACAGCCTCATGAAACTTTACAACCACAAACTAGAGATGTAGGGCATTCAGAGGATGTATGACTTTCCTAGGTATATTGTAAATAAGGGTGTTTCTGAGCAATTTCCAGAACAGAAGTGCCATCCAATCGCCAAAAAACATTTTTATCCACTCTCGATTGGTCAAAAATGGTTAAATTTTGCACCAAATCTGTGTAACAAATGGTATCAACCCAAAACTTATGAGACATAATTGAGCTTGGCCTAACCAAAACACAATGTTTATTACAGATTTATGACTAGTAAAACTTGACACACAGTGCTGAGCTGCATCTCAAATTAATCTTCAGGCTCCCAGCTTTCAGATGACGTATACCACTTCCATGTGGCATATACTGTTGACCTGCTATCTCCCCCTAAATATCCCCTGCCCCCCCCTAAAAAAGACAAAAATGGGTCTATGGTAGGAGGGGGGGAGTGGCAGAGGCTAAAAACGACATGTTTTCCGGGCAACAACAGGAAGAACTAAGTCTATATTCAGTTCATGACAACATTACATTTTGCATAACAAACAACAGCAACAAATTTATCTACATATGCATCTGTTTAAGCTTCTTGTCCAATCAAATTCTTTACATCAATCTGCACCTTTTAGTCTACTTCAATACTTTTTTTCATACATTTTCCTTTTATACATGCTCACACTCATACTAACAATCACCCCCCCTCGGCCCTGCCTACCTTTCCCAGGGGTGCGGTTCTGGGTCGTGACCTCTCCTGTTGCGCTGCAGCGAGCGGGAGCTGTGCCAAATATGGACTTCCTGCTCTTTCCCCGGTCCTTCCCTCTGCCAGAGCCTGCCGGAGACAGTGTGGACAGGCCTGGGTTCCCACACACAAGAGGCAGACAGAAGAGAGTGGTCAATACACATTACAGACAGACTGGAGACACCACAATGATGACATTAGTATCTCTCCCTCCCAATTCCCAATTTGCCACTCAAAATCCAGAAATCATTTTTGTTAAATGCTGTCAGTTTTTTTTTTTAGAGGACATTGTTCTGCTCACTCTCAGGCGTCACTCCAAAAACGTTTGTTTCGAAGAGAAAAATGTTGTTGGCAGTCCGGGTGGATGCAGTTTTGAATAATATTACTGGATTTAAGTGATGTATTACTTGTACAGTTTGCCAAAAAATAATGTGTTTGCTATTAAAAACAAATCTCCTTTGGCTCTTTTTTTGTTCAAAGACAGTTGCCAACAAATCGCCTTGGCAACTGTATTGTTTGTATGTGTCTTGTATGTATATGGTAATTAAACTACTGCTGCAAAATCAATGATTTATTAATGTAAAAATGCTGCATGTAGCACATTTAAATACTGCTAATCTTGAGCTTTTTGGTGTCAAGTCTGTCTCCTTTTCTAAAAAATATGTCATGCAGTTTATGAATGTTAAGTATTTTTAAGATGCAATAATATAATTTAAGTGTTTGTACACAAGTTTCATGTCCATTTTAAATCATTCAAGACAACACAGAGAAAGGGACTAGTCTGCTGTCTGTCTGACTCAGGCTGCTTTCTCTTTCTCAGATCTCAGGTCCCTGGAAACAGTAAACAAATAAAATACCAGTGGAAACACAAGCTGGTTTATAAGGGCAAATGTCATGTAAAAGAAAAGAGGAGACAAGCAGAGAAGAGACACTTGAGAGAGGAAAAAGGAGATAAGAGGTTGATATTTAAGGGACAAAAAGAAATATTTTAGATAAATGGTAGCATGGAATGAAGATGGATAGGAGAACTTTTATGAGGGTGCATGAAGGAAAGTCAAACATCATGAACCGCTTAAAACTACAACAATCTGACCCTAATTCTGATTTTTTTTTTTGATAGAGAGACAAAACTGACAGAAAGATGAGGAATTTGAACATGGGACATTGCAATTGCACACAAAGTCTTCATCAATTCAGTCACCAGGATGTTCTGCAGCACAACTGCTGCATAGTTGTGCTGTTTTGGGACTGACAACACAATAAAGTAACCATATCTTTCCCATGGGATGGGAAAAAAGGGATTCATCATCTTAATGGGTGTCCTCTGTGGGAGAGGAATGAAGTGTAACACAGGGATATTAAATGTCTTGCAATGAAAAAATAGTCAGAAACATGAGGAGTGGTTTGGCCTCTTAAATATAACATGAGAGTGGATTACAGCGGGACAAGACAAAATATAAGGAGATCATGAAAATGAAAGCATGTCAAAAGAAAAAGAGGAGAGAGTGGAAAATGACTTTGATGGAAAATAAATCACTTCTCATTGGGAAAAGAACCTTACAGGCAAGGGTGTCAGCGTGCAGGAGAGAAGGAAAAAAGGAGAAACCACTCAGGAGTACCTTAAAATGAGAAGTGAAGTAAGAAGAAGTGTTTGACAAAGACACAGAACGATAAAATATTCCGTACCAGGGAATTTCACAGCCTGGCAGTAGATGACAAGGTCAGACAGCTCCTGGGCGATCTGTCGGCTCTCCTTCTTGTTCTGAGGAAGGTAAAACTCCTCGCCCAGCTCCATGTCAAACACCTACAGGTGCAGGTAGACGCAGGACATGGAGAACACTGTTAACATTTTACTTGAAGAGACAGTGATGTACTACTGGAGCAGAGGCTGAACTGAACAGAAGCAGGGACAAAAACACTTGCACGGGTAAAAACTCTCCCATCTTTCTTTTATCCAAATTAACATAATCAGCAAATGTAATAAAACACATATTTTCATTGTTTGCCTATCTCTGTTCATTTTTACATATTTGTATGTCTTTAATGGAGTCTGATTAAAAAAAAAAAAAACAGTTGAGTAAATAAAACCAAAAAAAGGCTAATAGCATTGGCTTGACCTCAAACGGCTAAAATACCCTTAAGTACCTATTAGCTACGGAGGGGGATTCCCACTGTTGTGATCTTTCCGGAGGCTTTTTTTATTTTTTCCATCAAGGCTTTTCTTGGGAATTTTATAAATTGTGATTCACTGTAAACACAAAATATGTATTCGTTGCTGCACTTACGTCAGGTTAATATTTCCATACCTTTCCTTTGCTCTGCGTCGTGCTGTCAGCCTTCTTCATCCGCTTGGGTATTTCATCGACAGGCTGCTCTTCTTTGTCCGCTGAGCTCTTCCCTTCCGGCTTGTCATCCAGGATGTTATCTATGTACAGGGGACAATACAATGAATTTTATTAAAGCAGTTAACACCTGGGTTTCTCCAAAGCCAACCAAAGCCTTTGTTAACTGTTAATTGTTATGGTTGTACTTAGCAGCACCCTGATGGAAATACGTGTATAGGCGAATGTAGCAGAATGGGGTGACGGGTGATGAATACAGTAAGACCACAACCATGTTTAGACTATTTCTTGGTGTGTATTTTTTTTATTTAGTTGTGTCTTTTAGAGGACTTTTATCTTGTAATTCTAGATGGTCTGTATCCCGTCCATCTCAAATAGGAGGAAACGTTGAAGCAAGTGGGAACAATCACAGCGTACTGTAATTATGAAGCTATCGTGGTTATCTATAATTAGTGGAATCCACATCCCTGACTACTTGCAGAACTCATGTTCCCAAGAAAAAGGCCACTATGACCCCTCGTCACTGACACTCAAAGCAATATCTATCAACTGTAAACAGGAGCTACAGTAGGGAGTTCTTGCCTTTGCTCTCATTCCTCCTACACATTCATTCATCACAGCCAAAACCAGAAAAAAAAAACAGAAACGTATCGGTTTGGAAATGCAGGCGCTTTTTATCGCAGAAAACTTGTTTAATTCCTGACTTTCGGGAATCTCTTCCTTTGAACAAGGTTCTTCCTTTAAATAGAGTTGACCCTGAATGTCATCTTGTACACAGTAGTCAGAGAAGTGAGTTAGACCAGACTGTGACTAGAAGGGAGTTTCTGTTAAACTGTGGATGGTGGCAACTTGGCTGCTTAGTACTCATGTGTTTGTATTCACTGGGCCAGCTGATGTTGAGTACGGTAAAAATGGAAACAGTCAAAGGTGGAAGGTGGTTTATGAAGTAAGGATGTAGCTGACTGGCAGGTTAATATTTCGCTGCACACAGGGTTTGCAAAAGGGGTAAGTAGCCAGACTGAACCACGCTATGAGGTTTAGATTAGAGAAATGTTTTTTGAAAGGTTCATGACTGGTAAGTTTTTCCGACAGGGACAAGCAGAGGGCAGGGATTAGGAGAGAGTAATGCTGGGAGTGGGACCGGGGTAGGGTAGTTTCCCCTGGTCTGTTGTTTGGTGTGGGGGCAGCGTAGGGCCTGAGAAACCAGATGGCTTTGTTTTGTTTCCCTGATGAGCCTGCCCAGCCACTGGCGAGGTCACAGACAAATACAGTACAGGGGGAGGACGGGAGAAGAAGGGAGGTGATGTGTTTGTGGGAGAAACCGAAAGCATTCGGATAATGTACAGTTAAAACACTAACTGAATGACTAAAATGTGTGGGTTTTTTTTTTCATTCATAATTATGCATTTTTGAAGGACATTCGAGCTAGACAGAGTAGTCCGACCCTGCCCTGACTCTGCACTGCATTTACATATCTGGGCAATTCCTATGGTACTGTCAGTAGATCAACAGTGCGCTTGCATCGTAAATTAGGACACAACAAGCCGGCCAAACACAAGCAAGACACACACAAACGCAACGCCAGCTCACACCACAAGTACTACAAAAACTATATCCACGTTACTCCAAACAAAGTAATTTTGGATGATGGATGCTCAGACTGCATTTTAACAAAGTCACTTCCATTGGCACGCGGCACATTAGAAATTATGGTAGCAAGCTGGAAGTTAAGGACACTAGTCATATTATTGTAATCATATAACAGTGATAAAACATCATAACAAACACTCCTGATGTTGCCAACCATTTACTGTTAGATCCAGTAGTGCTACACATATGTTTGGATAGCATCTCATTCAGATTCTAAGTCTATTATGAATTAGAATGATTACAAAGTAGAATAAAACTTGTGTTAACTTCTAAACTGTTGTCAAAATTGTGAAAAAGACAGCGGTGTCCTTTCAAAAATGATTTATTTTATTAGCTATGCTGTGGAGTGAGGGAGGTCTGTCTTGCCAAACAAGCCCTCAGCGTTAGCTCATGAATTAGTATAAAACAGATTTTATTACATTTTTATTGTGTTCTGGATATTTAACAATAACTGTAATGGCTGAAATTTGAAGTGCTGGTTACCATGCGAGGTAGCTACAGTGTAGCAGAACGTGATCTGACTTTTGCGCATACAAAAAGCAGAAAGCTGGCAGCTTTTACATTATGTGGCCACAGACAAGAATCAGTCTACAGCGATGATGCAGATCACTTCCGCAATTCTACACACCAGTGTTTCCTCTGTAATTATTGTGCAGTGGTAGACAACCACAACAAGTAAATTTGTATCAATGGACCATTATTTCCCCTACAAGCTACAAGTTGCAGGATAAATATCTAAATGCAGCACTTTAAATAGCCATATAAAGATACTAATAAGGATACTACAAAGTGTTAGATGTTGTAATACACTCCAGCTACCACTGCGTAACAAATTTAGAGGGAAACACTGGTGCATAGAGAGGCGCAACAGAGCTGTGAATTTACCTTCCAGGCCATATGAGGCAGTAGAGGCTGTGAGGACATCAGCTAAGTGGAAAACAGGCAAAATAAAATAGGAAAGGAAGGGAGTGAGAATAGAGTGTCAACTTAAAGAGAGTCTTCAAGTGTTAAAAAGGAGATAGACAAGATAAAGGTGTGAATAGAAACCGGCTCAAAGGTGACAACAGGAGAATCTACATGTAATTTATGTGATGCTTTAACCTGGAGATCCATAGTTATCTTGTAGCTCCTTAGTTTTTTGATTTTGTTTGTTTTGTGCTTTCAAAGTGTTTTTTTCTTTTCCCAAGCACAAAATCTCCTTACCGTCTGATAAAGACTCATAGTCATAGTCGTATTCGTCTTCTTCCTCTTCTTCTTCCTCATTGGCATGGTTTCCAGGCAAAGTAACCCCTGGCGACCCGTTGCTAGCCTGGGCCTGCAGGTGGGCCAGCTGGTGAGCCTGTGAGAGAGGTACAGAGAGACAGAGCATATGTTATAAAGTCAGAGTGAGAGTAAGTGCAGATGTAGAGGTCGACTAATATTTACAAAGATATACCTGTAACTCTTATCTGGAAAGAATCTACAGTGTATAGACTGAGGCACATTATGTTATGTTTGCTATGTAAACTAAGAGAGAATGGTGTGATTGAGGGTACATTTGAGCATTTTAGCATTTATTATTTATGTGTGGCGGGCACTCTAATGATCAAAAGTGCATATTCAATGCACTAATGCTACTTGGAATGCCCTTTAAAAGGAATGCTTATATTAAATATAAATTATGTACATGTTCATGTGTTTTTGTGTGGACAGCATGTCCGTCTCTTTTTTTCAACCTTCTGTTTGAGGATGTCCACTGGTGCCTGGTGAGCTTTGAGCTTCTTGTTCTTGAGGAGGATCCTGCCTCGCAGCTGCAGCGGTGACGGCAGGTGAGGGTCATCGCTGAAGTCGCTTTCGAAGAGGAAGCGCGTCACGAGGCGTTCCCCAATCACCGTCTGGTGAATAAATATTTGAACATGATAGACAGACATCCATAAATGATGTCCACTAATGTGAGACACACACGCCAGAATGTAATATCAAGTGGGAGGAGGAGAGCAAAAGCTCAGAAGTTTGCAGAGGAATCCTCCACTAGAGAAAATGAAAGTGCTTTTATCAACACAAAACAACACTGCAAATAAACAAACCCACAGTGATGTAAGCTGGCCAGAGGCAAAGAGCTGTCTGAACATGAAAGATTTTTCTTTATCTTTATCAAGTTGGTCTCCAAGGAGGGTGGAATGCTGGGAAGTTTAGTTAGATGAAAGCACAACAATACTCCATGATGTATCTGTCGTGCCCAGAAATGTGTGGCCTTGAGTATATAAATTTAAAAAGATGACAAAAGGGACAGTTGCAGCTTGAAGATTAGAAAAGTCTTTGACAGAGAGAGTGCCAAATTGAAATGCCCAGTGCAGCTGAGAAAATCTCGGCAAGGAAAACAAATGTTTGTTCAAAAACTGCTGCTTCAAGTACCACTGAGGAAAACACTCCCACCTGTTAAGCAGTTAAGAGGAGAAGCGGAGGTTTTACTAGACTACTTGAAGGTGTAGGTGCATGTAATCCCCTAAATATTCAGCAGGGTATTGCTGAAATACGAGCATGCATGATTAGCTAAGCCCTTTCTAAAACCACACAGAAGTTTAGTGCTGCGTGCTTAAAAGGTGGTGCTGTGGGATTTGTAATGCGATTGAAAAAAGGGGTTTCACATTTTCATCTAATCTGTTACATTCATTATAAACATAAATGGCAAAAGACTTGGTGTCTCGTTCTTGATTACAAAAGTTTAATACCAGCAACATTAGAAACAAATTAACCACACACGGAAAAACAAACATGACAAATACTGATAATGAAAGTTAGATCTTGTAATGTGAAATGGACATAATGTGTTGCTGCTGTATTTCCTGTGAATTTCTGCTCTGTGTTTTACATAATTGGTTTTAGCAGAGTCTGATTTAGCTGCTCACATACCTTGAAGATCTCAGCCATCTTGCGTTGCTGTGGGAGGGAGCAGTGGTTCTCTATGGACAGGATGACTGGCATGTCAGAATTGACAAATGCACACCGGTTAATTGCTTCCACCACATCCTGGAGGATCATGGGAGAGATTAAATTCTTAGACGCAGCGCTCCAAGTCCAATATGTAACAATAAAACTCTCTGTGGAAACCAATACTAATGAGATTTACTGAATCAGCCTCTTAAAATAAAATGCAGGTGTCTGAGGGTTATGTTTGGTCCAACTTTGATTATATAAAATAAATAATATCGATATGACCCTCAAGGGTAATCAGCTGGGGAATTAAGGTCTGCTAAAGTATGATCTAAAACTTCAAATTTTTTTGGTTTTACTGAACCAACAGAATTTCTGCCTGGATTAGTTTTGTCAAAATGAATACATCATACAGCAGTACAATTGTTGAGGCATGGGAGCGGAAGATAAGGAGAGCCACTGATCGATTGTTTTTCTTTTCAATCAATATACATGTCTTTTCTGAATTAAACCATTCAAATACATTTCTAACCTTAAAGGGTATTTTGGTGGTGAGTGTGTGTCCATGGTAGATAACTGGCATGCCATCATCTCCATCCCAACAGTCCAATTCAACACTCCTACATCCTTGCAGCAGCACCTACGTAACCATCAAACAATACAGTGTCAACATTAAAAAATCATTAAAAAGACTAGAAAAATCAAAAAATCTTATTGAGGTTGGCTTGAATTAGTAATTGTCTGACTTACTTGACTGTAAAGCTCAACAGAGGACTCTCCTTTGAGCTGGTGTCCGGTCAGGTAGGTGTTATGAGAAGACTCGATGTAGTAGTAGGACAGAGGGTACTGAAGCTCCTCCGGGTTCATCTGGGATTCCTCGTTACGAGAAGCAAAGTTCTCCTTGTCCATCAGGTACCTGGTAAAGAGACAGGAATGGTAAGATTACAGCCTCTTTTTCTTTTAAAAATATATCCAAACCTGCCTTAGTTCGTGTGGATGAGATGTTTTATAATAAAGTATGTACATAATTTAATTTCTTTTTAACGTATTGATTCAGTCTGTTCTTTAATTCTGTTTGTAATATGCCAGGTATATTGAAGTATTTCTTTTATGCTTTCTATCTGGACAAAAGCTTATTGTCAAGTCTTACATGATGATGATATTTTTACTATACCTTGCAAAGCCTTCAAATGACATCCAACCCATTTGTCTCATGCTTGATGAGGGCTCAAATTTCTGCAAGAAAAAACAAGAAACTATTCATTAACATTATTGATCAACAGCTCTTTTTCCTTCCTTGTGTCTCAGGTTTCTTTCATCCTTGTTCTATGCATTCATTTGTTTAATTAACACATCTATATCGGGCATTTCCTCACCCTCCAAATACAGTATATGGCCTCCATCTCCACCATCTATCCATATAGTTTAGATTAAATGCAATACATCCATTCTTCGATCCCTCACCTGTATAATGGTGAGAATTTCATCATAACTCAGGTGTTCTCTCTGACAGTTGACTAGGAAGTCATTGAGCTGAGGGATAGCCAATCCCAAGACGCCTAGTGATGCGTTCTCCACTCCTGTCCCATTGGTCACAATGCTGGCTGCTGCAATGGCGTCAGAGATCTGCTTCTGGTTGTCGGACATCTGCTGCCTCGTCCGGATAAACAGGCCGAGATCTGAACCGTTCCGTGTTAGTAAGTCTGGAGAGGAGAGAAAGAAATAGTGAGTGAGGGAGAAAGGAATAATGTTGATGCGTGCGTACACGCTTTTGTTGTTGTGCTGCTTGTACCCAGGTCTGGTTGTAGCCCCGTGTCCTTGTCATCTATCCGAAGGTTGGTGTAGAGAGGAGCTGACTCTGGACTTGAACGACTGCAGGGGACAGCAAAGGTATCAAACAACTCCTTCAGGTCCTTTCTGCTTCGGATACTGTGGAGGAAACAAAAAGCAGAATTAATTTTAGAAGTTAACAGATACAGATGTGCAGATTCATCACTTTTAAACATTGCAAATGCCTTGTTCAACTGAAGAAAGGCACTTGAACTTTGAATCAATTTTTCCATTTTCAAATACAGTAATCTGCCTCTATGATATGTTTCAGCTATCGCCTTTTTTAAAAGAAAAAAAAAAAAAGGACTAATCTGTTACTGTAAATTTCCTTTGCATGGCTGTAGCTAAGCAAGTGTGCAGATCAAAGGGAACCACTGGGCAGCACATGAGAGGATACAGTACAATCAAAGAAATGTAGGTATTTAAATAATCCATTGCTTATCAAGGAAAAACACTGCTCCCTTTTATATGACTGGGAAAATATTATAGAAGCTAAATATTATGCAGAGAAGAATCCTCGGAAAATGTCCCAGGCATGACAACCTCGAGAAGTATTTATTGAATTTGTTTTATCATACTGTCTTTAGCTACTGTTGATAAAAATATGACAATTACATAACAAGAGGGAGTAAGATGGCGAGAATGCTGAACAGAACACATACTTTATACGTATATGAATGCTTTTCAAGCCAATACTATTTTTACTGAATGTCGGACTATAAAATGTAACCAGAAAAATAGTTTTAATCCAGGTTTTAGTTAAGCTAAAACAGACACATATTTGTGAAAAGTTTAAAGCTTTGAATGAAGCCTGATAACCTGACATGCGAATTTCTGCTTATGTACGGTGTCTTACTACACTTGTCGAAAAACAAGATCGAGTTGAAAAACACTGATATCTACCTGAATGACTTGAAGAGCTCGACGAACTCGATGAAGTTCATCGTGCTGTCGGAAATCATGAGATTCTGGAAGCCTTTGAAGCAGCCTTTACCTCTACCGTGCCACGACCTGCTGCTCCATGCCCTACAACCAACAAAGAAAAGGTCAAATATCTTACTTATACCTAACCTAACTGGAAAAGGAACAATCTAGATGTCAGCAGGGTCAGAATTTGACAGCTCCAGCCTTTGCACACATACCCCGGCTGTGATTTGGAAGTTCCTGAAAGGATTGGAGAGGATTGTGGCCGGGACTGGTTAGACGATGCCATGCTGGAGGAAGAGGAGGAGGAGGAGGAAGAGGCTAGCAGTCCAGGGCTCTTGTTAGATGAGAGGGAGAATGGTCCAGGGAAGCTGTCCTCTATTGAGGCAAAGAGGATTAAGGGTAAATAAACACTGTACTGACATAATACAGTACCCTAAGAAAGGATCAGCAAAGATATTAATGTACTGTTAAGATTTTTTTATGTTCGAGAAAATGTGTCACCTGGATCTTCTTGGTCTATGCTGTCAGACTCCGGTCCGTTCCGATACAGTCCCTCCTTACAGCTCCGCGTCTTCCTGGAAACCATCTCGTCATCTGTGGCATCCCCGCTGTCTCCCTGTGATGGGTGTGTTAGAAACAAACCAACTATTCAATAAAAAACTAAATCTGTATGAGCTGGTGGGTTTAACAGGTTTCTATGTACTGACCCTGACAAGAACCTTCTTCTTCTTCTTGGTCTTATCATTCATACTCAGAGGACTGTTTTTCTGGGCGGCAGATTTCTCCCCTCCGCCTGTACCCATGTTCCACCTCCGCCCACCAAACAGCTCGATAGCCTGGGCTAGTGTAGGGCCTTCATACCTGCCGTCCTCCTAGCAGAGACACACACAGACACAGAGGATTAGATGGACAGGAAAGGCACAAATACACACAGGCAATGTTTAACGCTGAAGGTCACAAAAATGCAAATATACAAATTTATGCACATTTCTCTTCAAAATAATACAGCTGAACAGAATAAATAATAAATATAATCTGTCACTCGATTGTGCATTTTAATTCAGACATTGATGGACAAAAAGTAGAAGCATTGTCAAGGAAACATCATTCAGTTCAGAGTATACGTACCTGATACAGACTGACATACTGCCTCCTCAGCCACTGCAACCTTTGGTCAGGAAACTTCTTCAGTTTCCTGGTTGCATTCACCAACTCTGACAGGCCCTTGTGAAGCATTCGTGCTGTATTGTTGGGGGCCACAAAGTGCAGCAGTCTGTTGGCAGAGGTCAAGATATCAGTTAAAATATGTTAGAAAAAGACATGAAATTGCAAGCTTCTCACCAGTTACTAGCAATGAACAAGTGTTTAAAAACTGTATTACAAAGCGGAAGGCTGGTGTTGACCTGTTGTCAGTGGTACTGAGACCATAGAGGAGGCTGAGACCATTCTCCTCCACCGTCATCTGGCTCAGTTTGTTCTGCAAACACACAGCATGGACGTCCACTCCCTGGTGACCCAGGAACACTGCCTGCACAATCAAATAAACACAATATTATGGTTGCAATCTAACTTATGACTGTAATGCTATTCAAACACAGAACTGATTACTAAACCTGCAAGATAAATACATTTTCTTCCAATGCGACTCGATGTGAGTTTTGAGTAGTAAATGACCATATTTCAAATGCGACCACTCACTTCTCTGGCATCAACGTAACATCACATAAAGAAAAACCTAAAGACTAAAGACATCAAACAGCTACACTCACCACTTAACATAAAAATGTTTTATTATAAAATAAAATAAAAATTAACACTCAAAACAAACCTTCACCACTCCGAGGTCCAGCAGGCCTTCTGCTAGTCCTGCCACTACTGTCTGTCCTAATCCCAGCGGTTGCTCTGTGAGGGAAGCCCCTCCGGTCTGAGGCTTACCTACCATAAATCAACACATTTACAATGTTTGAAATGTAGTGAAGGCACAGGAAATTTAGCAACTTGCACACATTTACAACCAGTTTAAATTATACGTGTTACAGAAGACACGACATTTACCTATAAACACATTTACGATGTGTTTAAAAGATAATAATGGCACAGGAAATATGATTTTTGTAATCACATATGCATGTTTTTCATTTGTTTAAAGAGTAATAATGAGAGAGGAAATGGGGCTTGTCTGGCTGGAATATAAACATCTTAAAATGTCCTGATAAGAAAGGAAATGTTCCCTGCAATTCTTCAAGTTAATCTTAACATATTCACCTGAGCACAACCTCACACTCCTAGTAAATAATCTTTTAGAAAGGACAACGGTAGACTGACTCCCTGCTGGAAATGATATATACTATGAATGTACAAGCAACTGTCTGCATAATACAAACTCCAGACAACAAGGTTGAAAGTAAAACTGGATAATTTTCTGAGCAACTTTGTTTAAATATTGTAAATACTGCTCACAATAAATTATTTGTGACATATCAGAACTGAACACAAATAAATCCATAGCAAAATGAAAAAGCAGCAGAGGAGTTAACCATGTCTTTTAAATTATACTGAGATGGTTTTAATGTGACTTTCATAACGTTATAATTTACCCCAGGTGAGTGTTGTGTTGTCAGGCTGTAGTCGCAGCAGACAGCGAGCTGTGACGTGGCTGTCCTGGTCGTAGTGGATGACTGTGGCTCCCTGCAGCAGAAACTGGTGAACATCTGGTTGTAGTGACAACACGTACCTAAAAAGACACAAACACAAAAAAAAAAACACAATGAGTGTGTCAAATTAACTGTGCATGTATGTGTGAGTATGTATGTGTGTGTGTGTGTGTGTGTTTCTTACCAGGGAATGAGCTCAGTACCGTGGCTGAAAGCTCTGTGTGTCTCCTCAGTCCCCTGGAACTCCATCTCCTTCACCACCGGCTCGGACGACAGGTCACCTTCCGAATCGGACAAGTCCCCTACCATGAACCTATAGACGGATAGATGAGGTTTGGGAAAAATGGTTCGAAAAGCCACATTAAGTAGAATTCCTCAGGAAATGGTGAATGCATCAGTCTCTACAATCTCTCTCAACTACTGCAGCAAGTCAGGTAATAGCACTGTTAGAAAATGCACTGAGGTCCAGTCAAAATTAAGAAATTACTTGCATCTACAGTAATAAACAGCATATCAATGTACTGTAGTGCAGTGGTTAAACAAGCAAAAAAGCAACATGCATTTGTCATTGCATGCTCCTTCACTACTAGCAAGCTTCTACTCAAACTGCAAATAAACATACGTCGATGTTAGTGAGTAATGTTCAATCTCCTGAAACTCTTATAACCACTTACAAGACACGGTTTGATTCTTGCGGTGTCCTAAATGAATGGGAACTAAAATGGGAGAAGTGGAAAAAGGAGGAGAGGAAGTGTGAGAAGAAGAATAAGGGGTGGACAGAGAAGTTTTGACACGAGTTCTAAGAGGTGAAAAGAAAAGAATAGGCAAAAATCAAGAGAATCTCAGTGGGAAAGATATCAAGAACGCAGGAAAAGAACACCTTATCCTTTTTGAGTAAGAAAGATGGTATTTATCTGCATCCCAGTACAAACAGATGAACACCATACCTCTAGCCAAAATGAAGTACAGTTATTATCCTGAGCTCTAACATAAAGTAATAACTCAGAGTCAAAGAAAACTGCCTAGAAACACAGAGAAGATAATCCAGGTTTCCTTTATACAAACACCACAGGCCAAGCCTGCAATGAAATGAGATTTCTAACAATATTGTATGATAGTGTCCAAATTCCAGCTTGTGTCATTAGCTACAGCCACCAGTGTCCTGAAAAGTACCAGAGCTCTGTTCCTTCCTGTTCTGACAGGAAACTGACCAGCTATCTCTTTTCTCTTTGACACAGGTGTTTATTTGAACATCATCTCATCTCAATAACAATCTGCAAATGTGTTCCTTCACAAACCCATTATCGTTTGCTGGTGTTTATGAAAGACAACTGCATTGTGAAGGGAAATTGGAATGACCCAGATGAAGATCTGAGCATCTAGTTTATCTGGCCTCAGATATTGTGCTGCAAATGCAAAATATCTATATTCAGTATGCTATCGCTGAAGTGGAAAGGAATAGAGAATCTGTATCTGTATCATATTGTTGAAAGGATTTTATTTGATTTTCTTCATTAGACACATTTTTGCCATTAAACAATGTAAAGTTTGCATTGGCATGTGTCAGATTCAGTGTTTTCAGAATTGCTACCTTCACTTCACCAAATAGCCGTTGTGTTGCAAAATACAATTTTTAGTCTCTTGTAAATCATGACATAGCAGTGGTCTTACTTGTTCCAAGAGAGATAGCTGTAGTATGTCCACAAGTGCCTTTGTCTATGAAATAGTGATGCAGTGCTGTCAGAAGTGGGATACCAGCCATGCCACTCATTCACAGCATGGCAGCGTTCATAGTTCTGATATACTGTAAATCTGTATGTAACAGATCATTTTCTTTTACTTTGTCTATGAGTCATTGTCTGTGAATGAACAGGAAAATAAAGAGCTCCATCTTGGAAACAGACCCTTGGCAGGAAAGGTCACAGTTCTAAACAATAGAGTCTTTTCATTCTTCTTTAAAGGAGTAGTTAAACCCAAAAAATTTAAAATAGGCTGAAGATCTTTATACTTAGACATTTGCAAAGTGGTGAACTGTGTAACTACTGACATGCAAACTGAGATGAGAGTAGGTATTTAATTACAGAAATTACAATTTGGGGGTGTTTCTTTGCATGCACCATAAGAGATGTAAAGTGACATAGATGCATCCATATTATAGAGACTGATTTAGAATGAATGAGATCAGTGACCGACTTGTAGCATTTTGTAATTTTTTGAAACAACAAAAAGAAGCTAGAATGAAGAACAACAGGTACACGCCAGTAAGCATAAAGTGACGACAACTGCAGTTGCAAATACCTCATACACTATGTCCCAGTGTCTTGATGGACTGGGTCAAATGCTACGTATGTGTCATTTGATACCGTTGGTTTTATAAGCTTGGTCACAACTTGCGCAACATTCTGTCCCTTTCTACTCTACACTGATGTTACACTAATGTGGACACCAGAGACCCTGTGACAGGAAACATTCACCTTCAAGTATCCTTAAACAGGACACTTTTTTTTATGAGCTCCTGGTTTGTTGTTCGGTACCTGCTGTCACAAACTGAAAGAACTCTGGGGAAAACAAAATATAAATAACGCTCGAGTGTCACTCAGTAAAAGGGGTAATATGGGTACTGACTGATTGCGGCAGCGGTCCCTGAAGGAGTTATTTCTGGACGCTGGGGATGGACCAGTAGAAGAGGGGCTGGTGGAGGCATCATCAGGATCCTCTGCCTCCAAACTACGATTACAAGATCTGGGGAGCAGGAAGAGGCGAGTCAAGTGGAGGAAAATTTGAAAATTTGAGCTCATTGTGAAAGCATGTTTTCAAGGATGCAGTGTACCTGATAATCTGGAGGATGTTGCTGACAGTGGCTTCTTTCTCTGGAACGTGTAGACCATCTGGACCAGACCGTGACATGAAGTTGTGCTGGCCGCTGTAGTCGGAAACAAACTAGAGGCAAAAGGAGGACAGACAAAAAAAAGAAGCAGGAGAAATGAAACTGACATAATATCTGATTCCTACTGCTTGTGTAAGCTATATGAGACGTGTGTATGCTTGTGCATATTTGCGGGTGTTCACATTACCTCTATTGAGTCCTCTGTGTTGTCAAGAGGCGGTTTAAGGCTGATGATGCTTGCTGTCCCATCCAGCGCGTCACTCAGCTCCTTCAGAAAAACCCCACAGAATGGCACCACCTATGATGTCGGGACAGGAGAGAAAAAAACACATCCCATTATGGCTTTTACCATCCTGTAATTAGAATTCCAGTGGTCATATATGGAAGGAATAATGTGAATGTGAACAAATGCATATTGATTTAATGAGGCAATTCAGGACTGACCCACATGACAAACTAGACTATTCCAAAAAGTAAACGGCAACGCACCTTGCATCCTGGGATATTGAGAGCTCTGGTGACAACCTTCTTGTACTCAGAAGAAGACTCGTGCTGAGCCATGGCGTCCTTTAGGCTCCTCATGGTCTCGATGTCTGACTGGTCCATAAACTGCCACATCTTCAGGACCTTGCGGGACCTGGAGGGCAAAGCAACCATTATATATCAATGGGTTTGATATTTCATGATATTTCTGTGTATTTTTTTACAATTACCAAACAAAGGAAAAGACACAAAAATACTTACAGTATGTACATACAGTATCATTCAAAAGTTTGGACACACCTTCCCATTCACTTGAATGAGAAAGTGTGTCTGGTACTGCATGTGTGTACACAATGTGAGCATATGTGAGTTAATGTCTCGGTGTTTCTTAAAACCTGAGTCCAGCCAGAAACTCCATGACACCGTTGTAGTTTCCCATGTTCCAACAGCATTTAGCAACGTGGACCAGATAGGAGAAAACTTCTCTCTTCTCCTCCATGGACCCTGCTGTCAGGACCAGCCATGTCACCCATGAACTCACCTGTAGGTACAGAAATGTAAATCTAACATTACTGACAGTTACTATCACAGTAAAGCTGAAACCCTTGAAGTCTTTCAGTTTCATATCCCCTTAAAAACTGACATATACTACAAGAAAACCTCACATGGAGTTAACTGATGCTCTCTTTTAGTCAAAATATCCAACACACCCTTTTACTGCTGGTACAACATGCTGCCTGTAGCCACATGTGAATGTTTTAGGCTGACTTCATGTGCACCACCACAGGATGACTGCTTGACATTGTCAGTGTATTATTACAAGCCTATCTGACAAGGCGAGTTAAACCCCAGTGAAAAGGAAATATGGTCCACAGCCAAACGATGGTCAGTTGAAACTCTTTATTGTGTGGTCTTATTTGTGCTCACGTCGTCTCTTTTAAATTCTGGTATGGCAACCTGTGTCTAGGACTGTGCCATCTGGCCACACACTGACACCCCCCCCCCCCCCCCCCCCCCCCCCCCCCACACACACACACACATACACATATACACACACAAGGAAGAATAAGATCAGATATCTATCAGCTGCACTCTGTCTCTGAGCTCTGAGCTGGCTGCCCTCAAGCACGCGCAAAAGACACGATGGCAGAACCAGATATGTATCAGGGTCAGCTTCCTTTCACATTCTCTGCACTGGACACACATGCGCATGAACAAACTCACAGTACAGGAAAAGATCAGATTTCAATCTGGCTGCTTCTTGCTCTCTAGTGCCTGTCTCTATGCATTAGACTCTCATGAATGTATTAACACACACACACATACACACACACACACACACGCACACACACAGCTGAAACTCCCTAACCCCTTTGCAGGCGGTAAAAACATCCCCTGGCCCAGAGATCTATTACTGGGTTATGTAAGGATCTGTAAAGCCCACCGCAGTCTGACTTCACAGGGACTAAATAAAGCCACAAAGACACACACACACACACACACGCGCGCGCAATAAAGAACACTGTTTCAAATGAGGAGTTTTTGTTTGAGGTATACGCTAGTTATGAGGTATGAGACCTCATACTCACATATCAACCTCAGCAGCAAATATATACTATATACACTGTATATACACACAATTTAACATACAGTATATACAGACAGATATGAGCCTGTACATACATAGAACTTACTTCATAAAAAAACATAATTTACAGTGTTTGATAAAATGCTAAATTTAATTTGTCAGACTCTAAATAGTCGGTTGTCATAATTTCAAATCTACTTATGTTACAGGTCTTGTGGTTTGTTAGGTTTCACATTTTCTCTCTGTCCAATATGTGAGAGCACACCAGCTTAAGCATTCCTGTGTAATAGAAGCATAGCCATAAGGAGGGCTGAGGTTTGGGAAGGTTACTGTGAAAACGTAATCCATCTCAAACTGTCTCTTCTAACCGGAATTCACTAATGAAATGTCTTTACTCAAACTGAGAAACATGAAAAGACTCAGCTTCAGTTCAACTTGCATCAATCCAGCATTCGAATTTTAAAACTTAAAAGTTGACAAACTTATGGTGAGATTGTTAAGAATGAAATGTCATGACATAGGAATATAACATACACTTAAGTATTAACTCATGTTACAAGCTCAAATCTGTCACTTTTTACCTGTTTTGCACTTGTTACTCAATAGCAAAGTATACAGACTGACCTGTTTTACAAGTGACGATTTAGGCATTTTACCACGCTGATATATTCATTTTAAAACCTGACCATCAACTATGTCTATAATTAACCATTCTTAAATCATGTATACATAGAAAAAGAAAAAAAAAATCTTGATAAACATGTCCTTTGAGCGCTGCTCCAGCAGCCTCGCTGTAATGAGGTAATTAACTTTTTAATCACAGTTGGGAATTCTTTTCTCACTTGTCGCCCTTGTCATAGGATTCAGAGTCATCTACAGAAAATCACCTTGGAGCCGGTGACGATGCGGCGTCCTGCTCTACGCTTGTTCGGCTGTACTGAAGCGTTTTCTCGAATCTACTGTATATGGCTTTCTGACAAACAACCCCGCTGCCTTAAAGTCTCTAATCTCTAACTCCGTTGCCAAGTATGTGCCAGGATGTGTGTGTCCTGTGCGAAACTCTGCTATCAGTCACTTCTAGCGTTATGACATCATGCAAACCGATGTCAGCAGCTGTGTTGAATTAAAGCCGCCATCTAAACCTTTCTCGGCGACTGCAAAGCGACTTTTTGAGCCGCCACAGATCAGGGCATCAGAGTTGGCATCTCTTCTGATATCCCAGATAGCGAAAGTGTGTGCTCAGTGTTGTGAATGAGAGATAATAGACAGGATGTGAAGAGGTAAGGGGAGTGCACGTAGTGCAGAGAAGAGCAAAGAAGAGGCAAGAGTACAGTAAGACGGACTTAAATTATGCAAAATGTTTCCTCAAACAGCAGCGTCCCTCACATACATAGCATACTGTAGGTATCAATTTCAGCTTAATAAAAATTCAAACAGACACACACACATACACACACAGAACCGGAGCTGGGTACAAGCTGATCCCCCTTTGATGTTTGTGTATGTGTCCATCTGTCTGTCCGTCTGTCTGTCTGTCTCCATCTGCGCCCGTGTTATTAGTTGAACTATGAGGGTCAGTTTCTCCTTGATACATGAATTACATAACCAAGGTTGACAAAGAACTATTACAAACTCAAAGCATGAGCACATACTGTGCCTATAAAAGCTAAACACAGCAGACAGCAAGAAAGGGGCCCGAACTGCTCAACCTTCCCTGTCTCCCAATTCTCTTGCTGTGTTATCCTTTTAACTGCATAATCTTTCACTCCCATACATGGCTAGAAAATGAACAAGATCAAAACCCTTAGATACTTTTGGGAAACTTCCAAATTAATTTTCCAAAATGTTGTCTATCAGATATAAAACACTTCAATCAGTTATTATCTAAATGACTGTCAACCATTTCCCTAATGGTAGTATCTTTTTGAAACAGCTCAGATATTCAGAAATGTATTTCTGCATAACTCTACTTACACTTTAACTTTAATTACATGGAACATTTCTATTTGGGACCAAACCCAGTTAAGAGTGAGTAACTGTAACCGTGCCAATAACCATTTGTTGGAGTTGTTGCTGAATAAAAGCAGAAACCAATTTTCTTACAACATGACAGGTACCTAGTGAAGAGAATTAAAAATGCATTCAAGAAATTGGAAGAGAATTTATCGCACATTTTTAAAACAACTATTTGACATAACCAAGCAGCAACCTCCGGGGCTGAAAAATGAAGGCAATGTGGAAGTGCCAACTAACTGCAGTTCCTTGAATGGCCACTAGAGGCTGGCTCCAAAAGTGAGTCAATCCCCCATAGACCCCCAACTTTACAGCAGGAATAAACATGTTTACAGCCTGGTACAAAAAACAGTCTCAAAAGCTAATTTCCTCATTTATGACAACTGTACAGGGGGTGACTTTTTATATAACTCACGCATTTAAATTGTATTAAGGCTTAAAGTTATGCATAATTAAGGATGCTTTGAGTGACAGGTGGGTGCTGTCACAGGCAAGTCGCTACTTCAGTGCTATTTCAGTGTGTTTTCAGCTCATGAAAGTTAACTAACATTTTGGTCGCCTAAAAAAGTCTTGTTCAGCGTTTAGTTGTACTAAAAGACCCTCTAAGGAGTTGGATATTTAGGTTTTTCTGGTAAGTACATTTTGTTTTAATGGTTTTAAGCCTGTTTTTTTGCTAGCTAAAATTAGCATTAGCATTGTCACAGTTTACCATAGACTGTAAATGCACCATTCTAGCAGCTAACAGCTAGCGTTAGGGTCAGCTCCACCCTCTTGTCTTGATTACTTCTGGCTCCAAAACTCAAAACGTGAGTCCACAAACCGATGGGTGATGTCATGGTGGCTATGTCCATTATTTTTTACAGTCTATGGACGTAACACTGTCCACCATCACTAAGAAAAACTGCATCCCGGGAAAAATTATCCAAACCATAGTTTACAGTCAAAGCTAAAAAAGGAATACTCCAGCAGTATCTCATCTTCCTCAGAGCGCCACAGTTATTTTTTTTACCCGACAGAAGAAGCCACTTCAGGACATCATCAGTGTCTTCCATGGAAGAATCACTGTTGTCATTTGACTCTTGTTCCACTGTGCCCATATATGGCTACAATGCACATTTGGGAAAATATTTTTCGTGTATCTCTCCTCTCGCTGACTTAAATGAAAACCAGCTGATGTGAAAGGCATGCAACTTAAAGATGACATCATTCCCAATCAATCTCTCTCTCTCTCTCTCACTTTCTCTTTCTCAGCAGCACAGTGTTCTGATTGTTTAATCTCAAAGTCACCCACCATACAAGACACAAGGGACGGGAGTGTAACTTCAGCCAACTTACACCACTGTGAGCGTGTGCACTCGTGTGTGTGCTTCAGTCATAAATTGATAAGTTGGTATGACTCGCACGGCAAATACGACAAGGCAAATTACTGGCCTGCTATGCTTTTCAAACTTTCACAACCGTTTCACATCACAAAACATGTTTCACTGTCTCTGATGATGTCATATAGGTGGGTCACAAAAGGACACGAAAGGACACAGTCCTCAAATCAGGAGAAGCACTGTCAAGTTTCCCAATAATTGAGAAGTGCTCTCTTTCATTGAGACATCAACATGAACTGAATGAATTCTTTAATGCCTGGTTTAAAAAGTTTTTCAAGTCATTTAGGAGGTCGGGGCACACTCAATTCTCACTGGCTTTTTTCCAGGCTTAAATCATAAAGTAACAACTCAGCTTCTGAGAAATAGACTGTGTGAGGCTACTAAGTCCTTACAGTAAAGCTGTAGTAGTCTACTAACTTCAAAAGGTCACATAATCAAAGGGGAAAATGTGTATGTTCGGTTTGAAAAAACAGCTTCATCTCTGGTAATATTTCAAATTGAACACCAAGAAAGAGGTTTTTATATTCTTTCTGTTTTTAATTCTAAAACATATAATTCCTGGAGCACAACCAAAATAAACAGACTATCAGTATGATCATCCCAAACTCACAGATGTACATACTGTACATTATCTTAAAGAAGACCCCTCACCTCGTTGAACCGCGCCACCAGGTCCTCCACAGCATTACTTCGCTGAGCACTCTGGGTAGGCATGGTGGGCGCTGACAGTGAGGCCTTGAGGTTTGGGTGGCGTTTGGTTTGACACTCGGGACTGCCCAAGTCTCGAGTGAGGAAACAGAGGTAGTCCAAGGGAAAGACCTATAGATAGATGCACAGTGCAGAGGAGAAAAGAACAGGGATTACTGCAATATTAGAAACAAATCTGCTTGTTATCTCCATATCCTTTGTCAAGAAAAGTGTGCTTTTTTTTCAAAAATCAACATTTGTCTTTCTGAAAATCAATCATTTTTGACACTTATATAATGTTTTTTTGTGAGTAAGTTCCTCCTACCTGTTGGTAGAGCTGCTGCTCTTGCTCGGTGAGGATACAGGCAATCTCCTCAGGGAACTGAACAAGGTGTCGCAGCTCTGCCAGCTCCTTACTGATCCCACTGACACTGGGAGGAAGAGAGCTGCTGCTGGTCATACTGTTGGCCAACTGACGCTCTGGATGGACAGATAAAGGGGGTGAGACAAGAAGAGCGACATTGTGAATTTTACATTACTTTTTCAAATTCCATATCAGCATCTAGCTTGGGAAAGACAGGTGAAAACAGTGTGAGAGAGGTGAAGAGAGAGAAGGGCTAATGGAGGGAAGGAGGAAAGGAAAGCGGAGATTGCTGCTGCTCATACAAGTGAAGAAATGGAAAGATAACAGGAATGAGAATAACGAGGGATTAAAAGTGATGTTACCCTTGCTCCATAAAGGTTTTAAGCCTCAATGAAATGTGCGTCTCTTTTTCAGGATTATCTTGAATGTCTCAAGTCTCCTGATCATTCACTCTCTGCATACCATACTCTCTCTATCCCTCTACCAGCCAAGGGAAGCCTGCACAATTCACCCTCTGGAAGTAAACAACACTGATCACCTGCCAGTTCCTGTGTTTGGATTTCAGTCAGGTCCATTAGTCTGTCTGTTTACACACATATGCACACACACTGCATACAAACTCCTTCTCATCTCTGCTAACAAAGGACTAATGGACAGTTTCTACACTGGTGCTGGAGCTGCCAGGTAGACATACTGTACATCGTCGGGATGAATGCCACATAAACTAACAGCCCTTTTCCACCACAGGAACTTTTCCATTTGAGGCGCACTTGGAGGACTTTCACCTGCATTCAACTGCACAGATCCTATTTAAATCACTGGGACATACTTTCTGCCCCTCAGAACCCCCTCCTCCAGAGGCAGCGACTGTCAGGGAGGTTTGCAGTACTGAATGCTGCTGACTGGGCACTCTAGCATATTTTTTGTTATCAGCTATGAAGTTTCATGTGTGTAAATGAAGTGTTTTTCTGATTCAGATTCCTGAATCTATATGGTAAAGCAGTCAATTAAGTGGTTTGTTGGGTCAAATGAATGAGTCATGCAATGTTTACAGTACAATACCATAAAGCAAGGAGATGCACATCAAATAGACTGAACACCAAGAATTAGACAGACCCTGTCTGGTCATTGTCAACTGCACACTGAAACCTGCCTACCCCACCCCACCCCCCCCACCCTCCCCAACCACACACATACAAACTTGTGTATGCATACACGTATGCAGACACACACTTAAAGGTTGTCCTTAGTAACCCTTGAGATGTGCCACAAGTAGTCATGGCAACAGCAGTGACTGCTTGCAGGAACAAAACTTGCTTATTTACACAGTTTGATTTGTGGATCCGGCCTCACAGCTTCTGTAATGAACTGTGCGTGTGAGTGTGTGTGTGCATGCATGTGTGTGCGTGTGTATGTATGTATGTGTGTGCGCGCGCGTGTGTGTGTGTGTGTGTGTAGGACAACAACAGAAACAGACTGAGCTTAGAGACAGCTGAGAGCATAGAAAGAGAGAAAGGAAGGGGAAAAAAATGAAGCAAAGCCAGGATAAAAGAAATAAACTTAGAAAACTGGCGTTGAGGACAAGGCAGGACAAGGCTGAACAGAGAAAAGCTCAGTGAAAAATTCTTCACACAAGCAAGAAGAAAAAAATATAAGAGGTGAAACGTAGAGAGAAAATGAAGAGAGATGAGAGGAGAGGACAGAGATAAGACAGAGAGGAAGGAAGAGATGAGTAGAATAAGTGGAAATTTTGTAGTTTACACTACGCAGCAGGTGTGAGCAATCTATCACTGTTACAGAGACAGCATAATCCACTAAATACTTTAAATGTCCAACAGAGAGACAGACAACAGGTTGTGAATGATGGTTCATTTTACAGTCCAGACCTTCAAATTATTCAAAGAAGTCTTTGCATTAAATTAAATTTGTTAAAAACAATTTGACTACTGAAAAAACGGGGAAGGTATTTCAGAGAGCCTGATGCCCTGCACATACAGTAATATGTGGCCTTATGTAAAACACACTGTACAAATCAAAAGCATAAATACTGTCTGTCCTTGACGCGCTGATTTACACAAGCGCTATGATAGAAACCTTGTAGAAACAGCTGCAACTTGTATAACGACCAAAAAATGAAGAAAAATGTGGTAGCCTACATATAGTCAAGATGTAAATTTTCATCTGGTTCACAACCTTAATCATCTGTCAGCTCCTCTAATCCTATTACAAGGTACAGATATAAAGAAATTCCATAAAATAAGATCTTCACTCCTTAGATTTCCATAAAAAACAAATATTTTTACAGCAAGATCTATCTGCCTGAACTTACTTAAAACACTACTATCATTTGATCTAAAAACCATGAACTGATGTTTAAATATTTTATGGAACTGGAAGAATATGAAACATAACTCAATGTTTTTTAATGTGTACAATTTAAAACTAACCAGCCTTTCATTTAAAGCATATGGGCGATATTTCCTCCTCTCTACCTCAGAACTGTTTTTACAAGCGAACCTTTTGAAGTGGAAATAGAGACACCCTCAAACTAGTGATATGAAATTCATGACCATGCAGTGGTCTCAATCATTAATTTATTCATCCTTTAAACTGGGAAACATACAGGCAGACAAAAGGTGCGAGACAAGGCAGCCACAAGAAGGTCGCAAGAGATTCTGAGGAATTAATTAAAAGCAAGTGTGCAGCAGATAAATCCTAACCATAAGACCACGATGATCAGAAACAACAACAGTGCTACATACAGCTGGAAGATTATAATATATGATATATAAGTTTTATAAATGTTATTCCTTAAAAAGAGCTAAATATATGATTGTTATTATCAAATTCAAGGGGAAAAAATTACATAAATCACTGTTTACGGGTCCTAAATTATAATTAATCAATAAAAAAATATATTAGAATGTTCTTTATCATGTTTTTTTCATGATACTCTCAACGTCTACCTGCAAAGCTTCACATAAATATCATAATATCAACAGTGACAACAGAACAGTCTGATAAACACTCGGATTGATTTCTGGATGAAGTATTGAATTCCAATGACAGTGGTAAGTGTATCTAATATAATCTGCTGTGGAGCCACGAGAAAAAGGCTCCTGACCCGTTATGGATTCTGAACACGAGTTTGAGAAACACTGATGAATAATGCCGAACCTGCAGCACTCCTGCTGTGAGACTGACAGAACATGAATCTGGACTAATTGACCATGATGTCCCTGTGATTTTTATGCATGGGTTTACTCATCGGTAATGCATGCTGAATACAAATACCTTGTGGGTGTGCATGCATGTGTGTAAATGGATCCTTTTCTAAATGTGGTGGCGAACAAAGTAGATTGGCTGAACATCCTTTTTAACCATTTTCGTGGCATTTCTATTTCTACAAATAGCATGCCATTAAGAGAAATGTGTGTGTGTTCGTGTGTGTACGTTTCAGTATTTCATGTGTGATAAAATATTTCTTGTCTCAACTGGGGCTAATATTCAGAGGTTCTGAAAGTCATTTCATACTATATGAACGTAAAAGTACTTTAACTTTAGCCTTGAAGCTTATATCTGAAAATGAAAAATAACACCAACACTCAGTTAAGTGTCACAATCAGATTCTTTTGCCACATCTGTGACAAGAACAAGAGTAAACTTACCTCAGTTGTCATCCACCTCCAACACACCCGTCATCATATCATCCACCATGATTTGCATATTACAGGTATAACAAAAACAAACTTTTAAGGGTCTCTCCTGATGCCGAACCAAATCAACATAAGGTAAGTTTCATTCAGACAGATATCTGTGTAATATGAATCATTCTAAGTCGACCAACAACTGACTCATGGTCAAGTACTGTGTTGGGGACTGAAAATTCAATATAAAAAACGAAATGGGGGAAGGTTTTTCAATACTGGGCTTGTTATTTGAATCGCAAGTGCAGACATGTTTAGAGTTGATGACAACTTCCCTCTGGAGTATGTAGGGCACTCAAACAGGTGCAGCACAAACAGACCGAGTCAAAGGATTGTTAAAAATTTGCCTTTTGAACCTATAAATATAGTCGTATATACAACATCCTAAACATTATACTTTGCCTTAGAGAGATTATAAAGACAGAGCAACAGATGGATTACTTAGTTTCCGCAGAGATCTCAAACCCAATTTAACATAATAAAGACACTTGCATGCTCATGTTTCTTCTTATCCTACAACATAGAGAGTCTTTGTCCACTAATATTGACAAAACTGTCCTAAACAACCATATTACTATCACAATCATCACAATATCATCTCAAACTTGATACACTTTAGTGTAACCATCACTAAACATGAAATCTGGAGCACATTTCGATTGGTTTCTCAATATCACTGTGGAAACTGTTCAGGAAATATAAGTCAAAAATCCACCATTTTTTAGATAATATAATTACAACTTCCAACCAAACCGCAGCATCTACTGTGGAAATGTCCTTTTAGACAACAGTAAAACAATAGTTTCTTGCTTAAAGTATTAGTCTGTCAAACCAACAAGTGCTAGTAAACAGACTTGAGTGTAGACACTGTGTACCCATGCACAGCAGCAAACAAACTCATAATACACAGACACGGCCAAATACACAGCAGCAGCAGAAGCAATAAACATTGATCCGACTGCTGAGTTATCACAGGGAGATTCCCCCTGGATTAGACATGCACACGCTCGCACACACACACACAAATAGAAGCACGTGCAGACATAAATATAACATTAAGGTTCTTTTGACCTTTCTACATTAGAAGGGGAGGACTACGACAAAAAACCAGGATTAGGATAAGAAGTTGAGACTAACCGAGCAAAAGTCTGTTTGTCATGAAACCGCAGACTAAATACAGCAAATTCTGAAAATGGAACCGAATTCAGTCAAATAAAAGTACTTTTGGAGATTAAAAAAAAATAAACCAAAAAGGCATGCTGTCCAAAATTTTTGCCGAACACTATTCTCTTTATGTGAAAAAAAACTTGTCAAACTATACTGCAAATGTGGCCCAGTTAATTTGCACTGGCAAACACAGTATGCAAAAAAGAGAGCCTTTACCAAGTGAGTTCACTGTCTCTGGGTAACTTCACAATGACTTGATACAAATTAGGTAGAACACATGGATATTTTCGGTGGTTTTGTTTTTAATTGTAAAGAGTGTTACTGTATCCTCACAGTCAAAACATATCCATAGCCTTGTGGCATTCTTTTTTTTTTGGGTCAATTAAATGTGAAGTTATCCAGAGACTCTGAAATTCTTGACTGTCATGCAGTAAGGTTTCTGGTATGAAACACTCACAGTGCACAGTCACAGTGCACGGTCACCGTGCACGCTCACAGTGCACGCTCACCGTGCACGCTCACCGTGCACGCTCACAGTGCACGCTCACAGTGCTGCATCATGTATTTCGTATTTATAAATCGCTGCTTTTTTAATTGAATTGCAATGTTTGCTGCTGCCCCCTGCAGTTTTATTTTGGTTACAGGTGATCGCAGTGGGTCGGTAGGTAATGTGTTTTGAATGTTCCAGTTAACCACATCTTGCAACTCAGCAGGCAAAACAGAAAAGAATGAAGGAAGGAAAGAAGAGATACAAAAGAACACCTTAACTTCAACACCCTGACACAAGAGTCATGCTCTGTGAGGTATGTGCTTGTTTGCCAGTCAGAAAAGCAATATTAAAACCTTCCCCATTACAAAAAATAGGGTGAGGTAACAGTAACATCATATAAAATCTGTATTAAAAGATTAATTAAACAGATTTTAAGAAGATATAATATAAAATATTACTTTAAAGTACAAATCAAACACAAAAAACACCTGCCAAGAGAGTTAAGACACACTCTGGAAACTGCAACCCTGCATTTGGCACCAATTAGACAGCAAAAACAGAGATGGCAACACGCACAACTGAAGATATCCCATGAAACAGGATTCTTAACTCACTAAATCTGCAGCATTTTCCTAATTAATAATCAGATTACTTGCTTACCACGTAAACACATGGTTTACGTACAAAGCCCCCCAAGGGTCCCACTGAGATTTGTTTTTTGTGTTTTTTTTGCGTTATCTCACAATATATTTTGCGTTACCTCGCAATGTTTTTCATTCTTCTCGCAATATATTTTGCATTCTGTCACAATAAATTTTGTGTCTTCTCACAATACTTTTCTTCTTCCATTCCTTCTGAGTCATGTCTATTACAGACGTCTCCTCTTCCCCAGTGAAACCCCTCTGGGATCCATCTCTTTCATAATCAAGCAGACATAATCTTTTCTTACTCGTAGGCCAAACTCTACATTTAGAACACATCCATCTGTATCTGTGCAGTTGTCCTGAGTACAGTAACTGGTCACGAATGAAACCGACAGCATCCTGCAGATTACCGTACTGCTTTCTTCTGGAGAGACCTCTTGATCTAAGAATTCATTTAAGTTTACTTTCACTAATTACATAACCATGCTTATTGAGCAGTAGTTCAAAGTAAAATTCAATGAGCTGGTCTATACTGGGGCATTGCACTGGGAGCAGCTGAGTGGAAATAGACATATATGGCTCAGCAGGAATGGAAGAGAAGCATTGCGAGGTAACGCAAAATTTATTGCGAGAGAATGCAAAACATATCGCGAGGGAACGCAAAACATATTGAGAGGGAATGCAAAAAAATAAAAAATCTCACTATGACCCCTGGGGGTCTCCGTAATAAAGACACATTTAAAGTTGTTTTTTTTTGGAGAAAATATAAAACACATGTACATGTGCAGCAACAAAAACTGTTGCTGCTGTGTGAAGAGACCTGCAGCCACACTGTACAGTAACTCACATTTCCTCTACTCACTGATCAGCTTGAAGTCCATTCTGTGAGAGTGCTTCATGGTTGCTAGATACAGCTGGCCACTCTGCCTCCCACACTGACAGTTCAGTGCCGAGGTGAACGAGGTACACTTGTCCACATTTGAGCCGCCAGTCTTGTCTCTCCTGCAGCTGCTCTCTCTCACTTTCTCTCTCTCTCTCTCTCTTTCTTTCTCCCTGCTCTATTTCTCTCTCCCTTACTCCATTTCCAACTCTCTCCAACTCGCGCTATATCTTTGTCTTTTGCTCTCTTTCACTCACCTGGCTGTCTTTCTCTTCTCTCTCTCTCTCCCTCTTCAGCAAACACTCTTTACACGTTCTTTCTCCTGACTACATTCACTATTCCTCTCTCTCTCTCTCTCTATCTCTCCCTCTACCTCTACCTCCCGCCCACTCTTCCCTGACACCATACATAGTTCACAGCCATGTGCTACAGATAGACCAACCAGACCATCCCAATCCACAAACACACATATACAAAGAATCATAATTTACACTCATACAGACTATAGAAACAACTAACAAGGGATAACAACGCATCCAAAAAACATCTGTCTGTCTCTCTCTCTCTTGACCACTTAATCAACAATTTTCATCATTTTTAAGTCATTTATCAGGAAAAATGCCTGATATTCTCTGGCTCCACTTTGTCTGATGTCAGATTTGTTTTGGTACGGGGTTTTGGACATCACTTTGGGCTCTAGAGAAATGGGCATGTATAATAATAACAAATACCTAACTAAAAACACTACTGACAGATTAATGGAAATAATTGTTAATCGGTATAAAGATGTACTCTGGATAAAACAGGTTGCCCTACATAATAAGCACTTTCAGAGCAGAAATAATAGTTCAAAATAGACTTTAAAATAGTTTCAAATAAGTTTTTAGCAGGGGAAATTAAAAGCTAGCTACTGTATTGTTTTATTTAAAAGGTGTCACAAAACTAAATCAACTATACGAGCAAACTGACTAAAACTGATTGTGTACAACATAAACAGGGTTTATTTACACAGTACATACTGTTACTTTTAGCGCTATTAGGTGTGTAGAAAACATTTTGATTTCTCACCAGCAACAAAAAAGCTGCAATTCAGTCTAAGAACTTTCACATATGTGTATTTTTAGCAATTCTATGGCCGTCTAAACAATATGTAATCCTTGAGACTTCCCCTCACTATGATTCCCCACCACATCTGCTGTCAATGGGTCTTAAATGCTGGCTGGCAACACAATGTACAATGATGACTGAGAGGAAGACAGAAAAAGAAAGAAGGAAGAAAAAGAAAAGAAAAGCCAATATTGAGCTGGAAGGATGGCAGCCTACTTCCTTTTCAGTAGAGCAGTAAATTGTGCTATAAAGGAAATGAGCTCAAGAAAAAAAAAATCACTCAAACCACTCCCATTTATATTTCACAGGAATATGGCTAAATCCCAGTGGTCTTTAGCTGAGTGTTCCTTTGTACTTAAATGACTACAAATGTGTATAGTTTGACAGTGACAGATTTAATGCCAAAATAACTTTTGGCGCACTTCAATTTTGTTGTATTTCAACCTTGCAACTTATACCTCTTCTTCATCAGATCAATACTGCAAACAAGAATATGTTAAATAACCTAATAAATGAGTGAATAAATGAATATGACTTTTGGTTTCTTCTTAGACAGCTGCAGTTAGATGAACGTCATTGTCCTCATTTGGAAGTGAAATGTTATTAAAATTGCTTAAGATTGTGTTTCTTAAAACTAAAATATGTAAATAGGATTTAGTCCCACAATACCTAATATGTCTATACACAAAGCCACAGCGTTCACATTGGCATGATCGCATGCAAATTAAAGCAAACAGCACATAATATTATTGCATATATAAACTTAAATGAACGCACATACAAATAAAACAGATGCAAAAACTTAAGATATAAAAAAAAACCACACACAATCATATTAATGGCCATTCCTATGCATGCACAAAACACACACACACACACACACACACACACACACACACACACACACACACACACACACACACACACACACACACACACACACACACACACACACACACACACACACACACACACACACACACACACACACACACACACAGCTTCAGTAAACATTACTCCTCTCAAAGCCTCGAACATCAACAGTGTTTGAGTTGACATTGACTGGGCAGGCATCTGGCTTCACGCGTTTCTTAACGACAAGCTCCATGAAACAAAAACAACTGCTTCTAATTACTGACACACTGGATAATGATTTATGGTCTCTTTATTTTTCAGTATCTCTACCCCTGCATTTAAGCAGCACACACACACACACACACACACACACACCTTGACCTTACCCTTGTCTTACCCACTTGACATTTTTTCCAACACCAGTATTTGTGTTTATAGGTGTCAATAGTTTACCCTCACAACAAAAGCCTGTCATACAGACCCAGACCTGTAAAATATAATTTATCATCTCCCAAACGCTCCTCGTGACCTGCCACTAAAACCAAATGATTGCCAGGCTGATCAGATCATAACTCATTCACATACTTCAAAGGATGCAAAAATGCTTTCAAATCATTACAGTAGATGAGGCACGTTGAGAAGGTCTAGAAAAACATTCCACCTCTCAACACTCACATTAGAACTCTAAGAATACACCGAGGCCGGCCAGGCAGTTATCCTGGTAATCCTTGAAAGCATTTGGGCCAGAGCCACTGATCGAGTTTGCTCAGTTGTACTTCAAGCCCCCATATCACTACTCCACATCTAAAATCAATACCTTATTAGGAGAGGAAATATTGATAGTTTTCTCATATTTTTTGTCTTTATCTATATTTTGTAAATATGATTTAGCATCTCATAAATATGAGAAAACGATCTCATAATTATGTGATGCTTCTCTGGTAATTTAATGATCCGTATCTTCTTTGCACTGCTCCATTAAATATATACAGAAATAAGATATATTGAAGATATAATAACAAGCATTTATCAAATGTAACACCTGCCATCAACACCACATTTACTATTTAATACTAAGACTATCACACACAAATCACACAGCTTTTACTTGTAACATGTAACTGCCATCAAGATAGAGAAAAGACGTTAATGTGGTTAAGAACGATCCATCATTTTTAAGGCTGGTGCTGATCCAAGGTGGATCCAATAAACCTTACAATTAATGAATAAATAAAATGACATACAGTCATAACATTAAATATACACTCGCCGGCCACGTCATTAGGAACACCTGTGCAATCTAATCTCACCTTTCTGACAATGCCAACAAAGACTGATAATGTATAAGCTTTGTAAAAGTAGAATTTATGTCAGAGCTGTTGTATTGGATTGCATTAGATTGCACAGGTGTACATAATGAAGTGACTGGTGAGTGTTTACTAGTTATTGCAGTACAAGAATGTCAGTAAGAATATCTGGTAGGGAAAATAATAAAAATTAGCTTTGAGATTAAAGATACAGATATAGAGACCCCCTTGAATAAGAGCAAGAGGAAAAATGTAGATTTCCTTCTTTTTTTTCCTCTCACACAACATGGCAAATTAAATTTCAGGAGGAGGATGAAGGCAAAAAGAAAAGAGGAGAGGAAATGTATGGACAGAGAACTGAAAAGCCTTTCTATAGAGGTGATAAGATGACCCTCAGCACAGAGGATAAAAAACAAAATCCTTTGATTTCCAGGAGAGGTGGATCACTTCAACAGAGAGTGGTGGCAGACTTTCCTTCTAAAGCTCCATGTCTATTTCAAACCCGGTCAATTTTCTGTGTTAAAATTCTCACCTAGCTCCTGTATGAAAAACCAGCACAAACTGGTAAAAAGGGAAAAGACTGGCCTGCAAAGGAACATCCTGGATTCAAATAAACTTGCACACTTAGTACATAGACACTAATTTTCTTCAAGAGTGCTAACACATTTTCAGATTTACTACATTTAAAAGCATGCTCATTTTTAAACAAATTAAACAACTTTGATTCAGAAAAAGCCTTTTCTTTAAATGAATCTTGAGAGAATAAGGGTAGATTGTCATGTTGAAACACTGAACAGAGAAACAATACCATAAATGGTAAGAAAGAAATAACTACAGTAACACTATCCACACTTAAGTAAGATGTGCACCAAGTATCAGGATAATTAAACGTCTTTTTTGACATCTGATAATTACTTTTACCCTTGCAAACCATGTCTTTACAAAAACCTTTCAACTCAGCCTTGTATTCTTCTGTATTAATCTGTTAGTTTACAACATAACATTAGCTGATCCTTCCTTTTAGTTTATTAAGTGAATCAAAATGTGTAAAAGAGCACAAGTACAGTATGCCTCCCTGTTACATCATCCTCTCTGGAGACAGATACTGCTTTCTGATACATTAAATGTCAAATAATTCAAATGGAACAAGCCACATGTCCGTGGTATTCCTGTCTGTGAAAGGCAGATAGGAAACTTTTTTTAAAAAAACCCAAAGATTTGGGTGATGGATCTAAGTCTTAAAGGGTAATTTCATGCTTTCATGTTTCAATATCTAGATAGCTGCGGTACAGTACTAGGTAAGAGAGACAGAGAAAGTCAGACAGAGAGTCTCCAAATGTGTGTTTGTGTGTGTGTGTGTGTGAGCGTGCCTATTAAATCATATTCCTGCCAAGACCTCTAAACTGCAATGTGTGCACGTGTCTGGCTGTATTCTGTTTCCTGCAACAACCATTAGAACAGAACACGGTGTCATGTTGAAGATATGCACTATTTGTGTGTGTGTGTGTGTGTGTGTGTGTGTGTGTGTGTGTGTGTGTGTGTGTGTGTGTGTAATAGTGTGTGCGGGGATGGTTTTGCATCTAGCTTGTCTGACCAAAATTCAACTTTTTGTTTTTACAGTACTATGATAATTAATAAAGTAAGTCACAGAGAGAGACAGAGAGTTTGTGTTTGTGTTTGTGTGTGTGTATATGTGTGTACGTGTGTGTGTGTGTGTGTGTGTCTCCATGATCTTGCCAGAGACAGCCTGTCCCTTGGCCCACCGCCAGTGGAAATTAATGTCAGGATCGGCTTACATTTAAGTCATACGTAACATCATTGTAGAGAAGGTGGACGGACAGTTACCAGCTGAGCAACTGACCGACAACCGAACTGGTTGGATGATGAAGTCATGAAGGGAGTAAGAGAGCGCAAGAAAGAGACAGTGAAAGTGAGAAAAACAGGTGACATACTAAATGTGTGATGATAATTTGTTGATTTTCTTGTCCCGTTAAGGCAATAAGTTGCAAAGCATGTCATTCTCAACACTTCAAAGGGACAGAGCTAGCTGCAAATCTGCTAAGAGCTCTACCCTGTGGCATATTAGGTAAGTGTGTGTTAAATAAATTAAAAATATCAAGCTATAAGCGCTGAGCTTTTCAAAGGAGCCCACAAGCAGGTTTGAAGTGCATATAACCTCGGTTCAGATGTTAAGACATAATCTGGTGTGGGCATAAGTGCTGTGTGGACCCTGTGATGCAAGGAGGCTTTTTCTTCTTCCGCTGTGGCTTACACCACTTCAGTATTGTGTGTGCGTTTTGCATTAGAGAATGGAGTGGAGAGAGAGAGAGAGAGGGAGAGAGAGAGGGAGAGAGAGGGGAAGGTATGAGGAAACAAAGAGAAAAGAAAGAAGGAAAGGGCAACCACTGAGATCAACTACAGACGTGCTCCTACCGACCCAAAACCCGCTGTGGATAAGGAACCATGTGGGAAAAGAACATAGAGGAAGAGAAAAGACTGGAGCAGTGGACCACAGGGGAATAGTGAGACCCTTTCTTCTCAGAATCAAAGAGATACAGGCCCTCTGCCCAGAGTCCCTGCTTCACTGGTCATCCAATTTAATGCTCCTCTGGATGTGAGCATATGAATATATCTAATACGTAACTGTTGATACTGTATGTATGAGTTGTGTTATATACTATTGCTAGAGCACATATTGGACTTTAGGGATAGTAATACTGCATGCAAAGTTTAACTCTTCAGTCTAACGGCTGTGCCAAGAGAAATCGCTGATGATAATGGACAGTACGAGACAAGATGAGACACGACTTTTATTAACATTTCCATTTAGTCCCATCATGTTTTGCCATTTTGACTCTGACTCATGAGATACATTTACTCTTAAATGATTAAATGATTCAACAGGCTAATGGACTAGTTCAATTTTCCAACATGTTGGTACTTAGGTAGAGCTGACCTCGTCAGATTAATGCAATGTCAATGCACAAATGTGTTGCACGCTCAAACATATAAATAAACAAAACCTTTTTCACACACACCCACACTAAAGTATAATACCCACCTTTCAGCACTGTATGGCTGTTGGGACCCTGGGGGAAAGGGTAGGGTAGAGCGGAGCGGGCACCGAGAGCGGCTGTGGCCTCTAGTAGGGCGCCGGTCAGCAGGGAACAAACTGTTCGTTGGCCACAAGCACGATAAAACCTAGAAACAAATAAAGACAGAAAAATAAAGCCAAGTTTGCCTACACATCGTATGTCATGTCCAGTGTTTACATCAAGTATTTGTCTGCCATTGCTGTCAACAGATAACCAGAATTGATCACTTAATTATCTTAACAGGCAGAAACACAGACTAGCTTGTATCTGTTGTCTGTATCTCCAACTACCATCTACCTACAGTAAGGTTCAGTGTCTATAATATGCAATATCAAAGCTTTATACAGATTTTTGGTTAAAAACACATAACAAGATGATCTTTGCATTTCTGTCAGAGTGTTGTCAGGTACTTTATGCATGCTCATGCTTTACTGTTTGCTTGTAGATGGCATTTGTATTAGATGACGTGCAGGTATCAAGATTTTCTAGGATTGCACTTATCTAGTGGCCTATCCTGAAATTAAGAAAACAAATCTTCATCTTCATAATTACTGCAATCTAGTACAAATTAACAAAGCAAAAGCTTATGAACCTATGTTAATCAGAAGTCTTGGGGAGGGGTACAACAATTATTTTCTCTGTAAATTAAGCTGCCAGTTATTTGAATAAATCAACTGCTTCTGTCTTTTTTGGTTCGATAGTCTGTGTGTTTTATGTAACACAGCCATTCACAGCATCTCCAGGACTCACATAAATTATTTTGGTGCCAATCTTCACATGATAGACAAGGACCAGCATCTTTGCTAAAAATTACTGTATTTTTTCCCATGACTGGGCAAACTTAAGTATATCAGACAAAAAAAAATGAAGCAAACCTAGTTGGATAAGAAGGATGACAACACCGGGGATTGACGCAAGGGTTCAGGTCCGGTCTGGGTGGGCTGGCGCTGACAGTGTGTAATGGCCAGCGAGAATCCCTGAGGCAGACACATCCAGGGCAAGAGAGCAGGAGCTTTTTGGCAGGATGAATCAGGTCAAGTTCCTCTATGTTCTGCACATAGTTGGTAACCTGTTGAGGAAGTCATTAACAAATGCGTCACTTAGTGGGAACCAAAAATGGAAACACTAGAGTTTGAGAAGTCCTCAATGTTGTCTGGGCAACCTTACAACTGCCACTCATTGAAAAATATTTACTTCATTTAGATCTCTAGTGGAAAGGAAAAAAGCTGACAGTGTCCTTATACTGGTTATGCTGTACACATGCAGACAAATGAGAATAAATGAAAGCAACAAGCATTTATTTTAAAAAAGGTTCCATTTTCAAAAAGTGTCTGCAACCAACAATTGCATACAGTATGTAGTTACCAAAAAAAAACAAGTTTATACAGCATAAAGTTGTAAAGCTGATAGTGCTTTATCAACTTTAAAGTTTGATTTAACAGAATAGGTGAGATGAAAGAGAGACACAAAAGATTTGTGGAAAATTCACTTCATCCAGTGCTGTTTTTCACCTCTCAGACTGTTATATAACATTTGAATCAGAGGTCATTGTCATCAGCTTTTCTGCTGTGGTCATTCTCAGAAGCAATTTCCTCTTGACAGAAGAGAAATCAAAGAGTGAAAAGAAAGAATTGATAGAGAGAAATACCACTGAGGCACATAACTAACAGGAGGAAAGATGGTAAAGGGATCCAGACAAAAAGCATCAGAGCGAGACAGACAGATACGTGGGTATATAGAGACGGAGAATAATGGAGAGATGGAGAAAAAGAAGATGGGAGGCAGCAGACAAAGGTAAAGAGAGAAAGAAGGAGAGCACATGGACTTAGAAAAAGGAAGAGATGTCACTGTGTGAAGAGTTTTAACTGAGTGAACATTTTGACCTTAAAGAAAAGCCTCCTTTTTCAGTTCACACTCTTCTTGGAACAAAATCCATCTGACTTAAAAGGAAACACTTATCCAAAATGATTGACTTGTTCATGTCCTTGAGTGAACCTGCAGACAGGCTCTTCTGGCACAAATTTCACAGAAAGGCCATTAAGGCAACATTTGCGGCACTGTAAGTGGGCATTAATGCCTGTAGCGAGGATGGATATTACAAAATCGGACAAAATCAATACTGGTGAGAGAGTGGGCGATGAATACTCAGTAATCCTCAGTAACAGTGCCCACCTGCACTGTTTCATAATATTGCCAGGAAGAAGATGATCCCCCAGGCTTAAGGTCTAAATTCTCATATTGAGGACATGTGAATCTGTGTTCACTCTTAAAAAATGCCCTGTTCGTTTTTAAGTGCTAGCTGTCAGTTGGCGTGGCACAATATGCGCACACACACAAACACACATAATGCAGCCAACTAGTTGTCTCAGTGGGATGGGTTTCCTGCATGGGGTGTAGGCTTAGCTGTTGTCAGATCTGAGCCGTCCCGAGGGAAGGGAGACATACCAGCCGGCACGTTTAGAGCGGGACAAAAACACAAACACACACACATACATACCCTCCTTTTCAGTATCAAGCCAATGTCAGAAATATTGACCCTCATTCCAGCCACACTCTTTTACCTAAAAGCTCAAACTTTCAACAATATGATGAAGAAAGATAACTGTAATTAAATACATTTAGACTAACAGCTTCTAAGATTTTTTCTTATCAAGAACATTCTTCTAATCCTCAGACTCATTTCTGGTAAAAGACCTCACTTTCTCTATAAGCATCTCAACTCTGTGCATGTTCACCGAACAGACGTGAAGTCTACATCAGTGTATTTTTCCACATTCGACAAACAAATCGGTATACGGAGCTAAAAGCAGAAAAGTGGACTTGGCTTGAGTCATACATAGCACTCATGCCTTTATTATTTACTCTGCATTTAGATAGGCAGGTTTTCCGTTGATTAAGGCTGGGTTTTCTGTTTCCCGGTAACTAATAAACACATAAAACCCAAAGTATATGTGCTTTTATACTGTTTTACATTGCTTAAATATTTCAGCACTGAATGTCAAAGCTTCAGAAATATCAATGGAATAAGTGGCTGCAAACAGTCCTAAATAACAGTCCTAATATAATTGTATTTGTTTCTCGAAACCACTTCTGACCTCAGTGACACAAGTCTGTCTTGCTTCAAGTCAGACAGTTTTGTGGATCAGTCCAAAGACGTTTTTCCCAATTGAACAAACGAATAAAAGAACTATTAACAAGATCTTGCCTCATTTTCATCTACTGATGCTATTCCCATCTTGCTGTGTGTTTTTTATTCCATGTAAGATTTATTTTCTCATTCCAAAATTCCAAAAACATGACAACTTGTTCTAGTGACAAAGAATGACAAGTACTGAGTGTTTTGCCTTGGATAATTATTCCTGTCGTGTACAACAGTGTGACGGCCATTAAGGAACAACAAAACAATTAATCCCAGACTAATTAATGTCTTTAGGGCTAGCAGCTCTTTCAGGCAGAAAAAGACAGCCCACTTAGCGTATTTGGTGGAAAATGAACCTTTGTGGTATGTTAGTGAATAAACAAACTGATTAGATCTAAAAGGTTTTGTTTTATTTTTATCCGGCTACCTTACTTACTTTGCCTACTTAGAGTCAGTTTCTCTTCCTCAATATAAAAAAGCATTTCATTTTAGTTAGAGTTTGAAAGAGGTGACCAGTGAAGCAGAAAAAGCTGAGTGTGGGTACGCTAGTGTGCAATAGGGAGGCTGACTACAAAGGACACCGCAGGGAATGTGGTGCTGCTTCTGATGGACACAGAGCAGCTGCCTTCTCACACAATACGCACACAAAAACAAACTTATCTTCAGACTCCAGGCAAACACGTGGACACACAGACCGACTTTGCTTCAAAATCACAATACATGTCGCACACGCAGTAGTATGTGTTTGAATGCATAGTAAGAGTTCCAGTCAAAAACATCAACCAGCCCCAAACTGACCGACTGTTTATGTAAAGAAAAGCTTGATCTTCTGATTCTCAGGTTTCACAGATGTCTCATGACAAGTGAATCCATAAATAACAAGGACGGAATGGAAATTTACTCTTGTTGTGTAGAGAATAAAAAAAGTCATAATGGAGCCAGTGAGTAGAGTCAAAGTGCTAAATGAGGGAGTGGGCAAGCAATCGACAGGTTTCAACATACTTCAAAAGGAAATTATCCAATAAATTAGAGGAACTGTCCACTTCAGTACAAACAATGATCCCTGTTATGAAGCCAAGCAGGCAGAAGGACAGAATGTACTCTTTGTTTAATGTAGGCACATCAGGAATGGGGGCAATGTCCCAGCATCGGTCCGGTTATCCAATACCAACATGCCCATTGTGTTACTAGTAAGTTACAGTACTACTCGCCATTCAGCCAGTTAGCAGAACTATATATAAGTCAGCTGCCACTAACACAGCTCTGTATCTCATGTTACACAGTGTCTACAGGAAATGCTAATGGCTTAAGCTTAGTGAGGGTAAATTGTGGCTGCTAGAGGCAGCTGCTCTAATTGAGATCCCTGTTTTCAACTTACAGTAAGTTACAGTAACCTAAATTACATTTTAATGTCTGTAAAATAATGTCTTTCTATAAAGTAGACAGTCAATTTTGCTAATCACTGCACCAATAATATAGTGTTACATGTAAATTTACTTTTGTGATCCAAAGCACATGCCTGTACTGTAAATAAGGTACAGTGCACATACAAAAGAGATTTATTTTTCCCTTTCAGAGTGAGACATTTTAGCACATAATCCCAATTATGTCATCATTGTTTTGCGCCATTCTGGACCCTGCTTCCATAAGAATGCTCACCCAGCCTTTGGCACATTTACTTACACACAATTTTACATACACACCCTCTGTATAATACTGTATATGCTGCGTAAATACAATTGTTCCATGAAGATGTTGTAATTTCAGTTGTAATATCCCACACAACCCGCTCTTATACAACTGTTTGGGATTAAGGATTTGAGGTCATTTTCTTGTGCCGCTGGCTGTGTGCTGCTCTTTTCTGATTAAAAATGCCACCCAGAGAAATATCCCCCAGTAGCCACTCAGCAAATTACCTGCTGTAGCCCATAGGGGACAGCAATTGCACCCGAGCATAAATATTTCACAAGTCTGCAGGAGATGATGACCAAGGTTAGCTACTGACAGCTAATGTTCCTCTATAACACTTAGTCTAACCTAATGGAGACTGTAAAAACTGCCTTTTCATGCTATTCATAATTCTACCTTTCAATTTGACAGACAGCTTCCTGCCTCACCTTCAGGTTAAGCCATTGTGAAATAGCATCAACAGTCCAACTGTCCGCTGTGATCGGATGACATGTCCTATTCAGAAAAAGTTGTCATTTCTCAAGGACAGGGATCAAATCTGTGACACTTCTGGGGCAGTCATTTTAACTACAAGTCCACTGGATCCAAAGTACATTCATAAATTCAAAGAGATTTTAAAAAACTGCAATCATTAATACACACAACACCAATATAGACACAACCTATGACATTCATGTTACTGACAATCAGACCATGTAACCTACGGTTATGACTGAGTTGGCCATTAAGTCCCATTAGCGCCCCGTTGGGCAATTTCTCTGCCTGGCAACAGCCATTCTGGGAAAGGATTAGCAAGGGCCACTGTGGGGCTCCGCACAGATCTACTGAACTTTGAGCTGGAATGCGCACACACACAAAGACAGACATATACATACGCATGCTAAAATGCAGACATGCAAACACACTCTGACTCATGCACATGCCATTATGTATTTCATACCAGACACATTCAGTATGCATGAGCACGCAGGACACTCGAGAGGCTGTAGCTTTCTCCCTGAAATCCAACCACCCACATCTCGACCTCTTTACTTTGATGTCTGCGAGCCACCACACACAATCACATACTCCTACAATGACACCCTCTCCCCAAGCTAACACTTTGTCTCTCAATCACACACGCATACATACACGCTCTTCCCCAATTACTCTGAATATTCTCCAGTATTTCAAGGCAGTGGTCCCACGATACAATATAGCCCAGCTGTCTGTGACATGCTGCAATGTTGTGTGTGTATTTGTACAGTGTGTGTGTGCACATGCTCTCTCCTTACTATCGCCATGCATGCGCACAGCACACAAACGCACACAAGGCCACAGAGTTTAATCTGGTAATGATATCATGCAATTAAACACACACACAAGTACTCACATGGGATTGGACAAATAACTGTAATAGTACCCTGCCACCCCCCACAAACTCTCCCACGAAGCTGACATTCAAGGAATAGAAATACATAGTTTCGACTGATATCTACTTTTAGAAGCATCATGGTGGGTCGAGGTTAGCTGAGGTTAGCAGGGGGTCAGTGTTAAAAGAACTCTGTTATTCTGGTCTGTGGACTCTCAGCTGAGGTCACTGGGAGAGACGTCAGTCTTAACCCTTCCAACGCTGAGCAAGCTGGCTTATGGCTTAAACACATTTGCGGTTGATAGTAGTAGTAGTTGATCATTAAGACAGAATATGTTTCCTTGTAATAAAAAAAAAAAAAAAAAAAAAAAAGGGGTGGTGGGTTCAGAAAGCATGAAAAGGCTGCATGAGATGGAACAACTTTCCGTTATTTGTTTTCATTCCATAAAATGTTTTTATGACTCACACCATTTTAGCAGTAAACACAGTAGCAACTATGCATATCAACTAAAATAAAATAAATTATTTGTCAGAGCATGGCCATTTGGAGGGGAGTTATACCCATAAAAAGTCAAAGTGATTTTGTCAATTCGTGTACAAATAAGAGCTAACAGCAAATCACAGAAACAAGGCGGCTATTAAAATCACATTTCTGTTATATAATATATATATATATATATATAAGGTGCACAGAGTCGAGTGACATGAAACATGAGGGAAAGACGGGTCCGCGTATTATCAATACAGTGTCTTCTTTTAAACAGTGTAACTTAAAAACACTAAAACCCCAAAAATCTAACATTTACAAGTATTCAACAGAACAATTGTGTCAGCTTTCAAAAGCCTAGAAAAAAAGCCACTAAGTGGACCTTTGGGTTGTGATTATTTTGTCATGCATGCTATTCCCAATGTCAAGAATAACCTGTCTATGCTGAAATGCTGAAGATGGATTAATCGAAAGAAAATGAGTCAGCTATTTTGAGAATAGATTAATCACGTCAGTCATTTTTCAAACAAAAATGCTAACCGTCATCTGGTTCCAGGTTCTGAAATGTGACAATTTGCTGTTTTTCTTTGTCATTTATGACAGTAAACTGAATATAAAACAAGCAAATTGAAGACATCACTATGGGCTCTGAGAAACTGTGAATGCTTAACTTAACAATCAATTGCTTTATCAAGGAAATAGTGGTGAGAACAAAACAAACACCTATATATTACTAAGTTATCATACAATCACCTCTCCTGCACATTACTTTCCTATGCTTTCTGCCTAGGTAAAAATGATTTTGGCAGAGCAATATTTCACCACTAGATTCATTTTTGCAGTACTGCAAATCACTAGAAGATTTGGGTCTGAGAAAGTCCCATATTCCTAAAATCCTTTAAACCACTTGGACTGAGTGTTTGCTTTAATGCAGTGAAAATGGAGCCGACAAAGCTGTCCGAGGGAAATGAAGAAAATGTTCCCTGCCCACCCAACGCGACAAGCGAGTTTAAATCAGCCGCACCTAGTCTATTTGAAAACTCGGTGAGGAGCCAGGTATGTTCAGCAGCTCTGGTATCTCAAGACCCAGACACTCTTAACCCCACCCACCCTGGACGGTGTAAACCAAATCAGAAGACATAAACCAAGCACACCTAAACATGCCAAGCAGACATCCCACCTCTCAGAGTGAACATGTCATAAGGTGCTTAAGATTTGTGTTATACTCTGCAATCACTGCTGTCTTTCTCTATGACCACGTATGCATGTGCTGTGTTGTTTTTACTACACGTACGGCACACTGCTCTCCTTATCCAAGCTATCCCTAATGCTGGTTTGCATCATCAAGAAACAGACAACCTCTCAGCACTGTCCTGCTCTGCTCTGACCTTTTTCTGCTATTTCTCTGTCTCCACAAGGTAATGTTTGCCTTCCCGCAGCCTGAGCCTGGACTGTCTCACTGTAGATGAAGAGCTGTGCTCATTTGTGTGTGTATCAGCTTAAAGGCAAAAAAGTTGTGTGCATAGTTGTGTGTACACAGATGAAAGCACGGCTGAATATGTATGTATGTGTGTGCTAGTACAGTTTGTATATAGATAGGTGTTTATGCGCTTGTGAACATAAAAACTTTTATCTCAGTGTACGTGGATATATTGTATGTGTTTGGGTTGTCTGTATCCACCCACTTCTAGTCTTCTAGTCAGTCTTTTGAAGAGTCGGTGTTGCTTAGACTAGAGGAGTGTGATGTCTGAGAGCTTGCTTTGATGAAAAGAGTAACGTCTCCACACTGTCTCCAAACTGCAAGCTTTCTTACAGTAGATAAACAACTTTTCAATCCGAGATTTGATCTGAGACTTGACTTCTCATTGATAGTCTTTTCCAAAAGCCTTGCACCTCAAACATGATGTGCCTATAACCATATTCTTTGAATATTTGATTTGAACAAGCCAGAGGTACTTGTACCCCAGGATTTACTGTACTTCTGCAATACCAGGGAGTGCATGGAAAGATTTTGGAGCAGATAAAATAATTTGACAAAATTTGGTTAAAAAAAAAAAATCCATATATTTGTTTTAAGAGGAAAATAAAGGAAAATAAACACAAAGTAGGATTACAAACATACATTTATTGCCCTAATAACCAATAAAGACACACCTTCCACCAACCTGAGTTAGTTGTACACCACACCAACTGAGAAGAGAATACAAAAAAAGTGATGGAGAAATAGTTCAAAATGCAAACTTGACCAAACCTACTGCAAAAAAAAAGAAAAATATATCAGATCATATTCCTACTAAATTGATAAGTTAAGGACAAAAGTGCAGCAATGTACAAACACAGACACTGAAGCACCTACAGCACACAAAGCATACAATTCACATAAACACAAATCTATAAGCAAACATCTTAATACATGAGCTCATGTTCTTTAAAGTTGCAATACACAACATTGATGACATTCAGCCACTAGATGTCGCACTATAGCCCCGACATCGCAGAACAAAGCAAAAAGAAACCGACAAATGGGAAACAAGGCAGTGCTGATCCAATATGGATCAAGATTCTGTTAGTGCATTGCTTATTTCTCGCCTCACATGCTTTCAGAAACATATTTTAGGGTACTGTTTAGCTGTAATTTGAGAAAGTTTGTGATGCGGCCGCCATCTTGGAAATAGACGCGGAGGACACGGGGGGACTAACATGCACGCGCGACCGGCGCGGCTACCAAAACAAAGAACAGAGAAGCTCGGATAACGACACACACTGAGGGAGTGTGAGGTCATTCACTGGTAAGGACGCCATTACAAGAACGTGATATCTCTACATAGTAAATTGTTTTTTTTCGGACAGCTAATACGGCGAAATATTGTTTTATTGCAAGTTTAAGAAAGTAACAAAACAGGACATTTTCCCTTCTTATGCTCTACTGATGTTTCATAGCTGGCTTTCAATGTATTGTGTTGACCCAGGTTTTGAAACATTGTCTGTGTGACAGATTCAGCATTGTCAACCACATTAAAAAGATGAAACTGGAGACAAGAGGTGTTTGCAGTACATCAACATGTACACTTGAGTACACTGACAGCAACATCCGGTTCAATGGACACAGATGAAAAGACTTGATGGGGAGAAAGAAGACAATCAAGAGAGAAACAATGCAAAAGAAAAGAAAAATAAGATGTTTCTGTGATCACACAACAAGCACAGCAGAAATGACAGGTCACCTTGTTTTCCTACTTCGCACACTGTGGCAGTCTTGCAATTGTACAGTGGGGGTTTTGTTGTTTCTACAGCTTGAAAGAAAACCCCTCTTGTGTGACTCGCGTCTTAGGTCAGGCCCTTATGTGGCTCAGGGGGTGGATTATGATGTTAACATTTCTCAGGGTTAGACTCATGCAATACGGTACTGGATATGTAATGTGGGTGTCACTAGTGTGTGGGTGTTTGGGAACCCCCAAATGTTTCTAGGAGAAACTTTTCCCTGGGATTCCCAACAGTTAGTCCTAATAATTATTAAAAAAGCAAGAGGGTTCAAACAGGGAGATCTGTAGGCTGTGTATGCTAATTGGAATACATATTTATGTCTTTATTTCAAAACTTATGATCTGCTGGCTTGGAGCCTTAAGTAAATGCACAGTAGTATCAATCACATGGTGGCCTGTCCAGAACCATACATCTAAACCAGCTACTTTCTGGGTTTAGGCCCATTTCCAATCACAAGAAATCAAAACAGATCCTCAATTTACTCTGTTTAAATTGGTGGAAACTGAAAGGTAAATGAAGGAAACAGAGGAGAGAATGAGGAGGAAGAGGACTGAGGTCAGTAGAAAAAAGCTACAATGAAAGGTAGAAAAAACAACCACAAAAGAGATCAACTAGGTTGGAGGAAGGTTTGTCAAAACAGGAAGAGAGGTTCAACAGAAAGCAAAAGAGTAAAGAGGAGAGAATAGAAGAAGGAGGGGTTAACAATGAAGGATGAAGGGAGAAGAGGCGTATGAGAGAAGGACAGAGGTGAAGAGAGAAAAACAGGGGAGTGCAACAGAGGAAATAGAGAGGGAGGCCAAGGGTGACTTGAATCATAATCCACTGTTGAATTTCACAAGTAGTCGTTTCACCAAAGATCCAAAAGCAAGGCCCACCTACCGAGCACTGCCTCACACCTTTAACAAGCTTAGGGCATTACTGTGTGGACTTTATGTGTATGTGTGGGAGACACACATAAGTCGTGAGCGGTGGAAAACCCAGAGCACACTACAAACTATTTATTACAAACTCAAACAAACAAAGATGTTCAACTGAAATGCTGCACACAACAACAAAACATGCACTGTTGTACATGAGATTAGCAGGATTAGAAAAATGAAAACAAGAAAACAAATTTGCAGATTATCAGCCTGCGGCTGCATTTGCTGGTCATCGACCTCTTTTAGAGCCAGCAAGAAAAAAAAAAAAAAAAACAGCAGAGAACAAAGCCAAAGTGCAACAGAAAGGACACATTTACAGGAAAGGGCTAAATAATCAAATTTGTACAGAGTGAATGGGGAGTAGAAAGGGAATGACAGGGTGTGCTTGGTACTTGTAAGCCGGGTCACCAGGTCACCATTTCAGCAGATGATGTTGCCATGTGCATCGTGGACACATTTGAGGAAATTTTGATATTGAAATGAAATTATTGTCAATACAGAGAAGATAAAAGTGAGGTTAGAGGACACGTCAGTCTTTTTTTTCAAGCTTTAGTCTCACTTTCCTAGTTTTGTTAATCAGTTTTGATAACATATCACCACCTGCACCACAGCGATTTAGGAGATGAGAAAAAGAAACACGAGCCTCATATTGTTTTCTACAACCTTATTTCAGAATCAAACTTATGGTACACAGCATCCAAGAAATCCACTAGAATCATCCACATACACACATCTACTTCCTGTTCATGCAGGATTATATACCCATAATAATAATGAGTACCCTGTTTTTTGTTTACAGAGTTGTTGGAAGCAAAACAAAATAAGATACACAAAAAGAGAAGACAGGAGCAGACAGGAAACATGTGCAGCATCCTACAAGACGGGTATTTAGGAAGACGGGGGCAATTCCTGCAGCTACTGCTTGAAAGTCAAAGAGAATGGGAGGTCGTGTAGGGGTTTTCGAAGTAACTAAGTACAATAACTAACTTCCCCTTTTTAGAACACCCACTCTTCAACTGTCCCTCTCAGTTTGAAAACCTCTGCACTAGAGGCTTTATTGGTGGTTGAAAGAAAACAGTTAAAGCTTGTGCTGCTTGGTCGATTCCCTGTCTCCAAAATCAACTGGAATGATGGAAAAGAGGAAAAATATGATTTAACTTTGCGCTCTATGAGGGAAAGACAAGTTACAGAAGGACAAAGAGGAGGATGAGTTACAAAAAGTACAAAATACAAGAAAAAAAAGCACAGAGAAGCAAGAGGATAGCCAAGGAAGTGTAACAGAAAAGAAATGTGGGAGAGTCAGTGAGAGAGAGGAAAAAAAGTGGGGTCATCGTGAGGGCCAAACAACCTGGAACCCATTACCCAGAGCACCCAGTGGGACCCCTCCACACCACCACACTCCCCCATTTACAGTTCTCATGATGTCATACTACAGCGAGCCGCTAAACTCTCCCCGCATAACAGCACACAGCTCTGGTGAGACAGACTGAGATAAGCCTGATGAATGTTTTTCACTTCTGAAAGTTCTAGACATAAAAATACTCCACGCGGAGAAATACAGTCTAAAATATTTGGATGTAGTTTTCTGCTTGAATGATCTGAAGAGTCACAATACACAAGATGACATTAGTTGCTACTACTGTACTACATCATACTGTATTATGGTATATTATATACATTATCGGAGCTACTAATCTCAAAGTTTAACACTTGAAAAGCCAAACTGCACTTAACTGTCTGTTTAAATTTTAAAACAACACAACTTGTGCCCTTTAAAGACCACAAATCTGGGTAAAAATGCTTTCTGAACTATTTTGTTTGCTTTGCTTTTTTTTTTTAACACTTGTCGCACTCAACAGCAGATACGTTCATTTGTTCAACTTTGTAATATAAAAAGACATTAATCTCAATGAAGAGCAAATCCCTCTGTTGTAATACTGATAAGGCTGAAATGCAAATCTTACATGTAGTTTGTTACAGCCACAGAACACAATGAATGAAAAGATGCATGAAGCTGAAGGTTTTTCTCTTTAAGTGCAGCAAGAACTAGTAGTAAACAGTTTACTTACTGAAGCACAGAAAAGGCTGATATATTGAAGAGAAAGGAAGAAAAACCGCCAAGCTCCAATCCCTCTAAGTCTGTGTACACTTATAAAAGTGAGAAAGGAGGCTTGAGCAAAAGAGGGCATGAGAGAGAGAGAGAGAGGGAGAGAGAGAGACGGAGGAAGAGAGGGAGTGAGAGAGTGAGAGAGAGAGAGATCTCTACATCAGTAAAGCAGGCAAAATGAGGAAGAGAGAGAGAGAGAGAGATGAGAAGGAAAGAGACAGAAGAGAGAGACAAAGAGAGGAGGGAAGAAGGAAAACGACAGAGACTCGGAGATCTCTGCCTAGCGGAGGGTACCCCCATATTAGGATATGAGGCAACTGGCCCATCACAACTCAGCAGCAAGAAAGGAGATTTTATCAGAGAGCACACTCTAAATACATAAAGACAGAGGACACACTAGTATACAAGGTTTCAATTGATCCTCTTCTAGGATCCTGTTCAATGTGTAAACAATGTCTGACAAAATTCAAATAAGTGTTTTGATTAGGAGCTATTACACAGAAAGACAATCACTGAAGCTACTTGTTCAAAGCCAACATCAGTCATGTCATCTACCAAAGACAATCAATTCTGTGTCAAGTCAATCAATGTTAGAAAGAGGTAATGCTGCCAAGTAAGAGTTATGTTTGTATCAACAGATAGTGCTCTATTAATCTGACCAACACAAGGAGAGAACTCCCTCGGTAGAGTCAGGAAATCATGCAAAGCGTTTCTCCCTAGTGACCTTATTAAACTGCGCATTAAATGACTGGAAATTGAACTAATTTGAGAATAAAAGTGTATCAAGAGAGCTGATAAAGAAGCTTTTGGAAAAAAGCTAGTAAGTGGTCTTTGATTTTTCTTTAAGAATTAACTGTTATGCTTAACTTTGAAACAAGAGGTCCTAAAAGAGCTGTGTATGAAATGGTAGCAGCTACAGATCTGTCATTTCAACAGATCCATCTCCAGGACAACTGAGGAAACTCCATCCACTGATGAAGACTATGTGATACAGCTAAAAGCTCCAGAAAAGCTAGTGATTGGACCCTGACCTGGGACACAGAAAACTTTGTTACACCTTGCGACATTTGCGTCCACTGTCATATTCACATGCTGAACATAACTACGTATATCATTTAAATCTGTTGTGATGAGATGTAAATTACAGGTTCAAACATTAAGATGCTCAACATCATCCCCTCCTGGGTAGAGTGTAATTAGTCTAACTGGCCAAAATCACCTTTAAGGTGTCACAATAGCCTGGATTTTCATAAGGACAGGTGACACTGTGGGACCATTAAACCAGTAGAGACCGAGATACAGCCACTTCATCCATGTTATTAGCTTTGCTCTGGTGAGCGTTTCCGTGCCAACCTCTAATTAAAGAGCAGTGTTGCAGCTTTACTGTTTCAAGCCAGCCCACTCAATGGTCGCCCACAGCCCTTGTGGTTTATTGTAATAAACTCTAATATCATTATAGGTATCAACACAGTTTCCCTGGACACATCAGACTCAGCTCATTGGCATGTAGAAATGGTTTACAATGACAATGAACTATATACATATTCACAAGCCTTCTTTGATTACGGTTACATGGGTCAACAAGCCTAAAAACAAAATATGTACAATTATGGTGATACCTAACAAACAAGACCACCAGTTTTTTTTTTAATTATCTATGTTCATCAAATATTTGTTTATAAAATTGTGATTTGTTTTGATTTTAGTGTTACAATTTTTCAGCTAAATGCCGTACTGGTGATTCACATTTTCTTCAAATCTCTAAGACAACATTGGTCCAGTGAAAGCAAGCATCAGTCAGGGTTCTGGAGCAAGATGCTGAATCCCTGTCAGCTCCCAGCATGCTGTAGTGAAGCAAACCCCGACATCTGACCAACTGAAATCCACAATCACAAATATACCAAAAATAAGAGGGAATAACAATTAAATAGATATCTAGTTGTCATATACCAGTTGTCACATCCTCACAGGATGAAACCCAATTCATTTTAGCAAAAATTCAAATTGTGTTGAAATCAAAGGTCTAAGCAGTTTCTCCTCTCGTCAGTAATTGCAGTGCTACCTTGTATACAGACAAACAGATAATCACAACAGTCACAGGTCTAAATGAATGCAGCATACCCTATTGAATCTGCCTAATCAAGTGGAAAAATTAATCCGTTTCATGCCCAGCTGACATCAAAGTGGTCTTCGGAAACAAAGCAAACAGCTGTCCTGCCCTTAGTATTCGCTTTGCATGTCTTTGATCAATACTCAGCTAATGAGTCTGGCCGCTTGAACCAGTAATGAGGGGTCAGATTAATGTATTATACTACATTTATTACATTAATTGCTTTTAGAAGGCACAAAGTCCCCCCAATCAATATGAATTAAGACAATGATATAGTAAGATGTGGCGTTGTCTGCTTCTGTGATGATGCATATATTCCAAACACTGAACACGCACACCAGCCTGCTATCTGTATGTTTCTCTTAACACCCTGATGTGGCTTTTTACAAAATAGAGTTTACATTACTTCCTAATGTTTGCGTGGCTAATTCTTGAAAACATTGTACAGCTTATTCCAAAAAGCGTGGTGCCCTCTGGTGGATAGGCATGACAACTGACACTGAAAGCTTCTTGCATCTAAAAGTCATATCAAGGAATATGACGCATCACTTCTATAAGCTGGAAGATGACAGAATTTAGATGTAGACTTCTCATGTATCTATTTTATTTTCTGAAACAGAAGCTGATAAAGCTGATATAGAAATAACCAGGACTGCAGCTAATTATCTTTTTTATGCTCAATTAATTCCTGTGATTATTGTTTTGATTAATTGAGTGATGCTTTAGTCTATAAAATGTTAGAAAAATAGCAAAATATGATCATTACAATTTCCAGGAGCCCTTCAATTTGCTCATTTTGTCCAACAAAAAGTCCAAATCCCAAAGATGCTCAAATTATAATGATATAAAACTGAGAAAAGCAACAATTCTTCATATTTAAGACACAATGAAGAGCTCACAAAAAGACAACACAGACATGACTAGTCAGACAGAATATGTGATAATGTGTCATGGTGAAACTTCTCTTGCTCTCTCTCTCACACACACATACACACACACCACAAACAAGAATTTCTGATGTTTCATCAAACATGACTCAAGCTCCAGCATTCATACTTTCAAGCGTCCACATACCAAAGATATTTAACAACTCGAGTTCACCTGCAGCATAAAATATTGTATTCTCCACTAGATGGCACCAAAGGCTGGCTTAAAAAGCTGTTCATGCCCTGTTCACAGGACTGTTCACATTCAAAATCAGCTCTCCAACTTTGCTATGCTTCTGTTATATTTTAGATCGAAAAACAGAAAAGTGAGTAGAAAGCATATTTGAAAGGGCTTCTGATTTACATGCTTATCTATTCAGATAAGCAGACTGTTGTTTTAATTGTAAGTTGGTAGAAATTCAGCATCCTCTTCAAAGACATTTCAGTAGGGCGGATGCTGGTCAGCCGGCTTGACATATAATCTTGGCTGTGCTTCACTGTGAGAACCCTGTTATGCCAAGCTGCACAAATGAGCTTTATCAAATGAGCTCGCTGTATTTAACTTTGAGATTCAATTGTGCTATTCTTTGAGTGTAACAATAATAGCATGATGCACAAATTGCTTAATTTAATCAGGTTTGGGGGATATTGTTGGTCCATTTCCATCTAAATGCTCTTTTCCAAATCAAACCATCAGGTGTTAGCAGTGTTAACGGGTTATGCTCAATACTAAAATGTGATTACATCACTGGAGGAGTGCAGAAACAGTATGACACACGTAGCAGCCATGTTAGTCAGAGTGTCAGATGCTGTGTCACATGAGGGTGATGAAACTGGGAGAGGTGAAAATCAAAGAGTTACACTATGACAGGAAGTTCAAATGTGTGCGCTTGTTTACATTTCCAATATTCTATGTGAACCAAATGTGTTTCATATATGAGTGAAATTCCTCAAAATGCCACATAATGGTTATCATGCAAAAAGTGGCTATTTCATATTGATCAGGAGTGTGTGTGTGTGGATTCTGCGTTAACCCCAGAAGGTCAAAATTCTCCACTGTGTTTGCTTGTGTGTCTGGTCCCGACCTACAGTTCAACAACCTTGGCTCTGAAGCAAAGCACTTTTCCCACACTGCCACAGAGATGCGAGAAGCCTGAGCCAACAGCACACACACTCACACATGCACACATTTTAACCCCATGAAGTGAAAACACACCCAGATGCAGTTTTGACACCCTTCTGTCACCCCGCAAAAACAAACTGATGGAATGCGTTTCAACAAAAACAAGTGCAGCCACATGCACGCCTGTGCGCCGGATTCGAGTGAACGTATTAACAGCTATGTGGCTGAGAATGGAGCCCTGCTATGGTTTAAGAGTGGTGAGGCCAGATTGTTCAAGATACTGTCATCGTAAGAAACAGTACACCTTACAAAAGCATGCTAGATATTTACTGTCCTACCCTTTTCTGTGTAAGCAGACATCTGACTAAACAAGAGTGTGTCTCAACACACACACACACACACACACACACACACACACTAATCTCTGGCTAAACCGTAACACCCAGCTGAGTGAGAAAGTGGCCGGCTCGGCACATTCCTTTGTAGTGGCACAACACATAGAGAGAGAGCATAAGAATGATAGACACAAGGTTAAATGAGTGTGACATACATGGAGGGTAAGCTTGAGTGCGTGTATTTGTGTGTGCGTGTGTGTAAGGGTTGGGGTTTGACAGCAATTTTTCAAATTAGAATCCGGTATTGAAACGACTCGTAGATTATGAATTTTCAGGGAGTTTTAGGTAATTCTGTCTTCAAAAATATGTTTTTTTTTTCCAATGGTTTTTATGCCGACCTTAATGTTGCACATTGCTCTTTGATAATAAAAATGAGAGAGGAGAGACATGATTTGACAAGAGATTTGTCAGACTGAGATTAACAGAGGCAGGTTGGCTTTAAAGCTCCTCATACAAAGACTGGTTTCTGGTACTATGCACATTAGTACTGGAACGAACTGCAGAACAGCTTAACATTAGAGACACTTGTTCCTCTGGGGCACTTTAAAGTTTTACTAGCTGATATTTCTTCAGAATGTTTGTGATTGTTTTAAGCAGTGTGTCTGTGCGTGTGTCTTATTGTGATCCTGTGTGCATATTTCACATGTTTTCAGGTCTCTCTTGCAAAAGAGATCTTGATCTAAATGAGATTTCCTGAATAATTCAACGCTGAATAGGTATTTTACCATCATGGGAGGTGATCAAAGATGGAGCCGGTTAAGTGAGAACCACATTGCTTTCCCAACCCTCTGCCCTTGTTCCAGTCACTCAGAAGAGGGTAAATCACAATGGGTATTTCTCAATAACGAACAATAAAGCGATCCACCTGCCTTGTACTGTGAAGCTTTAATGTGTAATATTCAGTCTAGCGTGTTCCCGCAATCAGTCACTGATTTGTTCGATGTGATCGGCATGTTTAGTATGTTGGGAGTCACGGATCAAATGTCTCACAAACATCTCCAGTAGCAAATGAAAGCAGAGCACAAGTCTGGTACATTCTTATACAATTGCAGTACAATTAAACATTGGCAAATACAATTAATGATTCACTAATCAGATTTTCATTCACCTTACAAAAATGTACAAGCCAGGCTCAGCTAATTTTCACAGCCTGGCTTCATCTCAATATTTATCCTTTCATTCTTCTAATCTGGATTGTTTTCACTCAGAGCACTGCAGTGTATCTGATGACCCCAACAAAGAAATGAACCAGCCTATTTCCCGAAGCAATTACCTGGAAAGCAAATCAATGCAACCTCACCTCATGACAATGTCTGGCAAGGAATGGATGTCTGAAACCGGATATTTTTTGGACATTTTATCTTAAATGCTACCTTTGTAACAAGCGCTAATTCGTAACCAAGACACGGATGTGTTTGCAAGAGTTATTACCTGACTTCAATAACCTGTCTTTAAACATATCAACCCTTTTTACAGGCATGGATGTTTAACCAGCAAAGGGCTGACAGGACCATTACATTCAACAAAGTAAATAAGAATGAGTTTAACAAGAACTTCCATATGGCAAAACCTGTATTTTAATCTTATTGTTTGGGACAGCTCAGTAAATATTTGCTAAAAAAAAAAAAAAATCCCAAAGCTACACACCATCAGTCAGCACTGCAACGTAGCACAACAAGTCATACTGACAAAAGCCACAGCCATAAAGATGGTTAACAGATTTGTTCCAGAGAATAAATTTGATTTTTCTAACGTTTTCATTCTCAGGTCATTTCTGTATGGTGCACTCATTACAGACTTGGTTTGGGACAAAATTCAATTTTATCTACGACTACACAGAAAAGCGGAAAATTTGCTTACTGCAATATTTCAGTAGCCAACATTTCCCTTTCAGCAACTGCAACCACTAACTGAAGAGGAGCTTTGAGATTTAACTTCTAGTATAACTCTTACAATAGAGTTTAGGGCTGTTTGCTACTTCAACATGAACAGCAATCTAATATTTTTATTTAACTTCTAACACTAAAAATCAAAATGAAAAGAGGAATAAAAAATATTGTGTGTTTGTGTGCGTCTATTTTTATAACCAGGAGCAAAGAAAACACGAGAGACTGAGTAACCATGTCTGTGTGTCTGTGTGTGTGTGTGTGTGTGTGTGTGTGTGTGCGTGTGTGTGGTACTGTGACAATACTGATAACCTCCCTCTCTATTTCACTATCGTCCATCTAGACAGGAAATGATGCATACAGTCAGGACTGTTGTTTTTGTGAATAAAACCTGATTAACCTGAGCTTTTTTTGTAAAAAAAAAAACAAAAAAAAAACACATAAACTCCTTAAAACCCTGTAATGAGCTATAGTCATGTAAAGTAATGACATGATGTCTGATGGGCTAGATAATAGATAACCTCCTACGTGATAAACAACCCAAATGAAAGTCCTGTTTCGTTTTTCCTGGTTCTTTTGTAAAAAGCCAAAGATAGACTAGCGTACATAAAAATCTCATGAGAAAAGTCAACTCCCAATGAGTTGGTAGCTGACTTTTCTCCCAAAGAGCATTTCAGTGAGAAACATCCAATCACTAAACTTAAAATTCTGTTGAAAGCGCTGCTAATACAAAATTGAAACTAATGGCTATGCTTCATAGAACATGATAAAACATTAAGCACTTAAAATCAATTCCCTTTTAGGTTTTGGGTCAATGTAGCAACTACGGTGCTGTGTTTTGGTCCCAACTGCAATGTCAAAGCAATTTCATTCGCTACATCTCTGATTCACCTCTGACTGGCTTCTTTTTCACAGCAAAGGCTGCTGAAGCTGTTCAGAAATGTTGAAATCGTTAAAAAAAAAAAGCTGATCAAAACAGAAGCCTAAGTATTAAATTATCCAAGAGGCTCCCATATTTTTATGTTGAGCGCTGCTGAGGTTATCATTAAAAAACCAACATTCAAATGGGAATTTTACAGTGGTAAAAAAATACTTCTAGAACAAGCAGCTCCTCTCACCTTGCACCTCTATATTGATTTCTAAAGTGGCAAGCTGGAGCTGATTCCACTGATCTGTTGCATTTGGTGTCAACAGAGAGGATAACCTGGTTGCATTTGTACCTCCAAGAATTTCGGCTGCTCTTTAGGCAAAGAAAGATTCGCCTTCGTGTGAGGTAGATGTACTTCATGATGCGGGGAGTGTATTTACAATTGGACGCTCCTCAGCTAACGACAGTCTTCTGCTAGATACTTTTGCTCAAGAATATGGTGACGGCCATGCAATAGAGAAAGGAGGGAACATTTTTATGTACTTTCCCACCACAGATATTCCTGAATTTGAACTGATAAACTTCTGGCCTTAAATCTACTCATGACAAGACACACTGAGGTCAACAGGAAAGCACAGCGTGTCCCTAGAGGGAAGAATGTATTGCTGTCCCTGATGACTACTTGCATCCTCAGTAACGGGAAGAGGATATATTTACATGCATCTATCTCTCAGCCCAACTGAGCCCAAACTGCTGGGGTAAAAAGTGTACATGTCCGTGCGCGCCTGTGTGTGTGGGCGTGCATGGTCACTCATCACTTAGCCTGACACCACTTTGAGTTAAATGAAAGGACTCAGCGGGGGTCTAATTGGTAGACTCCACAAAGGCAAACAATAAAATGCTTCTGGTTTCAGAGAGTGTTTGATCCCTACACCAGGTGTGTGTGTGTGTGTGTGTGTGTGTGTGTGTGAGCATTCCACTGTTATACCTGCACAAAGTAACGAAAAACTTCCTTATTCTGCGTTAAACTCCCCCGACACAGTACGATATATAAATTTAAAAAAAGATTGTACATTGATACAAGAGGGAATTAATAAGGTTTAACTAGGAACACCTTTGCAGTTTGTTAACTATTTATTTACTTTTGCATTTTAACTTCTAAATCTAGATCAGGATCTCTGGGTTACAATAATGAAGTCTTAACAAAAATGGCAGTAACACAAGCTTTATACGCAGTCATCAATACCACTGAGGTGCAAAAACACAAAGCCAAATGATGTCGTACTGTCTGTTCTCCTCAGTTTCACATCCAATTGTATGACTCTTCTACACAGCCCCACAAGAGACAAGGAGCAAAAACCTTTTTTTGTTCTTTTTTTTTGTTTTATCTTGAGAAATATTTTTATAACATAACTTTTTCTAAAATGTGTGAAGCTTATATTTGGAAGGATTTGAGCAGAAGTGTTTTTGTGGTTGCTATTTTCCATCATGAACATACGTAAAAACATAAGTTCACTTTAGTAAAAATGTAAGTTCATGGCTTCTTTTTCCTTCCTCTCTTTCATTCTCCCTATTCTCTCTTCAATAGTCCATGCCTGATTCCCCCCACCTTGTTTCTCACTTTTCTTCCATGGTAGATTTTCTTCTTTTTCCACTGTTAAAATCTCATTTTCTCCCTCTTTCTCTCCCAGAGTGTTACCCCTCCCTCTCTCTCTCTGCTGCTGTTGCCCTGCTCCGATCCCTCCTTCATATAATCCTGTGTTCTTTGGCTCGCTTCATTAGTTGTAGCAATAAACACACAGGGCCACAGGATACCTCCAGAAAACTCAACGTGATTACTGCAGAGTCAGGCTAAATGCCTTCATATAGGGGGCCTGTGTACCATAAACTGTGGTCGTGTGTGTGAAAAAGACAGAGGGGAGTCGAGACAGACAGAAACAGTGGATTTTTTTTTTTTTTTTTTTGGTGCGTGGGCGCTTGTATTGCTATCTTTGTGCAGACCAACTTTAGTTTGAAACCATCATAGTGAGGACATTTCTGCATTTGGCCCGTCCTCACTACTTCAAAGGACTGTTTGAGTGTTAAGACTTGGTTTTAAGGTTAAGGTCAGTTGCATATTTACATCTAGACATGACTGTGTATTATGTGGACAATTGTGCAATCTTTTATAATACTTATGCACTACTGAATATTACATACATAGTATTATAAAGACAACCTATCTACATCAGTCTGGCCAGATGGTTTGCCAAGACACATCCCATGTACTTGTGGTTTTAGGCATTATGTTTAAGGTTTGTACTGTCTAAACTCCCACTGTCATGCCTCTATCTCCTGTATGGGAGCTAATAAAATAGAAATGTACAGTCATGCTTCTTTGCAACCGTCTTTGACTTCCATTGGTTTGCGATGAGGTGTTTTTTCTCCCTTTTTTGCGATCTTGATGACAACTCTGCAACAACTCTACTTATTCACTGCTGCTCAGTGTTCTCAGAGTGTCTGTGGTGACCCCTTAGAGGAGTAGCTCATATGCTGTTTTGACAAGGCAAGTGCTGGCGACTCCCCCACTTTCAATAGACTCATTATTAAAGCAGCTCTGCCTGGACAGAACTCAGACCGTATTTCTACAACCACAAAGGACTCATAAAAACACTTTGCCAAAGTCAGAAACCACACTGCAGCATGCACATGAGTGTGAGAGTGTGTGTGTTTGTGTGGCATGAGTGTACAAGCCCCCCCCTCCACATGTGAGAAACTTTAGACAGTGCTTGGCTCTGTTGTGGCGGTCCCATGTATGCATGCATGAACTCATAAAAAATATGAATACATATACATGTCGGAATTGCATCATAAAAATGTAATAGATAAAAAAAAATGCACAGTCACGTGCACAGTCCTGTGCCCCTGTTTTAATACCTGTGGAGACCTGATTTTTTTTTTTTTCCCCAAGTCAAAGTTGGGTAAATTCATGGTAATTTGATGTGTGTTCCCATTACAGGTTTTTGTAGATGTGTGACTCAGTGAGAGCTGTGTCATACACAACAAAAACCTTTTTTTTATAAACATTAATATTATCACAACATGATTTCTACACAGTCAGAAGTCAGTAGGTGGCTGACACTGACATACTGGTAAAGGCAGCAGGCTGCAGGAAACATGGTGATGCCAGTAAAGGCACAAATTGCAAAACAATTGCTTGGCTATCAAATCATTACTTTGCTGTTATAGCTGGTAAATATTTTAGCTCGCTATTGCAATGGGCCTAAAACTAGTGTCATATAGCAATGCTTACACATAATAAAAAAGAGAATTAAAACAACAATAGGTAAGCTACTATAACAGACTGTTCTATGAGTGCATGTGTCTTCAAGACACAGAGTTTCGGTCTCCATGTGTTTTGAGTTTCTACAGGAAGAGGAGGGATAAGATAACAAAAAACAACTAGAAAGCATCCTGTTGGAATTTTTTTTGATATGTGGCGCAGCATGATTAGTAGTCTCCACAGATTGTCATGATGTTTGCACCTCCGAGATGGAAAAGCGTGAGTTATGGCAAACGGTTGTTAAATGTGAGAGTCAGACAAAACGCCTTCTAATAAAACGGTAGGTATATGCTGTGTATTCCTCGAATTGTGCTGCCAGGATTGCTCAAGTTGAACAGCCCCCGTGAGATGTTTTGACGTGTGTAAAACACTCCTTCTCTTGCTTGGATACTGGATAATAACACAGCAATGCCCTGGGTCCCCTCTCAGTCTCTTTTCCTTCCATCTATCTCTCTCTAACTTTCTCTCTCTCTGTCTTGCTCATTCACCCTCTCTCCTATTTTCATGGCTTCAACTTTAATGCAGATGCCAACTCTGCTCAGTCCATTTACACACACGCGCACACACACGCACACACACACACACACACACAGAAGGCTCAGTCATTCAGTCTGTCAGTAATATGGGGAGCAGAACTAACAGAGAATAAATCATTTTTCCGCAGCAGGGGCCCACCTGAACAAAGAGCCTGTGTGTATGTGTTTTTGCGGTGTGTGTGTGTGTGCGTGTTGGTCTATTAACATATTTCTTGAACAAATTATTCGTCTTTCATGCATAACGGGCAGAACATTTCAATCCAAACAGAGGCAGGCAAACGCCAAGAACAATTCTTCTCCATTGAACCAAGAATCAATCAAATCATAAATACTCCTGTACCACTGCAGCGATCAAGCACTGCGCTGTTCCTTGTGGCAGAGAGAAGAGAATTTGAGAAGCAAACCACATACAACCCAATGCCTTATCATCTGTGGAAATTTCACATCATTTTAAAGCACTTCAAGAATAAGTACATTATAGCTTGAGGCAAAATGTCAGTGATGTAAAGCCATGAACACCATAAAGACGGAATAGTTCCCACTGCAACATACTTCCTCAACTCATAAAAAATGGCAACTTTAATTACCTCTTGGCTTAGGATGATCATGGAAAACCTTTTTAATTGTGCTGGAAAAACTTCATGTGTCTGTTTTGTCTTGTGTTTTGGACTAACTTAGTATATTTTCATTTTTTTTTTTTTTTAAATCAAATCTCAGAGTTGTAGAGGCCCCAATTTTCCATTTTTTTTTTTGCACATAGCTGCTTTGCTCCATCAGTGTTTGTCCACCCTGAAGAGGAACAGAACTGTCAATTAACCCATTGCAGGGTAACTTTGCAATTGCTCTAATTGGCGGTATGAGCTGCTAATTCTAAACTAATTATCTTCTCAGATGGATCTAGAACTACATCTTCACAGATGGACTCTCCCTGGTTCTGACTCATTTTCCTTCTCATTTGCTGTTCATCCACAGCTCTTCCTTTCAGTGTAACTCTTTCATCTCACTTTCAAAAATGTCAGAATTTTCATCTGCCCCCTCTTTGTGACATGGTGTAACACGGCCTTGTCATTTGTTGCAGCAGCTTATGAAGACATTAGGAATGTTTGGTTTGAAACAGCAAATCACCCTGATAATACAACTACAGCTAAATCGCTGTAATGTAAGAATTAAATTGCATAGAAGCTTGAATGGAAATTTTTATTTTAGTACAATTTATCCTGCAGACTTACTTGAGGTCCTTTTGAGATGCACTAATAAACTTCTCCCTTAACATGAGCGTGTTAACAGTTGCCTCAGTGTGAAAAACAAACTCTCCAAGAGCTGAGAGGTTCACTGCCTTACTGTCTCTAAAACCTTTACAGCACAACTAAGTCCTTAAAGTCTGGAATTCTTGCATTATGCATCTGTATCTAAAACCTGGTCTTATGACACACTTGTGCAGTCATGCATACTAACAGAGTATTTGTATATTCAATCCTTACCTGCTGCAGCTTAAGCCCAACAAAGCGTAGCATCCCTCTGCAGACTCTGAAGTCTTCTCCCACACCACGAGTTAAGACTGGCCACATATCATTCTTACTAGGTTGCCGTGTCCTGTGACAAACAACCTCCTCCCAGGCCTCCTCTGAGATGCGTCCTGACGGCAGTGTCCTGACAATCGCTCTGGTTCCAGTACACACTGACTTGGTCATCTTGTGGAGAGAAGGATGGTATTTCAGTATTTCTCATTGTTTTGAAGTTTTGAAGACATTAACGGGAAGATTGTTGTCAAGATTTAGTGAAAAAGGATACAAATGGACATAAAAATAATAAATATATTCATAGTTTGTTCCATATAAAAACTAAAACTCACCTAACCAATTAAAAGACTAACAGAGAAGAATCAGAATTTTGCATCTTTGTACCTTCTGATTATTCTTGAAGAACCGCCTGACCAGGACAGTGGAACGCTCTTTACGGTTCCTAACAAACTCTGTGTTATCCGAGAAACCATCTCCCTCGTCACTGCTGCTGCCCCTGCTGCAGATCCTGGTCACTCCCGAGGACAACCTCTCATCGTGCCTCAGGGTTGTCGTCGCGGTTTCGAGGGATGCCCGTCGTAAAAACAGTTTCTCCAAGGAGGATTTGTTAACCAGCGGCCTTCTGTTGAGCCTCTCTAAACTTGAGTAGCCATCTTTAAAATGATGGTGCCGGTGGGTGTGACCATTTTGGTGATGCTCCCTGTGGTTGGGAAGGGGAGAACTACAGGGAGATGACACCAAAGAGCTCGGTTCGCTGGAAGGACTCCACTGGGATGAGAAGTAGGCTGACGTCTAGAAGCAGAAAACATGGCAAATTAAAATGGTCAGAATGATATTTCTGTATAGCTCAATTAGCAGTGAACCTTGAACAGACGACCTAACAGGATGTAGGTGCTTTAGTGCTAAAACAAGCATTTCAGAGGACACAGAGAACACAATATAGGGGTTGATGTATCCTAACTGTAGTCAATTAGCAGGTAACCAATGCTAGTACCCCCCTCCTTTATTACCTTGTAGAAAGCCGGCATAGACACAGGCATGCTGCTGCGGCGGATGTGGCGGTGGTTTGGCTGAGAGGGGCTCGGGCTGAAGTGAGGACTGTGAACAGGGCTGGATCTGGGGCTTGGACTGGATCTGGGGCTGTGGCAACAGTTCATGTTTGGATTTGTGTAAGGGCTAGGGGTGCAGGAGCGGTGGGTGCTGCCAGTTCTGTTTCTGTCTGCATCCACACCCTCAGCAGGGATGTCCAGCTGGCACGGAGATCTTTCTGAACCTTTCCCAGGTATTGGAGTAACTGTGTTAGTTATTACTTCGATTCTTTTGCCAGCCGACCGCTCTGGATAAAGTTTCTCTTCCATGCTGAGGAGTTTTGAGCTGTAATCCAAACACTCATATTCCCCGTCCAAAATTGTGCCTTCCCCACTGTCGCACGACAACTTTCTATATAAGAGGAGGGAAGGGCTACTTTGTTGTTTTGACTGCCACAATTGGTCAGAGTATCGCCGTACTTCCTGGCTGTCATTTGAGTGTCTGGCTTCTCTGCTGGGCCTGCTCCCAGCAGATGGAGGAGAAGAACGCTGAGGCAAGACTACAGCCCCAACCTGTGTCAGATTTTCTTCAGTAGCCATCGTGTCTCCCTGCTTCATCCAGCTTTGTCCCTTGTTTTGCTGCAGCTCTGAAAAGATGTAAAACTTTCTGTTGGTGAAATTTAACGTAACAGCTTTTAGAAAAACGTCAGAATTTTGTCCTTTATTTATCTGAAAAGCATCAGTCAAATACGTTCCACCGACACGCTCTAAATTCCTAACAGTGGAGACGCAACTTTTCCATCTCAATTAGTGGCTCCATAAAGCAGCGAGAGGAAATGAAATTTGCAGAGGAAATGAAATTTGCAGATTCAAAAACTCATATATTGTGTAAAGAGACAGCATTCTTGTGTTTACTCATCAGCTGGTCTGGATGAGTAAAGTTAGGTTGTCCTGCTTTCCCATTATTCAAATCTATGTTTTCAACATCACTTCAAAATACTTACCTAGATAATCAGAAAGGTCCACATCAGGTCATGCCGCACAAAAGTCCTAAGCCTCTTTTTCAGTTTCAGTGTTGTTTCTTGGGCATATGCCTGTACTGGAGCAAATAATAACTTCAGTGTCCAATGACCTCTTCAGTGACTAAGAAAGCACATCCATACAGAGTGTGCTCTGTGTGTGTTTGTGTTTTTGTGTGTGTGTGTGTTGTGGAAACAGAAGCTTGTGCAGCTGTACAAACCGCCAGATAGAGAAACACGAAGGTGACCCTGGAGGACTGAGGAATTTCCTTGATAGTACGGTTCACAGTCACAGCTTACAAGGCCATTTGTGTGCCTGTGTGCACTAGCTCCGATTGGTCCCGACGTGCGTCTGTGCCATAGTTATCCACTTGCAGGTCCTGAGAGAGAAAGAGAGAGAGAGAGGCAGAAAGAACACAAACACACCAGTCATTATTTTCCTGTATTTTCTGGTATTAAAGGGTAATTTTCACTGTATTTTTTAAATTCACAATAAAATAATTGTTGAATTGTCATGCTGTTAAAGTGCATTCAAAGAGAATAATAGGGTGAGACAGCTAGTCAGCTAGTTATACAAATGCTAAAAGGAACATGGAGTGAAAAACAAAACACAAGAAACACATAAAACACATTTTACTACCTTTAAAATATGCCAATTTTTTTCTCATTTCCTTCCGTGCTCTCTTCTTTCATCACATCAGCTTTCTTATCAATAGCCATTCAACTAAATCACTGCACAGTGTGTGAGTCATTGTGCCTGAAACAATCGAATCAACAAATGTTGAATTTAAGCGAGAAGGGAAAGACAGAGGGAAGGAACAGCACTCAATCTACACCCATCAATACTACCAACGTTCTGGGGCAATAAGAAGAAAACTATAAACAGTACATTTATTCCCACTTCCTGAGATGATGTATGAGGTGTATGAAGTTTTCTGTGCTTGGTATGGAGCAGGGGTTTTGAAAGTCTAACACTGTGGGCCCCCTCCAGACAAAATTAAGACAACTGCGGCCCCTCACAAGCCTCTGGTTTCAATAAATGAGTTTGTTTGGACTATCACCTCACTGAGGTACTTTTTTTTTATGCTTCAGTAATGTTGTGTCTTAGATAAATGGCACGGTTTAGCTCCATGGGAAAACCTCGACAGAGGAAAGAAGTACTTAGTCATATCATCACCTCAACAAAGCATCAACATTTCACAGCATGCTGCTAGATCTAAAAAGCGGATAGCAACTCTGTTTATACCACAGTTATCTTACATAATCATGAGCTTACATCTTGCAGATTTGGAGAAAAACAGTGTTGGATTGGACAGTTTTACAGTCAGCTCTCTATGATATGATAGATATATATATATATATTTCCAAGTGAGAGTATATTCTCCTGTATTCCAGAAAGTGTGTGCCTAGAAAATTGACTCACTGTCGTTAGGAGGTAAATGTAACAACACACTTACAGTATTTGATACACTCCCCTCAACACACATACACTTGTTATTATTATCAGAGTTTCTGATTACTATAATCAGCTTTTTTATTTGTGCTATTGTTCAGCAGTTTTGCAATACAAGCCTGCTGCCTTTAAATGAAATAATATACTAGTTAAAAGGAGCCAATTATGCAAAAAAGTAACTGATCTACACCCATGACACTGACAGGCATCCCTATGAAACTCAACAGTCAATTTTATATGGCTGGCATTCATCACACCAAGTTCTGCAATAAACAGGGAATGATGTCTCTCATCCAATACCACAGAAAATGTTTTTTTTCCATTTCCTCTTATTCTGTCCATATCAATCTAGCACACTAGGAGGGAGTCATTATGCAACATGCTTGCAAGAAATATGTCCTTAACAGACACACTCACCCACAATATGCACGCATACTAATTGTGTGGTTCTGGTATCGTCATGGTGGCCAGCGACGAATAAATCCAAAAAAACTAGTGCCCGGGGAACCTTATAATTAGAGTGGCCACAGCCCTCAATTCCCTGCCAATGTGCGTGGGCCACAGTCGGAATGTGGGACCAACCCCGAGAGGGAGGACCAGCCCCAGGGTTAGACATTTAGTGTGTGTGCAGGGGAGGGAGAGAAATACAGACAGGCAGAGAAGAGGTAGCTTAGCACATTGATTCTTGGTAAATTCAAGTGGTCAAGGCACTCAAGTCTAGCCTACACACACACACACACACACACACACACACACACACACACACACACACACACACACACACACACACACACACACACACACACACACACACGTATATCAAGGTGTCTGTGTTGGATGTCTACAGCCTCTTTTCAAGGCTCTGTGCTACATTCACACAAGACAAATGTTCCATTCATAAGCTGACATCCAACCTTCCTCTACGACTTCCTCTACTTTGCAGCTTTGTCAGCCACTTTTGAAGCAACTGATTTCATAGCTCCAAAAAGATAACCTTTAATGACGGGACATTCGGTGACAGCGCTGCTTGATTTATGATCTTTTTGTTCAATGCCAGAACACTGTTCCACATATCTACAATGGCACTTTGAATCAAGTGAATCCAGCACTTCACCAAAGGCATATTTTACAAACAAAACATACCCGCATCGAGCATTAAACATCATTTTTGTTTTACTGGTGTTGCTGAAGCAGTTTTAAAAGAATAAACCACTCCTGTAGTAATAAACAGGAGACATGACCTCATTTTGCATGGAAAACATGTAAAACTACTTGATAAAAGAGTTAAACGCTAATTATTTTAGCAGATCTTGCCTTCCCAATGTAATTCTGAAAATCTGCATTAATATTACACATACAAACTATTTTTGCAGCACATCAACACAGCAAATTGGTGCCTGTGGAAACTGTATATATGACCTTTCATAAAACGGATTTGGGAAGTCAGGAAAGACAGGTTTGGTGACCGTGGAGATTTGCATAGTATTTACCTTTAATAGACGCTTGATCTCTTTTATCCAAATATAAAATAAGAATAAAATAATTTGCCAGATGGTATCAGTAAAGTTGATCATATCATATCTTATGTAATAAAACATGTAAAAACATAAAATACTACACAAACATGCAGCTCAAATAGTTTAACTAACAACAAGTTCCCGGACAATGGCTTTCAATGTGTCAGTTGCACAATCTACCTTTTGACTGAAACTGTAACACGTGAGAGCATCTTGCCTGGAGCTGCACTGCTGATTAAGAGCAAACGCTTCAAGACCTAATAACACAACACCTCTGACAAAATATGATAAGAAGCCTTTTCATTGTTTTTTGAATGTTTGCGGGGAAAACGCTCCATAACGGATAAGCTACTTAAAACAAAGTTTCAGAATCCTGTGTAATTATCAGCAAGTTATCAACAATCATGTCAGATTACATTTTTGGAGTGTTTGTCACAGTGGTAAGAGTCCACACCGGTGCACAACAGGAAGAATCTCACTGGCATGTGCCGCAATGAATAAACAGGTCCAACCAGATGTATCAAATGTTGGCAAAGTATATTTGCTTGATAGTGTATCTCTCCCTGGTGCCTGTGTTATAGCTGTTATTAATGCTAGATATGAAACAAATCAGAAATATGCCATGTTTCAGTCTCTATACCATTCTTCTATATTTAAGATAATAATGAACAAATTGATTATTATACAAATTGAATTATATGTAATCTGAGTTCATCTTTCTGTGAACCTGCGTTTACATGACTATATTCCCAACTGCCTCAAATCAAAAATCCACTTTGGTATGTGTAGTATAATTTGCTATGGGCACAACCCGCACTGAGATGGGGTGTGGTTGTGGAGATCAGATTAAGTGCCACAGCCCGGGCAAGTCAAAGCAAATACTACAATTAGAGGGAGCAATAAGACACAAAAGTGCAGCAAAGCTAAATATGCAGCAGAAAGGTGGTGATTAAAAACAGGGAAGAGTGACTGACATCAGTTTTCTAATTGGAGACCTGAGTCTGTTGCTTCAGCGAATGTTGTGGCTCTGCAGATGTTGGCTGTCACATCGAGGCTGATGTCATTTCGGGACACAAACTGACACGTGACACATGTAAGGGCATGAACCCATCCAATTATGGGTCAGGGGGGCGGTACTAGCATAACATTTTGGTTACTCGAGGCAAGAGGTTGCATACTGTAGCTTTAAATCCTGAAGCCATGCGCGTAGAGGCATCGGACAGCTGTGTATGCCATCAAGCTAATTTAAAAACACTCTGAAATTAGCAACAGGATAGCACTTCCACACTGTGTTTACCTAAAATGGAAGCATGTGGGCCTAAAGTAAGGTTTGATATAGCTTAGTTGTGCTACAGCTGCTCATTTAGTGTCTTTCCTCTATGGCTGTGCATTTAATTCTTATAATTTACAGAAATAGCAAAGAAATGGCAATAATTAAGACAGCTCGACACCCTAACTACACAGTAAGCCTGTAAGAGTAAAATTTACACACTGCAGAACTGTAGATAATCAAAAAGATTATGATTAAATCTCTGCGGTTAGTAAACCTGAAGAACCATTCACACACACACACACACACACACACACACACACACACACACACACGTACAAAAACACACTTCAAAGTAGTTCTTGTTATCAGCTGAACTGTGACCCTGTCCGGGAAAGCAAATCGCTCTTCCAGTCTGAATCTCAGCCTTGGGCCAAAAACACAGACAGGCAGACACATACACACACACCCACACACACAGGAAACCAGGTCACACTGACTGACAAGTGCACTGACCAAGAAAACACTCAATTGCTTCTACTTCACTTGATGTATTATACACAATATTTTCCAGCACATGGAACTATTTATGTCAGGCATCCTGTCCTATAAATACCTCAAATGATACAAGTATTTGGATATAATTTTATGACAATACTTACATTTAATGTAGGTATATGCCTCTTAAAAACTTCTGTAAATCAAATGCTTCAGGTCATTCAAGATTCTGCTCAATCCGGGACAACTGAGTGAGAGCCAGAGAGAAAGTGAAAGAGAGAGAGAGAGTGTGTTTATGTAGGAGAGACAGACAGAGTGTGAAAGAATGACATGAAGGGATGGGCCTTCAGCAACCAATCAGATTGTTGTTTTTGAAGTTTGTATATAATTCATCGGCATAAATCTTTGACCTTAACAGTCATCTTACTGACGGTTCTGGCACAAAACTGCATCGACACACATAGCATTCTTATTTGCACCTGGCAATATCAAGCATTCAAAACAAAATGTGCCGTGATGACTCAAAATGACCTAATTTTTACCGCTGGGATTAAAAACCATAAGCATGTTGACGGTACAAACACAGCGCACTATCCCAAACATAAACAAAAGCACACCAACTTCTAAAAAAAATGGATTATGAATTGATTTTCCTAATCCATGTCTAATTCCCTTGCTCCTTTTATCTTGCTAATCTTGTGGCTGTGCTCCATTTCACTCACAGATGTTCTGTATATCATGCACTTATCCTCCTGTGGTGGCAGGATAAATTGATGTTCCTAGCACAAAAATGACAAATTTTACTTCAAACCAAGAACCCAGTTTGTCTGCATCCATAGCGACACCAAATCTTTTAAAACGACTGTAAATGATGTTGGTTTTTATACTACAAAACACTACACAGCCTCGGTTGTAGTTCAGACTATCACAGACAGGCAGAACACTGAAAGATACTGGAGGCATTTTTTCCAAAGTGACAAATGCTTCAAAAATGAGCTTGTATAGCGGTTTAAAAGGGCTTAAATTCTTCAATAAAAGCCAGGGAAAACGCTGTAATCTTCACCTCACAACTAAAAGACATGGTAAAATAAGGACAGACAGTTGTCTACCCATCTTGTTTTACAAGAAAACTGTTAGGTACACTGTGCATTGAGATCCAACCTTTCCCAAGCTGCAATAAAGTGTAACACATGTTGATGAATGCAAAAGGAGATGATCTCAGCACCTCTGACAGTTCTGAAGAAACTGGACATAATCAGAATCAGATGGTTAAAGCACTGCGAATCGCTTTTTTGTATTTATGTGTGTGTCAGTTGTTCCCACATAACATACAGGGTATGTTACAGTACCTCCATATGGCACAGACACGCATGCGGAGGCTTGTACTCGTCACGTGAACACCTGTGAAGTCTCACGTATTACCAGAGAGTTTTAAGCATCTCATAGACATGAATTGAAAATCTCACACATTGTCACATTAGCACAGAGTGTAGAACTGCAACAATTAGTCGATTAATAAATTAGTCCATTGGTAGAAAATTAATTGGCAACAATTTTGGTAATCAATTAATTGTTTAAGTAATGTTTCAAGCAAAAATCTACGTGTTCCGACTTCTTAAAAGTCCATATTTTCCTGGTTTTCTTTGTCCTTCATGATAGTAAACTGAAAATCTTTAGGTTTTGGACTGTCGGCCAAACAAAACAAGACATTTGAAGATGTCACCTTAGACTCTTGGAGCTTGTGGAAGGCATTTTCCACAATGTTCTGACGAGCAAAAAGACCTGGACTGCAGTGGGATGTCAATACTGCTTTGTTTTTCCTTGATGAGTAAGTCAACTACTGTTTACAAGTTCGTTCATCAAGTCATGAATTTAAAGTTAGATTTTGCACATCCCCAAAGTGGATCTTGTTTTTATTTCCAAGTTGAGACATTCAACCAGTAATTGAAATGATGGATTTCCCCGTGTGAGTAATAACCTTTTAATCTGATGGGTCTTCAATCAAAGTGAGTCACAACGTGTTTTAATGAGTTTGGGTCCCAGGCTGGAATAGTTTTTCAAACCCTGTCCTAAATCAGTGTTTATCCCTTCAACAGGGGGCCTTCGCTCTCACATAAAAGCCTTTTTCTAATGTTCATTCATGAGGGATTATTTCACAACTCATCCAAACGATGACTCACAGCCTGGTATGTGATTAGGTCCTACTTCACATGCAGCACAGGAAAGTAAAGCCCTGATCGGTGAGGTACACATGGGTTATTGGTAATAACCTTTACACTTCATATTTAAGCTTTCTTTCACAGCACAGTGGATGAATAAAGGAAAGTAAGAGATGTGGAAAATGTAAAACGAGAGCTGAAATGCCACTTATCCTCCTGAGCCTCCAAAACACTGATTCAGATTCAGCATTGGATCTTTAGCATTCCTCCAGCATAATAAGCAGGTCAGGGAGAGAAGGAACCCCCCTTTTCTGTTGTGAAGGGGTCACAGAAAAAAAAAAAAGCTATTCTATGACTACAATAGAGTGACGCTCCAACTGGTGTCACACATCTGCAAGCAAAGTAACAGTTACGCAGTGACAACACAGATTTCCACTAGAAAATCTTCTCGGTCACAAAGGGGAGATGTTAATGAAACTTAAGCTTTTAGAAGAACTAATTATTAATAATACTTTGGTGCTGCCAAAAAGGTGACTTTTAGTACTGTAGGGAAAGTACCAAAAACTTTCTTCTGTCTTTACTTGATACAGTTTTGGCTTCCATGCTAAAGACACTCCTTTTGATAAACAAGTGAGTCAAGTAGCAGCATTTATTACATTACTATCAACAAATAAACACTGGAACATCATGCAAATATTTGTATAGCCACATGTAATGTCAGCTTCCTTGAAGTCAATTTCTCCTGTGAAAACAACAGTAACCAATAGAGGAGAGTATCCAACAATTTATGCATCATGTTCTTAGATGGCTCCAAACCACAGTGCACACTGATGGCTTATTAAGAGCTCAGCAGACATTAAAACAGGAATAAAAGAGATTTTTATTGTATCAGTAAACGTCCCATCAGGCATTAAATGTATTTACTGAACATCCTGCACAGCTCCCTTTAAAACTGTGGTAGAATAAGCCACCCTACATGCAAAGAACCCCCCCAACCCCCCCCAATCTTTCTTTAACACTGGGGGTCAGAAAAGAAAAGACGCATCATATGACTACAATACAATCACATTCCTTAAAGTGGTCGCCATTGAAAAGAAACTGTTACCAAGCAGCGCAAAGACCTGGACAAAGGGAGAGATGTGATGCTATGTGCTTTAGAGTAGAGGGGGAAATCCACCAATAAAAACAACAGTCTAATCAAAAAACTGACATGGTGCCAAAACCCTGCTGATGGCTGATTTTTATTAAAAAAATAAGCTAAAACAACCTTGAATTGTTGATGGAGTAATAGCCAGCAGACATTAACTATGAACTACACGACAGTCAACCATCAACAACAAACTTCAAAAGATCAGGCCAAAAATGAAATTGCATTCTTTACACTTCTGTTATTATTCATTTTTACAATGGGAACAATTAAATCGTGCCTTGACTTGAGAAAGCAATACCAAAAAACTTTCGAATCCCAACCTGAGTCAAGCTTGAGCAAATCCAAAGAGCTCGAATTGGCCCAAACTCTCTGAGCGTCGAGCCCAGCCAGCTTTGGGCAGAGAATCACAGCAAGTGGGTAAGAACTGATGGAAAAAACACTTTCCATCTGCTGGCCTGTACATTTCACAGAAGAAAGATTAGCTGAACAGAATGTGAATTTTATCCATAACCAGATAAACAGGATGGCATCACCCTTGTCAGGAGAAATAAGAGCATGTATATTACTCTTCATTTGAGGCGGGTACTTCCAAACTTTTGGGTAGGGACCCAAAATGAGTCACATGTCTGTATCTGGTAGGTCCCACAGAACAAGGGTGGTGGTTAAGTTTATATTAGTCATGGTCAGTAGATGAGGCCAAACTGGCAACTAATAAGTTGCAGCAGCCTCATTAAAGCCCCATGGACCTGTTTTTTAATGTGGGCCTACACACCCTGAAAATCTCCAACGCTGTGATCTCTCAAGAATTACCGAGGCCAAGGAATGAAATAACTTTTCATTCATGAGGATTTTATCAAACCAGCCACAAGGACAGCTCATGAATACTGACACGGCTACACGAGCATGTCAAGGGAGAGAAAAAGTGAGAGAAAACTATCTACCTTTCCAGGAGGAAAAGACAGCAAAAGGATGAAACAACAACCTGCAACCCTCTGCAGGGTACCTTTCATTTTCAGAACAGGCTCCCTCTGTCAATAACAAAGTGAGAGGCTGGTTATGCTGCAAGGAGTACTGCAAACAGAACAGACTTTTCATGCGAGGGACCTGGAGAACATATGGCTTTGATTAGAGGGCAGGGCAGAGAGAGACGCCAGTGGAAACTGTACAGAGAGAGAAAGAGAGTGTGTGTGTGTGTGTGTGTGTGTGTGTATCAGTGTAACAATAGAGGGAGAGGGCTGACTCAAGAAGGGGTGACTGTATTTTCATGGTAAATAAGTGCGCGAATGCTAGTGTGTGCATGTTCACAAAGACAATAAAAGATGACTCAAAAAAAGGGGGGGGGGGGGGCTGCTGGACTTGAAAAAAAAGAAATTGTTACCTGTTTTTGTGAGTGTGGGCGCGTCTGTGTGTGGCTACAATAACAGAAAGAGGCATAACAAAAGTGAAACATGCCAGTAAAAATAATGGCAAAACCTTCTCCGTGACCTTGTGGCCATCAGTTAAAGGGTTTTCACTAACAACATTCCTGTTGCTGTTGATGAACGTTACATGAACTAGTTTATAGTCTGCTTTTTTGTTTTGTTTCAAGAGCAGAGTCAATGTTATGTAAGGGTACGGCAATCACAGAACATAGGGCTAACTACCATCAAAACTTCAATAAAGTGCCAATTAATTGAAATCTGGTTGCAACACCAAAGCCAGACTCTCCATTTGGTGGGATCTGGATTATATATCTAGATTATTTTCAATTATTAATCAATTAATCTGTCGATTATTTCCTTAATTAATCAATGTTGTTGTTGTTTGGTATGTAAAATGTCAATCACTGCGAGTTGCGAGCAGTCCGCAACCCAAAGAGAAACCAGAAAATATTCACATTAAAGAAGCTGGAATTTTTTTTTACTCAAAACGATTCGTCGATTATCAAAAAAGTTAAATTCGACTAATCGATTAATTGACCTGATATGATTACATGCAGTAATTGCTATACTCAGTATTTTATTCTCTTTGGTTAGAACTTGGCCATGATGACACATCTTATCCAAATTACTGTGTGCAGGACTTGTGTCAGAAGATCATATTGGGAACAGCCAAAGAGGAAAACCACTTGAATTTCAATACCGGTACATACGGAACAATTTCCGTTAGATAACAAAAGTTTTAAGTGGCAGAGCAAAGATAAATATTGAGGCAATCAAAATGCAGCAATAGCTTGATAAGCATGTAGCAAAAAGAATGAATCCCACAAATGTTGCATGCTTAAATTTAACCACAGTTTTGAGGTCAGGGGTCAATTACGGCAGCAAGTAAAAGCCGGACACGAGAATAACTGCAATGTTTTGAGCGGCTCCACAGCTGAGAAAATGGGAAGCACCTAAAGAGGTTTCTGGATGAGAGGAAGCACAAATACAAGAATAGCTAGATTGGAAACAACAAGTCCAACCAGTCTCCCATCCCTGCCTGTTACAGATCTCTTTGTCAAGATGGTGACACACCTTCTCTCCAACTGCTGTCACAGCAGTGACATGATGCTGGAGCGCACATAATGACTGGATGCTGCATGAATATGCACCATGCAAACAAACAAGACACTTGGGGAAAAGTGAAGTTTTTCATTTGACAAGTCAAACATAGCCATGACCTAGAACATGCTGTCATTTCGTCTGCCAAAATATTTTGCTAATATTGTTTTTAAAAGGCTGCTCCGAGTGTTTTAGATTTAAAAAAAAAAAAAAAAAAGGTGCCACAGTTTTAAATCTAAATCTCACCGTCGAATCGTATTCACAGTGAGATGTATTTTCTTCATGTGGCTTCACACTTTGCAGTGTAAACAAGGTCCTGTGATCCTGTTAGTGTGTGTCAGACTGTCATATTGACTATTCATAAGCTCCCCATGTGTCTCGGCACCACAGACACCATCAGGCACAATACCTGTGCTTTTTTGTAAGTTTTTCAGATCTGGATTTGATTGAACTGACAAGTGATTCCCTTTCATTTCCATTTGGAAGTGACTGACCTCCAATTTAAGGCAGCCGTCACCGTAACATCAAAAAACAAAACGGGTTAAAGGTCACAGTCCCCTGAGGGATGCTTAGAGGACCATGTAAACACTGGCCTGACCAGAGAAACAACAACTGACTGAATACACACCTTGCCTGCCAACTATGCGAATCACATTCACAGTGAATGAGTGTCAATAAATAAATAAATATACGTTTGACGGTGTTACAGCCCCCCCCCCATATAACGTTAGAGACACAGAAGAAGTCTGCTTCTGCTAACAGTTTCTGAGGTAATTTCGGTTAATTGTCCCGAGTCAAGCTAACACCCACAGTTCCCCTCCATACCGTGCAACTCCAAGTACGTAAAAAAACATTCATGTTAAGCACATTTTGGGGGTCTTCGGGGTTCCTGGACACCGAGCTGGGAGTCACTGACACTGTGAGCAACTTCACAAACAAACCGCACACCCGACCAAGAGACTCGTGCAACGTAAAGTCTGGAAGAAAAAGGGTGTCTAAACTTGTGCTGAGGTGACAGTTTGAGGATGTTGTGGCACAAACTTACCGACCAATGTAGTCATATCCAATCAGCACCCGTCAAAAGTCCGCACACCGGCTATTTCAACACATGTTTTGCTAAGTTTTCGTTGACTGACTCGCTGCACACAAGTCTCGCGGAGGTAGTTGATGAAGCAGCTCGCGCTACGGTGGGAAACCGCTCTCTTTTTTCTGGTGCCTTCAGGTGCTCCTCGGAAATTTTATGTTCGAAGTTGATGTGGTTTTGTCAAATTGACCCCGTAACATGAATTTCTGAGTGGCTGTTTTGAGTAGCTTTACGATTTAAGTGGGCTTCAGTGGCCACTTGTACTCGATGTGTTTATGTTTATTTTATTTAAAAAAGGGAAAATGCACATTGATTAACACTTGGGTCCATTATGTAAATGTGCCACATTTAGCCACACAAGCTAATTTTCATCTGCAGTCCCTGGCAGGTTGATTGCATATAAAAAAGAGGTGCTTGTACTTTACTTGAGTATTTCCATTTTATGCTACCTTACACTTCTACTCCACTACATTTATTGCAGTAGAAAATATTGCAATTTTTACTACATGCTTAACACTAGATTCATTAAATGAGTGATTTTACTTTCCATACTGTAAAAATCCAAAATTTTTGCTAATATCACTTATGCATTTTCACTTAAGTAAAATGTTGAATGCAGAACTTTCACTTCAATATTTTTACAATAAAGGATCTGAGTAGCTCCACTGGCAGCAGCAGATTTTGTAGGAAATCGATGATTTTATTTAAGCGGGCTTACTTACTACAAAGTTTTGTTTTTGTTTTTTTTTTTTTAATTTCATGACATAGGCATAGGGTAACATACTGGTACTCACACAGCTGATAGATGTAATAGTCTCAGGAATAAACTTGTCAAGTCAAGTTAATTTTATTTATATAGAACCAAATCACAACAGAAGTTATCTCAGGGCACTTTCATGTAGAGCAGGTCTAGACTGTACTCTTCAGTCCAGTCTTTGTCAGTCCATATAGTATGTAGAAAACGTATGTAGCTGGATAAGCAGGCAACTGCCCTCGACCCTCAGGGATGGCAAAAGCTCCAGGTTAACTGCATGTCAGTTTTCGGAAATTCATTGCAAATTTGTTAAATAATTTGCACAACTTAAGTATAATATCGATGGGTCCTGCATTATAACAGAATATTGTGGCTCTTGTAGAGGGGTCCTATGTCAATCGTGGTCACATGGTGCATATCCCTAAATAAAGTTGTGTTTACAGTAATAAATTGCCACAAAACAAATATACAGTACTTCATGGGATCTTGAAGGCAAGGGTACACGTTCTTTTGTCATTGTAATTACAAAAACTTTTTTTTAATCATTATATGAATTGAACCAGTCTTGTCATGACTGTTTTATAACGTCTAATTTCAAAATTTCAATATATCCAACAGCACTCGAAGGCAGCACCTTTCTTTCAGCCAGTAGCCACTTATCAGCGGACAGGAGGACAATAACTGGGAGAGAGTGAGTGTGAGTTGTGTGCGTGCGTGTGCGTGCGTGCGCATGCGTGCATGTGTGTGCGTGTGTGTGCGTTTGTGTGTGTGTGTGTGTGTGTGTCACTACATTGGAATGTCTGGCAACAATTTCTCACCATAGCCAGACGTCCACATGCAGCGTGTCCTATGGGCTACATCGTTTCCTTTAGCCCCAAATAATTAGTTTTAGAGCGATTACACTGCAAATGTAATGTCTCTACATTTGTGACTACTTGACCGAACCGCTGTTCAGTCGTTGCTGGCCCACACAAGAGACACCTCGTCGTCCTCGGTTGCCGGCTGGGCTGGCCCAAAATCTTTTACCGTTCTTGAACCAGATGTTTCAGAGTCCGCATGTGATTGTAATAGGGTCTGGAGCTAGGACAGGTTCATTGGAGCAGTTAACATTTGGGTAATATATCATGTAGCTTAATGTGTTCTTGAAGTTGCGTGTGCAGTAAATAAATGGCATGTGGTTTCATTTCTCTCTTGATTGCCCGATTGCTTTATAACTCTGAAAGTAGAAGAGGCAGTTGGTTGCAGTTGTGCAGATGTTTTGCCTGTGAACGCACCACCACACGCCCCCCGAGACAGCGGGAGCACGCACTTAAGAGTGATGCCCCTTCCACTTCATGGCCCGTAACTGCATTTGTTTCAACTTGGAAAATGAGGGATTATTTTCCAATTCCCTGCCGCTCCACTGATGGAAGGTCTTATGCCATCCGGCAGGAATGTGCAATCCCTCCTTTCTTCCAACCCTCCTCCACCCAGGAGCGCTCAAACCTTTGGGAATCCCCACTTTCTGATAAAAAAGGAGGGCGGGTCGCTTTTCCATTATTAGCTATCTATCTTTATTACATATTAGCATGTGCTCTGAGTGACACACCTTCATCTGACTTTGTCCAAAGTCCTTTCTCACACTAATAAATCCTGCAAAGTCATGGTTGTATCACTTTATTGATTGCACCATTGGCTATATGATTTAAATGTAGGCTAACATGTATTGACAGTGTCCATACATATCTTCATGTTTACCTCTCTATAACATGATACAATGTAACTTTATACATTACAGAATTACAGTCAAGTGATGTACCAGAAGTGTGTTTAGGGGAAAATAAAATGCAGTGAATTAGGGACTTTGGAAAGAGGAACTCCAACCAAGAAGAAAAAGAGAAAGAAGATAAAGAAAGAGAGACTTTGATCAAAAACTTACCCCGGTTTTACCTTTTTGTAAGTTGAAGATGAATACAGTTTTGAAGCTTGATGAAAGGAGATAGTTCTGTGTTGGGAACGCGCGCACACACACACACACACACACACACACACACACACACAAACACACACACAAACACAGATAGGCCTATCAGAGAAATCCAAAGATTGCATGTGTGCATATAATGATACCATAATCTTTTCAGGCTATCTTGGACACACACCTCTGACCTTATTTTTTTTTCTCTTCAGAACAAGCTTCTCAAAATAAAACTGCAAAATGAACCTGAACTACATCTCCCATTTGTTACTCGTCTTTGTTTTTCTAATTGTATTTTCTTAATTAAATGACTAGTGTGAACCTTGCTTAATGCAATTCTGACTTCTAGATGTTTTATAAATGACTTTCTGACATGTCAAAGCAGGAAAAACACAGGTGCAATTAATAACATTAATGATTGCTGAATCACATTTAGTTTGTCCACATTCGTGACTGTGGTGCTTCATCAGTGTGGCTTCCTTGCACACTTGAGCGTAACTGAACCATTGTTAATGTTATCAGTTCCACCTGTGCTTTTCCTGCTGTGACAAGTCAAAATGTCTCCTGTGAAAAATACAGACGGGTGACAAATTACAGGAAAAACCAACCTAAAGTTGGTTTCTAGTTGAGATCTGGTGATTGCAAAGGCCATAACATATGATTCACATCATTTTCATACTCATCAAACCATTCAGTGACCCCTCGTGCCCTATGGATGGGGGCATTGTCATCCTGGAAGAGACCACTCCCATCAGGATAGAAATGTTTCACAGGATAAAGGTGATCACTGTATTGATTTGCAGTGACCCTTCCCTCTAAGGGGACAAGTGGACCCAAACCATGCCAGCAAAATGCCCCCCACAGCATAACAGAGCCACCGGACCCCCTCACTGTAGGGGTCAAACATTCAGGCCTGTACCGTTCGCTTGGCCACACGCAGTCGCCCACTTGTCGAGAATATGGTGAATGATGACTCCTCTGACCATATCACTCTTTTCCACCTCTCTATAGACCAGTGCCTACAGTTTTTACACCACTTAACTCTCAAATGTGCACTCATCTTTGTAATGAGGGGTTTCTGCACTGCCACCCCACTATAATACCCCTCTCTATGTAACTGTCGATGGACTCTTCTTGCTGACAGTCTGATCACGTCCTGCATTGACATTCTCAGTCACCTGAGGAAGAGTTGCTGTTTTTCCTCACATATCGCACTGATGCACGAGCATCACGGTCATCAAATGTGCGCTGTCAACCACAATTTCCAACCTTATTTACTGATCCCATAGATCTAAATGCAGATGTCACTTTAGTCACTGTTCCTATTGAAACAGTAACCAGCTGAGCAGTCTTTGTGACTGAAGCTCCTGTCATAAGTGCCCCGACAATGAACCCTCTCACAAAGTCACTTACATCTTTTCCTCTTGCCTTTTCCTCTACATACAAAATCAGAATCAACTGGGCGTGCTCAGCATTTTTATACATGTTACAGAGCATGATTGGATGTTAATTACTTAAATGTACCATGCGGTGCAGCTGTGTGGAAGCATCTGCATTCGTTATGTTTCTCCACTCGTTTATTGAGGTTTTTTTCCTTTAACTCGTCACCCATCTGTATATCATATAGCTTGTTCATTCAGATAGTGACTGCAAAGCATTATTAGAACCGCAAGTCTTTGCAGTACGTTAACTTCAAACTACCTACCATAACTTTTAACAGTTTTAAGTGAGGATACTGATGATAAGAAACATCAGGAGCCAATTTGTACTCTTGTGGATCCCGCCCCCTACTGTCAGTAAAGGTTCATTACATGTCTGGTAGTAAGATATTACCATTATACAGCTGTTACTGATGATAATGATAATAGTACTGATCATAGTAGAAGTATCAGTTAGTTCTACTTCTTATGATACATAAAATCAATAAAATAAATCCTATAATAATACTTGGAGTATGTTACTTGTATATAATGGCTCTTAAAAGATGAATGAGTGTATCCTGTATTGTACAGGTGTTAGTGCCTTATAGAAATAAACAGTGATTGCCTGTTGAAACTGAATGTAGAGTTCTAAAAACTGGTACAAAAAGCTAGAAAAGCTAGTCAGATTTTTTTTCAGTGCTAATTCTACTCCGCAACAAAGATCTACTGTGTTCTTGCTCAGCCTTTTCACACTTCACACTAGCTTAGTGCTCAACTGGAGAATTACTAACTCTGCAAGGCAGAGTATGAGAATATGGGTCATACTGTGACACAGCGCAAAACTGCTATTCTGCATAAATGCACAATGCCTCACAAATGTGTGTTGTTTACAAATAAAGGGGAAGTAAACAAAGACCTGCGCAATGCCCGCAGAGACAAATAACCTGCATGCACATGTACATACACACATGTATAAACACACAATGACAACAATCCACTCAGCCAGGTACCATTCTGAGCACTACTGTCAACAGCTACCTGACTCAGTGGTTTGTAAAAAAGGTTCTTTGGCAATAGCCTAGTTTGTACCATTGTCACCTATTGAGTCATTAGTGGAGCCGGGTTACACCATGGGACAATGATGTAAGTACAGACAGACCCACACAGTTTGGGTCTGTTCCACAAGTTTCACTCACATTTGAAACATAAAGCATGATTTCCGAGAAAGAAACTGGTTTACAGAAGCTTGAAAGAAGAAACACAGCCGTGACATGTTATAAGTCAAGACAAGACATAAATCTATGAATTCATAAAGAATTTATTACTGGATCATAATCCATCACTATGCAGAAATATATACATCTTGTAGAATATGTTGATGTAATACATTACAGAAATAGTAAAATAAATACTATTAAAGCATAGTTATAAAACCCTAAAAACAGCTTTAGTAGGTTTGTAAGGCTTATAGGTCCTGCAACAAATGAATAAAACATGTATCTAACCATCTGATGGAAATACAACACATTGTGCTTACACTACCAGTATTCAAGTCAATTAAGCTAATATTCTGAGAAATAGAAATCAATGTCAAAGCAAATCAAACAATAGGAGCACGAAATGAAGCACAGTGCTTTTAATTAAAGTCCCCCTCACTAAAGTATGCTGGGATCACAGGTCAGAAATTAAAACATAGTGGGCATATTTTGTTTTTATTTCTTATGTAAAAAAGATTTTACTGTTGTACATTGACCCCAAATCAATCATTCAACTCTATTCTACTCTTTAAAAACAATATATAGGTTCAGAAATTTGTTAGTGTTTTTAAAAAATAATGAATTGGTACTGACAACATAATGTCATATGAGTCCAACCCTAATCAGAATAATCCCTTCACTTTGAAATATGTGTGTTGTATAATATTTGTGCATTTGTTAAGTGCAATTTCCAAATAGAGCAAATCACATGGAAATTAAAATAAAATGAGGTAAATCTATAGCGCTTTCTCTAGCATAAAATGGGAGCTTTGCTTTATTACGTTTTACATATGACTGTGCCATTTCTTATAGGGCCATTGTAGATCTAAATATCCCCCTTGGAATCAGTTTGCCTTCTTAAAGAAGAGACTAAAGGAAACAAACATATATCACTGTCTTATAAGTGTCACATTCAGACCCCCCGTTAACAACATAATGATGTGCAAACTCAGAGTTCAGTTATTGGTGATATACAGTATACTGTATAAACGGAAGAACTATAATTGGAGGCAAGTCTGATGATGCAGCTGTACTGACACGAGAACAGCAACAGCTGTGTGTGAAAAATAGCAAGAATGCATTTTAGAATATCAAGTAGCAGTCTAGCAGCTCTAATTGCCCGCCTTTTCTAGCTGTATTGCACCCAATTAAACATGGAGGACTGCAGTTGCACTGTGACTTCATCAGCCACGACACTGGGAAATTCCTCGCTAAAAGCTAGAAATACAGAACTACACCAAACACAACACAGAACACACTGCTGAGCTAGAAACCCCCGATCTTTGATATAAGTAAGTTTTGGGGTTTCCAACATACAATAACACATTGAGATCACCTCTTATTCACACTGTAACTAAGGACAGTGATACAGAAGACAACCTTTTAATGACAAAGGACAACAGACAATATTGCTTTTAGCACAAAATCCATTCTATTTTTGCTTTGAAAAATTCCAAAATACTAGATTTTAAGACTATTTTTAAGTCTTACGTATTATTATTTTTGCTGGGAGTTTTACTCACCCACATCAGCCAAAAATCTGTTTCTGGACAAACTGGACTTAGCCAGCTACGATTAATCCTTGTAGGATAATCATGAGGTGAATACAGACATTCTCAACTTGGCACAGGAATCACAGATAGCTGTTTTTCTAGACAGTGAGGCTACCACAAAAAACAATGATACTACACCGAACACTGAGTGATGCAGGGTATATGATGTGCATGTCCATATTAAAAAAACAACAACACTGTTATGATGTAGTTTCACCTCTCATCTTTCCTTTCTAGGTCCTTGAGTTAATTAGAAGAAGTTCTTGAAGCAATCCGTGTGTGCAGCTGTTTGGATGATCAATTCATGTGCTGAATGTTAGCGGCAGGCTACTGATACTCGCTCTACCCTCTAGCAAAGACAAAGTGCAAACCTTAGAGCATCACAGGAAAAATATTTTTAGATTTTTGTGAACACTAATTAGATTCTTTAGCTCTAAGATGAGACGATAAAGAAATAAGTGTGGCCATCGGGGGATAAGGTTCATGTCTTATGTGCTTCATTTTTAAAACTTTTAAAGCATTTTAAAAATCATTTCTTATTGAGTTGACTTTTTTTTTCAGAAGCGCCCTGCTTCACATTCATGTTGATATGCACAATCACACCTGAGAGCTGCTCAATAGCTACAAGCTGATGGTTTCTGAGCAGCTCCACTAAGGGAAGCTGGAGGACAAAGTTCCCTGTTTAAGGCACTTCAAGATATAGTTGAGAAATGATTAAGCAGGGTTTCCACCAGTGCATTGTAAGCCGGGCGGCCTGCTGGGCCTGAGTTGACCCCCCGCCGGGCCTAAGCATCAGGGATTTTTTTTTTTTAGAATGAAGAATATAGAATGTTTTCTAAACTAAAATGTGTCATACAAGTAGCGTAACTCCTTTAAGGAATAGCTCAGTGCGTAGCAAATGTGCGGTCTAGAGAGAGTGTGTGTGTGACGGTGAGCAACCCGCTGACGGGAGAGTTTCTGCCGAAAAACAAGCACCGAGACCCAGGGAGACATGAGAGCAGCTGCTCGCTAACAGCTATGTGTGTTTACAGCAGAGAGCAGGAGGGAGGACTCTGTGCGCTCCCCCTCCGCCGGGCCAAACTTTTCTGGAGGAAACCCTGATTAAGCTTACAGTTTATATCAGATCCATGTATTGAATAATAAAATATATTAGCTTATCATATTTTGATATATCAAGAGAAAACTGCAACGATGAAAGGAAAAATCATGGATAAGATAAGAATTCAAATTTGGGCATTATAAGCAGTTAGGTGGGAGATCCCTGAGAGAATCCTACATACATGACCCTGTTTTTAAGTAAAAATGTATGAATTTTGGAATTTTGATTTCTAGTTTTATTACTTTAATTGTCTTTATGATAAATGCTTTATATTTGCTAAAAAAAACCTGTAATGAATCTGACGTTTAAGTGCTAACACTGCTTATTTGGTTTGCATCGCATATTTCTTTCTCTTAATACGGATGGCAGATGGATGGTAGCTGTATTCTAAGCACCCCAGCTATATGACATACTGTATTTTTTGGAGTAGTCCTTCGATAGTGTCTATTACATACCAAAATACAATGATATATACAGTCACAACAAAGTAAATGCAAGCCATGTAGTATACTTTTTTAGTATACTATGATTGCCGAGTCATTTGACACAGTCTGAATGGTCCCAATGCAATATAACTCTTTCTTTGGCTATTTCATTCAGGTTAAAGCAAAGGGAAAATGGATCTGAGGGTATCTTTCATTAAACTGCTTCATTATAGTGAAATTACACTTTCTCCCCATTTAGGCAGTGCACATTTTATCAAAGAGAAAACAGGAAATGTTAGCTAGTTAGAGTTAGCTACACAGGCTCCAGGGGAGCAGCATAATGTTTGGGGGCAGCGAGGTTGAACTGCTGCTCTCATAACAATTGCATAACAATAAATTATGCATGTTGATTCTCAAGAATCAATATGTATAGATATAAAGAATGCACTTTAAAACTATCACAAGCTCATAACTGACCTCTACTAGATTATCCTTCTATATTTCAGTTTTAACTCTCCAGAGAACGTAAACCATTTTACAGGTTTGCATGTAAATAACGAGTAAAGTACAGAATAAATCAAGAACATATGATAGTGAAAAAGGAATAAATAGTAAAACTAAAGTATTCTATGTTGCTCCTCCTGCTCAGCCCTTGCGAGTGTTGGTGTACCACTTCCTAAGTGCTACTCCACTGGTGCTCACCACAACGCACAGCGCCCCTCCGAGGCTCCACCAGGTCGGTGCACGGTTAAAGAAAATGAACTGGAAGATGAACGCCAGCACCACATCCACAGTCCTCATCAGGGCCACGAGTCCAGCCTTCTCGATCTGCAGGGCCTTTGTGAGGAAGGTCTGGCCAGCGATACCCAGGACCGCGATCAGCATCAGCATCCAGCGATCACGGCCGCAAAATGGGATTTTCCATTCCCCAAGGACAGAAACAGTGATGATGCACTCAATGAAACCGATGACAGCATAGTACCAGACTGAGAGGTAGTAATGGACACTTTTCCCCATCTTGCGAAGGACGACAAATGTAAAAGCAGCCCCAATCGCTCCTAAGAATAAATAAAAAAATAAAGAAACCAGATAAATGCATCAATCAGCAGAATAATACAAATCAACTAATTGAAAGCACAAATACAAAATATTTTCAAATCTACTGCTTCACAGCTACATATCTGTCACTGAATTCATAGGATGTTTGAGTTAATTAACAAAATACTGACTGAAACTTGTTAGTAGTCAGACTCCTCTGACATATCTGACATGCTTGAGTTTTTCTACTTAAGTCCCAGCAAGTTTAGAGAGTAGAGGAATATATCTCCCAAAATTAAGAGATCCACAAAATTAACTTTTCCTCCATTTTTCTCTGTAGTGAAAATAGTACCGTCATAACTGCATGACATCCTGTGAATGCCAAAATGCCATCAGTTGTGTGTTGTGGAGGTCAACCAATTTGGGGTCAAAGTTCAATTTAGTTGAACTTGTTGAATATATTGTCCTTGTCATTTCCTTTCACTGTGCAATGTTGCTCTTGCACATTTGCTGTGAGAACAGGGTTATTCACAAGTGTGTTGAAAGGATTGTGATGCTAACCACCAGTGAGGTCCATCAGTTGCGGTAATGTGCTTTAAAGGAAACCTCTTATGCTTTTCCCTATTTTCAGTTATATATATATAATGTTACAATGTTGGATGTTCATGTTAAAAGTAGCCAACGTGTCAAATAATGAGGTAAACGTAGCAGTAATCTCTGTGAGCAAAAAGCACTAGCTTCAGACTGCTCTGAATGCTCGGTTTACGTGTTTTTCTACTTTCAGCCCGAGCAGACGTTGGCTCATGATGATTTCTTTATATGGACATCTGCGAGTTCACTGCTCCACTCAGCTGACATAATGGCGTTTTTCCATTGTCCACTACACAGCACAGCAAAGTAAAATAAGTTGTAGTTGTAGTTGTAAGTAACCTGTTGGAGGTGTGCTGGTTGTCTGCAGCTCTTCATCAAACATCATCATCACTGCGGCTGTTTCTGGTTGTACTCTTCCTCTCTGCATTATTTCTAACTGATCTGCTGAACAAAGAGCTCCAAATATCTCCATATCTTGTTATTTCAACTGGTTTTTAGCGCAGCTAACGACGCTCTGCTAATTCAGTAAGGATCATGTTTCACTTCCTGTAAATTCTTCACAGTAAAAGTCTCCCGTTATTTAGTCATTTAGCAAGAAATGTTGGGTCTGCAACGGCAACTTAACATGATTCTGATAGGGCTGCCCCTCGGCAGGCTTCCGGAAAGCTGGCCAATCAGAACAGAGTGAGATCAGCAGGAGCGGGGCCTTAAAGAGGACCTAAGACTGCCTGCTAAGAGACAGAGGCTGAACTGAGGGGCTGCATAAAGGACCGGTATAAGATAAAGTCCAAAAATAGAAATATAGAGCTGGAAATGAGCATGATAGGTCCCCTTTAAAAATGATGAATAAGACTGCAGCAGTAAAGAGAAGTTAGCCATAAAGCAAAGCTCATAATTTACTTGTCAAATCTTCATTTGAGATTTAGGGACAAGAAAAAGCTTCTTCCCACCACTCCAGGGACCAGGGTTCAATTCCCAGCTGGGTGATCTAACAAACCAAATTGACCATGTCCACAGATGGGAAGCCTATGAGGGATCATGACCAGGTCATTGAACTAGCAACTCCAGCTGGTTGGAAAATACAAGCTGCAAATGAAAGCAGCTAAAATAAGACTTCTAGCAAAGTGGCGAATGTCACTCTTTGATTTTGTAAAGAGCTCACATGGGGAGAAGCTAGTGGAGGCAGACAAAAACAAGAATTTTAAGCTTCCTCTAATATTGGGAATATAACAGATACATTGTGGTCTAAAAAAACACAATATATCATCTTCAGAGTCATCTTCTGACCTGCAAAGGCAGCAATAGTCCCCTTGATGTGGTTAGTGTAGTTGCCCTCAATGCCACGGATATCCTCGCCAAAGAGGAATGGTGGTCGGGCGATGAGGATGACTCCAGAGAGGGTAAAAACAGTGAAGACACAGTCCCAGATTGTACATCTCTCCTTCAGGAAAATCCAGGCCAGAAGCGAGGTAAAGACTGGGTTACTGAGGGATCAATGGACAATGAAAGAATGGGTTTAATAGAAAGAGAGTGATGTGAAAAACGAATCAATATGTAGGTACAATGAAATAAATAAAGAATAGAGGGAAGTTGAGAGAAAATGGTGAGGAATGATGATTGTTGTTTTAACAGGTTTGTCTCCTATGAAGAACACAGCCAAGGTTTTTTAATGAAATACTGACAAAGAATATGGGAGAGAGATAATTAAAGGTTATAAGGAAAATGTCAGAGAAGGAAGAAGAAAGAATGAGCATGAGATGGAGATTAACGGTTTGTAGTGTTAGTATAATCGCTACTGATCCACAATCAATTAAATTCCTACCTATTCTCACCTGAACATGATGACAGTGGCATCTGCTAGAGGCATCTGCTGAACGGCATAGAAGAGCAGGATCATGGCATTGGAACCAATGAAACCCCGCAGCACCAGATATATACGTTTATCTCTGGGACCAAGGAAACCTGTCCTGGAGGAGCAGAGATATGAGGATGATGGATGAATGGATGGATGGACAGATGATTAGACTGACAATGTGCATTTTAGAAAGAGAGATGAGAAATGCATGTATAGATGGATGGACGGATGCATGCATGCATGCATGGGCGGGGCTGAAAAGAGAGGAGCAGAGACGTATTTGTTGGTGGGCGATTCATGTAAAAAAAGAGGAAGGTAATTGACGATGGACAAATGGACAGATGGATGGACAGGTTGGTGAATGGATATAAGTACAGGTGGTAGTTTTTTGGTATAATTTTGATACCTGAGGTCACAATGCAAAACCATTCCTCTCTTCAAAACCAGTTCTCAATCCAGTAATAAAACCATAACCTTATCAACAGATAAGAATGTTTTTTTTTGGAAATTTGTCAACTCACAATGAAAGATTTTCAGAAGAATATTGATACTAAAATGATCCGATTTTCCATCTGTCCATGCATAGATGGAAGCATAGATGGATTGATCGGCTCCTTACTATAGAGAGCCCTTTCATTCGAAACCCCACCCAAACTGCGCACCACCTACCCAGTCATCAAACGAAAATTGGGAAATTAAAAATGGGGCTTTTTTAAAAAAGGTCTTGTCACTCAATTTGAAAAAAAATGGATATCAAAGCATTTTCTGACACGAAAAAGAATCTATAGAAAGAGGCTAAAAATTCTGTTTTTTCATTTGCAAGTTTAATTTTTTCTTGATAAGGCGCCCTCTGTCTAGGGTTAATATTAACCCTGACCCTTCAACATTATTAACAATAGCTACAACACTGACAGTTCGGTTATACGTAGGTTGTTTCCAGTTTATAAATAAGCACAGAATGGTCTCCATAGAATAAGTGCAAGACAACAGTGGTCTGCCTACAATATGCAGGGTTATCTCCCGACTATTTTATCAAACTTAATAGCCTATCCATAACACATAAGGTGGTTAACAGTTCAAATGTTGCATTCGAGCATTAGAGGCCACAAGTTTTAATGACTCCTAGAAATATAAAAACACACTGGCATGTGGCATGAATTCCTACGTCCCTGCATGATTATATGGGATTTCTTCTTTTTTCAGTCTCCTATTAGTCCCTTAAATCAATTGAAACAAAGGTAACTACATGGATTCTTCTGGTTCAGCTTTTGATAACAAAGATCATTTAAAATCGCCTCAATTTTGCATTTTGTAGTAATGGAAACTGGATTTTGATGAAAATCTGTAATAAAGAAACAACACAAAATCCCATTTTGAGGACAAAATTAAATGGTAAATGGCCCGGTTTCCATTTTAAAACATTGTTACAAACATTGATAATTAAGAAAAAGCCCCATTTTTCATTTTCTGATTTTCATTTCAGAATAGGAAATCAATTAAGGTACATGGATTTAACACCCTGCCCTGTAAATTCTATATAATGTTTGAGAAATCTCTGTCAATATATCAGGTCTGGACTTGGATTTCTTATTGTAGGTAGTTAAAGCTGCTGAATCACTGCATATGACCGAGCTGTCTGGTTTATTGTCATCCACCCACCAAAGTGCCCATAATAATGGCGGCATTTCGCCTGTGAATACTGACCTCTGATCTGACATTCTGTCCGTTTTTTAATTCTTAATTCAGGAATGGTTACTCCAAATGCCACTTTCCCACTCTCTGGATCCTTTGATCCATCAGTACAAATCTGTAAATATGAATTTCTTTCTTGTTGTAGATGAGACTTAACTTCCTTGACTATATCTCCTGATTTCTTTCTTTTGTTATTATTCAGTATGCATAGATCAACTTCAGGTTCTAGGATTAGCCATGATGGTACAACTGACCAACAGACTGAAGGGCACACATTAATATTAATAACATCAATTTCCTCCGCCTTAGATTTTAGCTTATTTCCAAAGCTTGTTTTGGCCTTTCTCACTCTACTTTCTAAGAATTGAAAGAGGCGATTGAATTTCTGTCCAATTGGCGCTATCGAGCTGAGTTGGGTGGCGCATGCTGTTGACTGGGTGGCGCACGATGTCCAATTGGGTCACTCTGCGCTGTCAACTGGGTCGCATGCGATGTCCACTGGGTGGCAGCGACTGGATAGGTAGTGGGTGTCTGGTAACTGGATAGGTGGTGTGCAGTTTGGGTGGGGTCTCGAATGAAAGGGCTCTCTATACCTCAAAGCTCCGAAAACATCTGAGCAAATTTCCAAATAGGCGTTATTTGGATAAACTGACCACATATTGGGAATCTAAATGGTTACTTTCTTGCCTGAAAAAATATTAAAACTTAATAAAGTGACATCTTAACAGTCCTACGGCAAAAATTACAACAGCTTTTAGCCATGCAAACCCAGTATGCCTTGCGGTCCGACAAAGATACTCGAGGGCCGATCACCCGTTGGGATGGGTTGGGATTGCCGAACATGACGTAATATTCCCAGCAAATCTGAGGGGAAACCAATCATTGCTGGTTGATGTAAAACGCATCACTAACGGTGCGCCAGCGTGGGAATGTCACACCAGACACCAGATTTAAAAACTCTGTATACTGTTAAACACAGAGAGATTTATACGGCAGTGATAGACTTAATCGTCATTACGTGAACTTGTTTGACCCACACTCCAACTTGTAACTTGTTTGTATTAACGTGTATGTTAAGCCAGAATACTTGCCCTTGAAGTGGGTGGTAAGGTGTGAGCACAAATGCAGGAATCCACAGAGGTAAATTACTGGATATTACAAGGATATGCACCTAATCTACTCACAACATGTAAATTATTGGTTTGAAATACAAACTGCTTGAGAGTGTAACTATAGCTCTTATTATTGCATATACAGCATGTGTAAATCTTACTGTTGGTATTTAAGTTAAACTGTCTAACTGTGGGAATCGAAATGTTTGAGTTTCTCCATCGTGCTTACTTGTGGTAGATGAGTAACGGCACAATAAAGAGCATCTGGAAGAAGCAGCGTATGGCGCTGATCTCTATGGCATGGATTCCCTGGATGGTTTTCACCAAGAGGGCAATGATGGAGAAGAAAACTGTGGACAGGAAAGCATAGAACAAACCAAGACCTGGACATGTCTTTGGTTTCTCTGTGCCTGTGGAAAAAAACAGAATAAACAAAGGCAGGCAGTGAAAAAAAACAGGGATTGAGTGTGGAGGAGAGAAAGGTAGATATTAGAGAAGACGGGCACCCTATAGGAGGAGCATATTTACCCTATACCATATTTCATTTAAGTCATGTTGATACAGAAACTGCAGGGTGCAGTGAAGTCAAGAGTCTGTTACTGAACTCCATGTGGGCTGGCCAAAAATTCAGTTGCAAAAAAACGATCTGCACAAGACAGAGGTATAGTGTTTGCAAACCCTGCCTGTGGAACAATAAACTGATATGCTTTGCTCGGATTACATTTTAACCTGGGGTGACCCAGGCATCTTTCTTTGTATTTGTCCACAATGTGGTGTCTGTCTGCTATACCATATATTATATACCCTATTTGTCATTTTAACCTTGCGCCAGGCAGGAGACATTAATATCTGTCCTCCCCTAATCTTCCAATTGTCATATTGGAGAAGTGCTATAAGATTATAGTGTATAGTGATTTTTTTTATTCTTAGTTCTACAAAAATGCCTAGTAGACATTTAGGGAGGAAGATTATTACAGTGTACACTACTTCATTAGTATTACAGTATTACACTCACGTCTGTTAGTTTTTAATTACAGTTTGCTTGCAATCATTGACTTGGACAGTAGAGTTTTGTATAAAATAACATTATATATCATCACCATATAATTCCACTGAAAGCAATAATACTGAATTACTGTCAAGTGCAATTTTAATCTACTGAGAAACTAAAATTTCTTGGTTAATCATTAGAAGGTCATTTAAGTAATACATTAAAATGAAAAATAGAACTGAGATTGAGATTCTGAGATAAAAACAGAACCTAAGTTAATTATATATATTTTTTGGAGTTAGAGTACTTGAACACAGTCAAGATGTGTGAAGACGTATTAATTACAAAGGTGCAACGGCATCGAGTGCATTTCTCACTGGCTTGTAAAGTTGCAAAATGAAACCAAATCTTATCTCCTCCTCGTACCAGAAGGTGAGGCCGTCTCCAATTTCACACATTTTTTGTAAACGGGCAATAATATTGAGCAACAGTATGCCCAACACATAACATTCACATCAACACTGTAGACTTATCTACAGAAATGTTTTGATTTTAACCTCATAACAAGATCTTATGTATAGATGATAAAAGCCTAACCCTGGTACTGTAAAAGTGCACAGTCATTAAGTCTCTTCATGGGGAGATGTCAATGTTAAGCTGGTTTATTAAACTGTAGGCCTACACCTAGCAACAAAGTTGTTGATATGTTAGTCATAAACATTAATTGGGGGAGATATAATATTTACTATTATTATTATCACTATTATAATTAGGAATTAAAGGAATTAAGAGATATGGACTCTTGGCAAGCCCAACCCCAATCAATACAAACACTGTATTCTCAAATACACGACAATAATAAAGGATCTTTACTAAAAAGAGGTTATTTTATAATGATGATGAGGAAATGGTGTGGTCATTTTGGCAGTAAGGCTGTGGGACCCACATTTACTGTGACGTAAAGCACATTCTGAGATCACGCAGGCCTAATTTGAACCAGGAAATGCGTGTAAATCTTATAAAAATGTGTAATTTACAGTGACTTTAACTGTAATTTCCCTCCTTATAGGCTAATAGCCTACACGTGACATCAGCATTATTACCGATACATGACGTTACATAGTTGTATTACGTGAGCAGGAAGTCATTGATCTGATTCTTTGGCTGCTCATCACTTTACTTTTGCACCTTCTTCCCATCACAAAGTTCACTAACAACCGACACTGCTGTGAAGGTGAGGCAGGTTTGATTACATGCCGTTTTAACTGAGTGCGTGCGCTCTTCTACCTTCAAGCGATGCGGGCTCGCTTCTGACGCAAAACGCCGGCGGGCAAAGCGTTTTCTTCTCGCTGCCTTCCGGTGAATTTTCGCTGCCCGCCGCCTCCTCTTTCTCCTCGGCATCATCTTCACAAGCACCGGACACGCGGCGAGGCGGGTTACTTCGCAAGTGAATCCTCTCTGCTGTCCGTTCATCCTCGACACAGTCGTCGAGGTCGTCGGCGCTGTTCTCGCCATGGCTGTCAACTTTGTGAAACACTACCGTTATGTCGTCCGTTACGGTTAAAGCCCGCTCGTGTGTCCAGTGGTTACAGTCGCCCATGGTAAGATGTGGCGGCTGGGCGGCAGCATGCCTCGGACAGAGTACTGTCCGCCTTCGGTGCCCTGAGTGACTGAGAAGACAAGGTTAATGACTAACCTTGGCAGCAGCATACAAACTCCCATGCGTTGGTTACTTTACCCACAGGGGGGCAGAGCTGATCCCACAGCAACTCTGCTGGACAACCAAAACATTACCCAACGTTTACGCCCACCGATTGCACAGGGAGGTAACTTAGTGGAAGTTTGAACCAACCAAAACTCAGTTTAAAAGCTGGAAAAACATCTCGATGAAATATGTTTATGTAGGATTATAGCTCCTAATTTTGTATGTCATAACCATGACCTACAGTATAGTAAGTCAAGATTACAACTCATGACTGTCACACATCTTCATTTTCAATTCAGAATAAAGTAAATGTAAGACATAGGACATATATCATAACTGTAAGCTATGAACAAGATGGAAAAGTCATTATTATGAGATACATGTTTCCTAATTTGTCATATATTTATGTCTTAGCTGGTATGGGTTTAGAGGCTGACAGTAATTGTTTTTTTTTTTTACCCATAATGGCTTCACTGTTTGAGGTCATAGTTAAACCATTTCTATTTACCACCACCACAGTGGGCTGCACTAACATACAAAGTCAGTATACTATATTGTCAATATTAGCAAAACACTGGTTAACACTTAACTTTAGGTCCCCCTATTTAGCATTTATAAGCAACCGGCTATATAAACAGTTAATAAATGGTTTATAACACACTATTATGTAGTTATAAGCAGATATAAGTTGTTATAAACATTTATTAAATGTTTATATACTGCTTATAAATGCTTAATAGGGGGATCTAAAGTAAAGTGTTACCAAATACTGTAAATATCAGCTCAATGGACACAGTAGATAAGAGGATCCTCTGCCTCAGCATCAGGTAGACTATCACTGATTTGAGTGCCTTAAATGGTAATTGACACCTACTGTTTGAGAAATGAAAAACATCATTTTACAGGCGAGTCAACAACAACAGCAATAAAAGAAATGCATCTTTGAGTTTGCATTTTAGTATTTTATTACCACTATACAGAAAATACATTAAGCAAGATGACAAAGGAATGGCTAATATCCTCTATCCTTCCCTAGCTACATAAGACTAACACAAGTAAGCCTACACTGTTTTGCAGAAGTAGCATGTTACAAAGCGTTTAAGGAGGTGATCCTTGTTTTTTTTTTAACATCTATACTAAATTCTATACCTATGAAAAATAAAGCATTGAGTGTGGTCCCCTCTACATACAAAAGCAATATCATATAAATTACTTTACACAGTATTGTAAAAACGTAAACATTATATTTGGCAAGTTGTTGTCAGTGAAGTTGTTAATTGTTATCAGAATTCTGTCTCCTTTGTGTCAGAATAAGAGGACCGTGTGAAAGCACAGGTACTACGCAGGTGCTGCACAGTGGTTGGCTTTTAGTTTGCAGAGTAAAGACAACAATGGTTTTGTCAATGAGGGAGAAAAGGGGCAAGAGTGCAGTGAAAGAGAGAGGGCTGGGTGACACAGTGGGACGCTTCCAGCAAGTCATTCATTAGGGAAGCAACACTATGAGTGTCTGCATCATGCGTACAGTCTTGCTTAACCGATGGTCAGAGAGTAGACAGGACAGAAGAGTTGGGTGGATTCTTCATTTCACGTTCACATTTCTATAAGTGATCACAAAAGACTGACGGAGCACAGGTTGACTAGCTGCCAAACTGCGCCAACAGAATTGTTGGAAGGTCGTATTATTTCTTGTCATATAGTAACAAACTACATACTGTATGCTAACTACAATGTTGCTGCTGTTACGTTATCATCAAACTTTTATTAGATTTCAATTTGAAAAGGATTCTCGTACATTTCTGAGATTGCCCCAAAGAGACATTCTGTGGATCCATCTTCTACAAGACATCTATCAACTAAGTCTCAAGAGCTCTCGTGTGACAGAGTGATGAAGTGAGATTTGAATAGCCTGCGACTGACCACCAGTCTGGTGAAATGTTTTTAAGTCTACAGCTTTAGTTTAGTAGATAGTAGATGAAATTAACCTACACAGACAGCCTCCACATACTTCACAGTAGCTTACACTCCATGCAGAATAATGTCTTGTTATGACATTGAAGTCATGAAGTAAATTTGCCTGAAATCCCTTGTTAAAAATAAGGAAAACTCTCCTGGCTCGTGTGTCTGTAGTGTTTATATATAAAACTGTATATCATCCTGAACACATTTTGCCCCTTTTGCCCCTTCTCAAAAAATATTTGTGTTATTGTATGATCATTAGCACTACCACATTTTAGATCTGTCCTATCAAATTCCTACGAGAGAAATAAAAACAAAGTATGAAGTTGAATAGCAAAAGCATGTATGTCTGTTGTCTAAATACTGCAAGTCGGCCTGAAAAGTTGAATAACAGACAATGCTTTGCTTTTTTTTTTAACCTGAAAGATAGTCAGTTCGCACTTTAAGTGGAATTGAGTTTTTTAAATGGAGAATAAGGCATTCCCAAAAAGGAAGAAAACAGTATTCATGTAGTTTTTATCACAATGAATTGCAGCAGGTTGACATAGGCATCAGGGACTGGAGAATATATTTTCAATGTCATGGAATCTGGTGTATAGTGTCAGATTTCTCAAAATAAACTCAATGATCATCCAATTAAATCATTTCAACCACTTAATCTCAACCTAACCTAACCCAAAAGTACTGAATTGTATTTGAAATATATTTTTAGATCATTTCAGCTTCTGTTTGAAACTTCCTTTCATTTAAACATAAGTGGAAACCGCTGGTGGATTCTAATGGGTTCAAAAGTTCAACAAAATCACAGAAAAAAAGGATGAAAGTGTATATAGTTTGTCCCAAATTTATGGTGGATTTAATTACTCAGATCTATCATGAGGTGCTCATATATCTGAGTTTTTCCCTTGAAGCTGGATGCAAGCAGGAACACCCGGTCGTCAATAGATACCAGAGAAAATGCTCGAGGAGACTGGATATTCAGCTCCTGAGATGGGACAAACTGGCCCCTCTTGGTGTCCCATTGGTAGACCTGCGTCAGTGAATAATCGCTGCCCAAGATGGCATACTGCCAGTTGCCGATGGAGACAGGCTGGAACACCATAGAGCCACGGGAAGGAAATGTCTGGACCTCTTTGAACATGGCACCGTCCCAGCGCATCACCTTGGAGTCCCCGATGAATCTTGTCAAGCATATAAACAGGTCACCTTTGAAAAGGACAAAGATTCAAGGGACTGTTTAGGTAACTACTTGCATTCCGGCCTAAATCTGGAAAATCTTACAAAAACAGTTTATCTAATTCTAAAATTATTGATAGTTTGTGTTAAAAATTCAGAGAATATTATACAGTGATGTTTCATGGGCAGGTTTTACAGCAGTAGACAGTGACATTGCCTCGTACTACATTCAAAGTGAACATCTATGACATGCTGAGCAATGAATAGCCAAAGTGTAATAAATTACGGCTAAGAGTGTGAGCCATAAATGGTATTAACAAATTAACCACATCAAAGAAAATGTAGACCCCAGACCAAAGTCCACTGTTAATCATATTACACACCCCTGACCATCTGAGTCTTAGCATTAGAAACTGCATAATGGCGTCTAGAGTCCATGTACTGAATATGTAGTATCCTGCTCCAAGGACAAACTAAGTTACACCGGCTGATACTGTGATACTATATGGTTAGAGATGGCTTGCAGTGTGCACATTGTCCTTTTAGCCTGTGCAAATATAAACCTCTCACCTTTGACCTGAAAGTGTTTGACGGAGAAGACGTCCTCCATCTCTGGTATGTCGGTCCTACGGTCAAACTGTTTCTGGCTCCGGTTCCACTGGTACACAACTGGCCTTTGGGAGCTGCTGGACAAGATCAGGTGGGGTTTGCCGGAGATCTCCAAATATTCAACATCTGTGTCCCGGAACCACGGGTGGAGTGACTGGTGGGAGTAGAACCCGTTGCCGTTCCATTTGTACACTGTTGTGGAGCCGGCCTACAAGAAGAACCAAATGTCAGTTCAGGTCAACTTCATTGAAAACTCGCAGTTCACAAAAAGATTTGAAACAAAGTGCTTAATAGTGATCTACAAAAACAAACACGGCAAAAATGAACAAGCTAATTTCAAATTTTAGAACACAGGGCTGGGATGATTGTGTGTATTTGTGTGAGTGTCCCCAAACATATGTCAGAGCATATGCGGATCATTTGGCAACGCCAGGATAATCAGCAGGAGCAGACGCAAAACGACATGCCACAGAGAAAAACACTAGGGGGAAGGAAGGAATGGCTGACATGGTGAGAAGAGTAAATTAGGGGAGCGATGTGCACACAGGGGTGGACAGAATAACACGAACACCTATACAATATAAAGGGATCAAATACTGTAGCACTACAAAAAACACTACCATTGGAAATCTTATAACACTCATTCAGTTCCAAGGGTGTTGATAAGAGTAACAATAAACATCAAAACTGCTCTGTATATAAAGATTATCTTCCATAAAATGTTTGTTTATGCTCTGCACAATAATCAACTACTTTTGAAAACTGGACAACGAAAGAGCAGCCAACCTTAGAGCTATCGGCGATGACAAAGAACGACTCTCCGTCGACCATGAAGGTCTCGATGTCGTTGGGTTTGCGAATCTTCAGGATGTCAATGTCCTGGATCTTGATGAACTTGTTGGCGGAGGTGTCACGTTTGTAAATGTGGGAGCCGCCAAACAACTGGGCCACGATGACAAAGAGGTGGTTGTCAATCACCATGGGCTTGCAGACCACGGTGGAGGTGCCTGAACGAGAAAAAACATAGATACTGACTTTATTATGAATACTAGAGTAACAGACAGGGAACTAGCATCTGTTTTGTATACCTTAAAGACCACCTAACCACAAAGACACAACACAATCAATATACTTCGTAGCTCTACATCTCATTACTGGCTCCATTAACAGTTACACATTGAATCATGCTTCTGCTGCTGCGGAAACATTTACACAGGATTCCCCCATTACATTGATTTTGCTCTTTACTTGTTTGTTTTTTAACTCACTTTCAATGGTGTCGTAGGTTCTGAAGGTCATTTCAACATGATCCCATTCCAGGAAGCTGCACGTTCCAGCAAACGGTTGAGCAAACACAACATACTGATCTTTACCAAAGGTGAAGGCCTCCACGGAAATAGACTCAAACTTCAGCGACTGATAGGAGGCAAACTCTGAAAAGCATGACATGAGAATTACTGTAATTCTGTCCTTTAACTTTAACATATCACAGTACATATCACAAATATCACATATTTGACTCCTTGATTCTTGCAGCATAAACACGTAGCAAGAGCTTTATTCTCGGAAATTAAAGTGCTGATAAGGACAGGAAGGAGACAAGAGAGAGACAGGGTGAGGCAGTCAGCTGGGGACTAGAGAGCTATTGTTGGTGTAATACTTCCATGGCAGGGGCACAGACAGAGGAAGATGATACCTGCTGTGATACAGTCAAAAGAGTGTGGCATCAGGTCATTGATCTTCTTCCCCTGCTGAATGGGCGGACCGCTACAGTAGATCTGGTCCAGGGTGGCGTTGGTGTGGTGCATCCACTCCACCAGCCACTTGAGCTTGCAGTCACATATCAGGTTGTTGCCTCGCAGATCTCTACGTATGAGATATATTATTACATAATAGCAGAACAGTTTTAGCGAGCATGATTTACTGAATCATAGTACAAAAATAATAATAATAGTGTATCAGTGTATTTGGTGCACTATCTCTGAAACATTTCATATGTATATTTTTAGCATAGGCTTTTCATATGCAATCACTGTTCTTTCTGCTTACTGTTCTGCCCTCTGTCTACTTGGCTGCACTTTGGCTTTAATCCAGGAAAGCCACAACAAGAACTGTCCTATCTCCCGAGTAGTCTCCACTCGTCGCCCACTCAGTCTGAATTGCTGTTGACCTTGGATGTGTGTATGAAGTCCGCACACAATCACACACTCACTGGAGCCTACATTATTCCAACTGATTGGGGCAGTCTGACCAAAGACAGGATCCAATTCTTTTTTTCAGTAATTGACTTGTTTACCATTAAACCTGACATGCTGGCTTCCCGGCTCAAGCTGTCCTCGTCTTCTTTTTTTCTCTCCCCCTGCAGCAGGGAGCTTCTTCTACAATCTTTTATTTTATTACTCTGTTTCTTCGTTCTACTTTACTTCTCATCGTGTCCCTGACTTTTTACTTCTTCGTCGTCTGAACAGGAATTACATCCCTTTTTAGCTCAATTACCTCATAATATTACCGTATTAAGTCCCACTGTTTAAGAGAAGAGGAAGACAAAGATGGTCATCAATCCTTTCTCTGACTTCTCTAAACACTTTCCTCTGAATCTATATCATTCCATCATCTTATTTATTTTAGAATTAACAAACAAACAAGCCCTCTATACTGTCCATTTCCAATTATCTCAGACTTAATTCAAATATTAAATTTATTCTTAGACAGACATACACCTACAGACACCAGAAAACTAGTTAAAATACCAAACATATAACGTATAAACACATACAAAATGATTAGTTAGTTGTTGTCAGTTTTCATTTGTGCGTGCATTTAAGGATGAATCACTGTGAATGTTCTGTGTCTCAACAAACCATCCAGTGTGAAAGACAGACTCACACTTTGGTCAAAGCCTCCATGCCTTTGAAAACATCTTTGGGCAGCGTCTCAAGGTTGTTGTAAGCCAGGCTCCTATTGAACAAAGACAAAAAAAAAAAAAAGATACACACAAGTGTGATTGAATTAGACGTAGACTGTCTCCTGCCTACAGACAATAGTCATTGATTAATTATACTGTATTGCAGGCTTTCCATTGGTTCTTTTTGCCAAATTGACATGAGCAAGAGTAGAATAAACAACATCATGGACCAACAAAATCACAAGCAACCAAATCTAAGGAGCACAAAGGTCAAACCCTGAATGCTTGACAATTTTCCGGTGACAAAGCACAATTGTGTAACAGGTGTTAAAAAGGTTTAGCAGTGAAATGGAAGGGAATAAAATAATTAATGATGAATTAATTAAGGGAACAAGATTACACTGAGTAGAGGTCAGGAATAATATTTTTTTTGGAAAATGGTGACCTGCTGTTCTTTAAACGCCCAGCTTATCCATTAGGTGGAGATGTAGTGAGTAATATATTATGCCCTTAATATTGGTCATACTTTTTACTGAATAGCAGTAGTATTGTTGCATGTTTTTAAGTCCCTGCTCCAAGGCTGTCGAGTGGATGATACCTTTGGCAGCCGGTTAAAACCAACCAAGAACAACAGGCTCAAAAGACACATCACTTGTGAGTGAGAGACTGAACTCCAAACCAGAAAGAGATGTGAATGAAATGGTATGTCAGCGTAATTCATGAATGCTGCATTATTTATTTGAGAGTCAGAGGGAGGACATTTTACTTTGAATTTGTGCAAGACTGCACTCTCTGAACAGACGGGGATAGAGCAGAGTGGACAGGATTCAAGCAGGAAACCTGCCTGTGCAATTTGTATTTTGTTTTTACTGTATGTAATGCATTCAAAATACTAGCTAGTAATGCATGTATTCATCTATTTTTTAACATTAAAGTTTATTTACTCTTCTCTAAAACAAGGGAAGGTAACCATCCAACAGGAAATTGCATTTTATCCCATCATAATAACTGCTGAAGTAGATGTAATCCTTAATCAATGAGATCAATGAAATTCAAATGCAGGTTGGATATGACCTGTCTCAGCAGTCATTATGGCCTGGTTCATTAACAAGATTCCCCTGTAACTTTTACTTCCAACTTACTGTAAACTTACAGCAATGATACATTTTGTGTAACCTTGACAACCCTCAAGGTTTCATTTTGATGCTTTCTTGCCAAGAGTTAGATGAGAAGATTGAGTCCACTCTCATGTTTGTATGTTACATATGTAAGCAAGCCAGGAGCCAGTTAGCTTAGCTTAGCATAAAGACTGGAAACAGTTAGTCTGGCTCTGTCCAAAGGTAAGAAAATACCTCTAAAGCCCACAAATTAATATGTTATATCTTGTTTATGTAATCTATACAAAAACTGTGGTGTGACGACTACAGTTTGTGGTTTTATGAGGGGTAATTTAGGGGACTATTTTTTTGCTGGGAGCAGTGACTTTTGGAGCTGCCACTGGTTGCCTGGCAGCCCCACAATGACAACAGTCCTGCTCTGGCACATACCCAGCAAAACATTGCAATTGTTATTGTTACAATTATTTGTATGGATTAAAACAAACAAGAAACTACATGTTAATTAGTGAGCTTTAGAGGTGTTAGCCGGTGGATTTTGTTATCTTTGGACACAACCAGGCTAGCTGTTTTCCCCTCTTTTCATGGTTTGTGCTATGCTAAGCTAATCATCTCCGGGCTACAGCTTTTTATTGAACGGACAGACATGATAGAATCTTCTCCACCTCTCAACAAGGAAGTGAATAAAATGTCAAACTATTCCTTTAACACTGTACTTATTTAAGGGCATTTCAAGTCTTAGTACAGATCACTAAATCTGTACCAGCATGTCTAGAGATGCAAAAGAAATTTTAATCTCTCAAATAGCATTGGGGGGATACTGTTTTCTCTTGTGGTGACTCTGCCTTTGTTAATGCTGTGAGTAACTGTTACATGCACTCTGACAGCGTTTATCAAAGGAGTCACTGTCAATAATATCTATCTAGTTAATAGTCTGAAACATCTGAGATGGGTCAGAACCACTTATGTTGTAACTAACATTAATATTTACAACTTGAGTAATGAAAGCATTATTTTTTTTCTCACCAAAAGGATGCCTAAATAAATGCGGATAAACTGCCAAACCACTCATACTCTACAGTACAAAAGCTAAAATACTGTATAATGGGGGAGTGTTAAAAGTGTGTTAAAAGTCACCCATCCATACTTCGAGTCATACATAATGAGGTGCAGATATATGCAAAGATTTGGCTGCACTGCACTTTCGAAACTCAAATTGTGTTAGGACGGCCTGTCAGAAACTCAGGAACAGATTATAGGTCACTCGGTTTAAGGTTACAGTACAGTTATATTTAGTCTCGACCTGCAGGTCACTCACGTTCTCAACTATCTTTAGTTTTGGCAGGCTTTGCGGCTCAAGAAAGTGAAATAGTGTTTACAAAAACATTGTTTAGAAATGATCATTATCATTTGTTTTAACCCTAATCCTACTGACTGGGGTACCTGCAGACCCCAGAGCTATACTTTTTTTCATATCTCACAGGTGCTTTATTCAATCATTCCAATTCCCAAACCCCAGTCAAAAGCACCCAGTTCTGCCTATGCAGTTTTAATATATGAAACTATTTATTGAGTTAATGTTTGCTATGGTTCCTAATTTAAAGTATCACACACTATCGGGGGGGTAGGGGCACTCCTTCAGTCATTTTGAAGGAGACAGACACAGATGCGGCAGACACAGATTTCCTCATGTGCTCTGTCGATGATCCTAAATTTCCATTTTACACAATATGCAGTTTAAGTATAACTTTCCTAAAATAATAATAATCTGTAAGTTTTACCTTTTTTACATTTGTTAAACACATTTTAAATATTCATTTTTAATATCTATCCCAACAACAACATTTAATGAAAAAAAAGCTAAATGACAGTTAAAGTCACAAAGTCACATTCATTATTTTCTACCAAAAATATGAGAACAACACTGTAGTGGACTCTGTTGGTCCACTACATCTATCTAACCCTAGAGACACCCTGATCTTCCCTTCAGCAACCTGATCCAGCTGACACCTTCAGCCGGTAACCTTGGACATCACCACTGGCTGCAGCACTTCTGCCTGCTTTGCACTTCTGACAGTAACACAGCGATGCAGAGAGAGAAAACAGGAAATTGATACACAGGTTATGTTGGAATACCCATGGCCACTAATATCCCATTACCTTTTCCCACACTGATTTTTTGGAGAACTTATATAAATGGAGATTATAAAAATGGCTAAAAGTGTTGCTGATTTGGGATTATGATGACACAATAAATTATAACAAATGGGAAGATGGAGTAGAATCAGTAAATTCCTCTTTAGTAAACACAGTCACATGGCCACCAGAATACTTACAGATGTATCAGTGCTTTAAGGCCCCGGAACGCATATGGAGATATTGATGCAATCTTGTTATTTTCAATAAATCTGTAAATAAGAAGTTTCTCATTAGCATTTTGATAGATTACCAAACAAATATAAAATCTATTCTGACACAAAAAGCTGAAATCTGTAATTTCCTACGCATCATCTCACTTTGCAAAGACTGTAGTTATGAACTGCTATACAGTATAACTGTGGTACATATTATACTGTTTACTTATTCTAATGATGTTCTGCAGTACATTCACTTCAAGTATACATGAAATATACTTTAAAGTACCAGCGTACATGCCAACATTTCTTTATTTTTGAGTGTGGTGTTGATGGACACTGATGTCCCACAATGCAATGCTCAACAGCTAAAACCAAAAAATATATATAAATAGAAAGAAAATAAATCTTTAGGAAACCATTTTTGCTGTAGTATTGTTCCAAGGCCATACTGATGATTGATGTTTATTTGTGCATGCTTTGTATCAGTTTAGTAGTAATTTTACAACGATTACAGTTCTTCTAGAGAGTAAGTAGATGATACTTACAGATATTCAAGATGTGGTAAACCTAGGAACGCATCCTCATCAATTAGGTCAAATGAATTTGCTGTGAACAATCTGTGAAAAAAAAACCCCAAACAAAACAGGAGACTAATTTAAAGCTTCAGATTTAGTTAGCTTCTCAAAAATTCCTCCCATTTCAATACACCAAAACCGAGTCACAAACAGAGACAAAGGCGGGGTGTGAGAGCTACTGTTACAGTAACAGACAACAGACTCATTCAGCATTTCTGCCCACATTATGTAGTTAAAGAATGAATGAAATGAATAAAACAGAGACATGGCAGCTCACCCCTACATGTTTTCCATTAAATGAATGAAAGAGACAAATGGTTGCTACCTCCCACATGTTTCTGAGTCACCCTTTAAACAGCAATATAAGAATAGTGTCCAACAAAAAAACATTTTGTGCACATCACCCCATCATCTACTCATAAATTGGTATTATGAGAATTTGAAAGGTTCAACTCTGAAGTGCTATAAATCCAATGGAGACGCCCGGTCACTGTGAGGTAAGTCTATGCTAAAAATAACATATATCTCATCAATATTACAAAACATTGAGCAATTTAACCCCTAAAGTCCCTCAAAAAAGGAAGATCACAAAGTGCTGGAAATCTAATTTTGCAAATGAAACTCTTCATGTATTTCTTACTGCATGTACAGCAAATCAGCGATGGTGGCTTTTAACACCCACAGTCTGCTCATGTTGGCTACTGACAAGCCCCATTGATTAAGCAGAACTCTAATGGAGGTGAAGATACTCCGGGTCACCTTGGCAGTAAATAATGACAAAAGGGGGCGATGCCAGTCACCCACCACCCCCCTGTTACATTTACAGTCCTTCTGGTCACAGCCGCTTGCTCTGACATCAGCCACCTCCCACATTTAAAAGTTCATGCGTGTTCAGACTGATTTAGCGTCGTGTGAGCATATGGAGGAACTGATGCCAAGAAAAATGTTTTGTCGAGGGAAAATGACGCTTGGTGACAGCGTGCTGTTACTTGCAATAAACCAAACTGAGTGCCATTAGAGAGCACAGTTAAACCTAACCTTGCTGTTAATTTGCCAATCTGCAGTAACAAATCGCTCAATAGACTCTAGACCTGACAAGACATATATAATAATGGATTCATTGTTTTTCATGTGGCTGTAATTTTACTGGCTTTGTGAGCTGAATTCTGTCTTCCCCAGTGCTATCTTGTTCATTATTTATCTCTCTCTATATACACACACACACAGCTCCTCTCTCCCCAGCCCCTGCTGTTAGTTGCTGTAGCCATGTGGTCTATTGCATAATCCTGACACCATTACAGAGAATCCCCCTTTAAATCTGCATATCAGCCTCTATACAAGCCCTCTGGGGAGACCCTGCCTCATTGTTTGATTTTGTAAAGCACTGAAAATGGATTTACACACCAGATAGGTAGAGGGATGAATGGATGGGAGGATAGATAGATAGATAGATAGATAGATAGATAGATAGATAGATAGATAGATAGATAGATAGATAAATTAAAAGCCTACTCACAGCAGTTGCAGGGCAGGTGTGTGAACAAAGCTTCCTCCAGTGATTTCATTAAATCCAGACTTGACAAAAGATCTGAATGGATTGAAAGGTGACTGTGTTAGAAAACATGATAACACATATTCAGCTATTCAGCCTCTTGTCAATTCAACCTTATGTCCATGATATTGCACAATAAACCAAGAGTCTATTCAGGTGCAGGGCCACTTACAGTGAGACGACGTCGGAGGGGAAAGTGTGAGGCACAGATCGGACACTCTCACACAGGGCATTATCTTTGGTGCAGGTACATCCAGAGGGGCATCTGGGCTGCCTCACTCTCCGTCCGTCCGATACGACCAAGCTGACAGCGGCGACCCAAACCAGGAGCGTCCACCCTTTCCATCCTCTCCATCCCCTCACTGTTCTGCCCGGATATCCCATTCTTTCTATCACTACCACTCCTGCACATGCAACTTCTCGGCGAAATCCGCGAGGTGTAACCCGGGAATCACAAGATCTAAAAGGCAAAAATGTTTAAAAAGTAATTTGTCTGTCTCTGTTTGTTTTAATGATAAAAGCCTGGTGTTGTGGCGCCCTGATGCAGGCTTGTGTCTATGCTTCTTGCGTCTCAATAGGAAGGCACCAGTCCAGCGGATTCGTTCTGCAAAGCGCAGGATTACAAATGCGGGACAGACAGGGCATGAGAGCAGAGAACAGGCTCAGATTCATGTCATGAAAGGGAATTATTTCAAGCTTCTAAACAAAACTCACTGTTTTTAAAAAAAAATCGGTCTTTTTCTTACTAGTTATCTGCTTACAAATAAGTTGTCTTGTAGACTAAATGCTGCAGCCATGAAAGGAGAAAAAAAAGCCAGTGAGAGAGAAAGAGAAGAGAATAAAGAGAAAGAGAGAGAGATGGAGGGAAGAGAGGGGGGAGAGGCCCCAAGGTGCGCTTTTTTATCGGCAGTGCCAGCTATTATTTATGCGCGCTTCAGAGCCGCGCATGGCTAATGGGAAGCGGCTATTCATGAGGCTCTGTGCAAATGCACCTGCCTCACTCATTCAAATTCTGCCTCTTTTCTTTCCCTGCTTCGGCATAATAATGACATTAACCGTGAAAAGAAGATGATAATTTACCGCGTGGTTAAAAATAAACATGAAATATCATATCAGGGATAAGAAATGGCTGGTAAAGTATGACCTCCAGAAGATGATGATTAGGGAAGCACCCTAGGAATGAATAGCATTAATCTAAGTAGGTTTTTTTTTATAATTAATATCAGTTCCTCGCCTAGATAATTAATTTAGATAAAGCTGTAGGCCTATCAGTAACTGACACATGACATACATGGGAAGACAGCAGCTCATTTCATATACATTTCTACTTTTCTTAAGAAAACAAATGATGACAGGCATTCATACTCTTTGTAGGAGTTGTTCCTTACTTCCTGTCCTTTTTTTCAATCCAACATTGACTGCTTTGTTGAGTTCAGTGGGTTGTAGAAACGGCATAAAACACTGGACTTTTGTTCTCAGACTGTGGCGACACCCCTGTCACCTCTAATGACCCACTCAATTATACTGTAAAACATTTCAAAAGGCATAATACCCTCTTTATTTTCAATCTAGTGGCCCATTCAAACGCCTACATGCATCCTCTTTATCTCCAGCAGGAATGAAAGATACCACCTGAATCAATCAGTGTTAAAGTCAGCCTGTCTGGTGTTGTATTCTTCTTGTTTTTCAATAGAGGAAGAATATTCATTTCATTTGAGCAGTTTTAGTTTTAGTCATGGCTTGTTTTCCTCTAATACGTCTGCATTAATATTCGTCCCATTTTCAAAGGACACGAGGAATTCTCTCCTCTTTTCTCGGCAGAGTAATTTATGAAGTTAGTGTAAACGTCATCAGACCGCGATTTGCCGTGCAACGTCATCACCCGGCGACGCCATTTTGTAAACATTCCCAAGCAGTTTGGAGGTCTCCGGCGTTTCTAATGTGATGGATAATCTTGTGAAGGTGTGTATCTGTTAAAGTGGAAACTCTATTTTTCATACAGTCGAGTTCGCAGAACAATTTCGCTAGTTAGCGTTTCGTTTGGCGCTGCTTGTTATTAGCCAGTTAACATTAAACATTAGCCTTAAGATAGCCAGGACAACCTGCTGTTATAACGTAAACGGGACTTAATTGCCAAATGCTTTGCCGATTATAATTTAAAAAAATGCAACATTCTTACCCCGTGCCTTACTTTAATTTTAGTTTGTAGATAATGCTAAACCTCTTGTGCTCCAGCTTGTTTCCTTTACAGAGGAGGAGCCTTTGGACAACATTCAATCATTAAAAAGATTACAGCACAACATTACAGAAACCACTTTTCCATCTTAAAGATGCAGCTCCAGAAACTAGTGGTTTCTGGTAGTGGATAATAACTGGATTGTTGTATTTCAGTTTATACGGTCCACCTTTCACAATGGTTAACCTTTCCATAGTCATGTGCAGCAGATGACAATGGTGATTTTGTGATTGTTGTGCAACTGGCACAAACTGTATACTGTTTCTGTAAAGTGCAAATCTGTGCAAAGGTTTTTGGCACTGAAAGTAAAGTGAGGATGCTTTCAAAAATAATGACATGAAGAGTTTTTATTCATACAAAATTCAGTAAACAGAAGAAACCTAAATGAAATCAATGTTTGGTGTGACAGCGCTTTGCCTCCTCGGTACACCTGCACACAGTTTTTCAGGTATTTGGCAGGTCAGTTGTTCCTGCATCTTGGAGACGTTGCCACAGTTCTTCTGTGGATTTCGGCGTTACTTCTGTCTCTTCATGTAATCCCAGACTGACTCACTGATGTTGAGATCAGGTCTCTGTGGGGGCTATACCATCTGTTGCAGGACTCCTTGTTCTTCTTGTTGCTGAAAAGAGTTCTTTATGACTCTGGCTGTATGTTTGGTTTCATTGCTATGCTGCAGAATAAATATGGGACCAATCAGATGCCTTTCTGAGGGTTTTGCAAAATGAATAAGAATCTAAACATATGAAGTGCCTAAAACATTTCACAGTACTGTACATATAGCATCTATTATATTTTGAATATGCATTGTTAGCTGTAAGCTGGTGTCTGTGAGTGCAGGTGTTTGTATGTTTGATTATGAACATGTGTGCTCGGCTTCACCAACGAGTTCTCGTATTTCCTCAGGTGCATGGGAGTGGTGGCGGCTATGATTCTGATTTCAGTGATGACGACGGACAAGGAGAGTCCTCAGAGAGAGGACTTAAAAGGTAAAATTAGAGACTATAGAATTCTATATTTGAATTGGGCTCAATAATATTGATCAGTTCAGTCAAATTTAGCTTATCTGAACTCATAAGGATTCTGTGCAGACCAAACTCTGAAAGGTGCAACTGTGTAGGAGGTCATGCTACTATATTCTGAATAAACCTAAGTACTTATTCTCTCCCCTTTACTTTTGCCTCCAGTAACTTAAATTTACACTGATATAAGTAGCCTTTTCCACTAACACAAGCTTTCTGTGTTTATTTGTGTCTTTGTTGACAGGAAACATGAGGAGGAAATCTTACAGAAGCCATTCAAGAAGGGTCGGTACTCCCAGGCAGCTCACCGGAGTTTTCACTCCAGTGAACTGGACAGGTACTGTACAATCAATCACATTAAAATATACGAGTCATAATGTATTTTCATTATGTTTTATACTACGGCAATGTGGTAATGTCAGTTCTGAATATCTATGGAAGAGTGAAATTAATCAAATTCAAATCTTATTTGCAATTAGCATGAACATGATGTACGACACAATTAAAGTGAGAAAAATTGTATTTTTATTTTCATGTCTGAAAACTCATCATTGCTGCCAACATTAAATTAATTTACCGGTTTTCCTTACATCACCATTCAGAGAAGATTTGTGTTTTTTAATTAATTACTGCTTTAAATAAAACCAAATGGTAGCAGAATTCCTTTGTGTTATGATAGTTTCCTCTCACTCCATGTTTAAGAATATCAAGTCTTTAGTGATACAAATGGACAAAATATGCTGTAAACATGAACTAACTCTGTTAATCGTTTAGATAAATATATTTTATGTTTTGCAGAGAGGAAGCCAGGAACAGAAGAGCCCACCTGATATCGATGAATGCTGTATCCTTTCTTTATCAACCTGTCTCAGTGTTTTTAATGATTTCAACATGAAAGGATGAAACAGGTTGATAAATCCCCCCAAAAAAGACAAAAAGTCATATTTTAAGATTTTAAATGTTTATTACATGATGGTCCAAGTGCTAAGTTACTCTTCATTTAAAGGCTCAAACATCCAGCTGTTTTTGCAGTTTCGCTGTGCAAAAGTTAACATTTAAAGAGGGAATGACCTTAAACAGATGTCTCCAGTTTGAGCGACATAAGAAGTTTGTTGGTGACTACATACTTTATTATGGAGGACAGATGGCCGACTTCAAACGCTCTGTGTAAGTGTCTCTCTCACTGTCAAGCTTGATGATCAGTCATCTGCTGCTAAAACTAACAAGCATGTGTTAACCATATCAGACAACTGGTTATGCATTGTTGTGAGTTAATTATACATGTAATTTAAATTTGAAGTAGAAGTATTTTTTTTTAAATCATCCCCCTTATCCATATTTAACCTTTTCTTTCCCTCAGATCCAAAGACAAAACGGATCTGGATGTGCTGCGTGAGAATCATCGCTTCCTCTGGAGGGACGAGGATGAGGATGACATGACATGGTAATTATCAACTACTCATACAAGCTGCTTCAATATACAGTTTGCTTTCAGTCATTTAAGCTCTGTTCTGAAAACATGCATGTTGGAACTCTGAATCCACAAGTAACTTAAAAACATTAGTTTCAGATGAGCTGTTGTCTAATTTGCTTCTTTCCTTGTCGTGTCCCAGGGAGAAAGAATTGGCCAAGAAGTATTACGACAAGCTGTTTAAAGAGTACTGCATAGCTGACCTCAGCAGATACAAGGAAAACAAGGTAGGATAAATGCATGAAAGTATTCATTGATTGATTTATTACCCAGTTTAAAACGGGATGCGGCAACAGAAGGTGTTTAGTTAATGTCAGTGTGACGGCACATAGCAGGTGGCTCAAGTCACCTAATGATTAGTGAGTCATTTGAATGCAGCAGCTTTGAACAAGTTGAACACCAGTGAAATCCCGAAAGAAGTAGAGGATGGTGTAGTTTTTGTGCATCTGTGCTGTGTTGTTATGAGGTTGAGCCAATGTTGTAGGAATATTCAGATACACTACACTGAATATATCTATGTAATGTTCTTCTCTGGCAGGCTGCTGTTGAAGTATACAGTGTTTAGTAATGGGAAAAGACCTCTGGACCCAGAAAACAAAACAAACAAACAAAAAGAAATTGGGCTGTTAGAGCAGCAGAGAAAAGGAAAAAGTGCAACACAAGTTAACACACCTACAAAATGAACTCAAAGACTACCTGGACTTGCATTTTTGCACTGTGCTCCAGTCTTTATGCTAATTGTCCCAGTGGTGGTGCCATGAGGTTCATATTTCATAACTCAGACTGGTCTACAGTCTAGACCTGCTCTATGTGAAAAGTGCCCTGAGATAACTTCTGTTGTAATTTGGCGCTCTATCAATAAAATTGACTTGACTTGACACTAATTTCTGCCACTACAGATCCATTTCAGACAGAAGTTGTGGGCATGATGTGTTCTGGCACTGTGCTCTGTCTCTAGTGACCGCGAGGCCATTCTGGGCTCAATCCAGACTTTAAAACTGACAATATGTTAAACCCAAGGGCAGTGTGCTTATGGCCCAGCTCCATAACTGCACTGTTTGCTCTACTGAGTACGCCATGCTCAAAATATATTTTAGACACATGTGCTGTCTCAGACTGTTGTGATGTTGATGGATCTGACAGATGACATACATACGTGATACACAATACCCAGATTGAAATATAATAATTGGCACTATGTGAAATAGTCAAAATTTAATAGCCAGCTCTGACACCATAATTCGCGTTGCTGCAAAACTTGCTACATGAATGACCACAAATTATTCTGACTTGCCTAAGGATTGCAAATATAATGGTGAGTTGCATCATTCCCAAAATTAAAGTTTTGATCTGTGGTTTTGGTCAAACGAGGTGTGACAGCACACAGATGACTCCACAGACAGTGGAGCGTGTGCTATACAGGAACTCACTCACTTACTAATTACATGTTCACTAATGCTTCATTAAATTAAATGTGCTTGCATCTATCATACAACATTCATCCATTAAAAAAAAAAAACCTGAAGATATGCATTATAGTAGTTCACATCAGCAGAATGTCTTTCCATTTGGCCCAGTGTTCAGATGCTGAAAACACATTAAATGCTGCCACAATTTATTCATTTAAATGGGTCTCTTTCAATTTGTGCCCAACAGTTTGGATTTCGCTGGCGGACTGAAAATGAAGTTGTCTCCGGCAAAGGTGCGACAAACTCCATCATTGTCTTAGTTTTGCTATATGTGTGGGCTTTGAATATACTGCTGTATCATATCATAAATATCATACATTCTATTGTTATTGTATTTCTACTCAGAGAAACACTGAAAACATTTCTTGTTAGCTAGAGAGTCATCTTTCCTTAATAAAGGCATTTCCTCAGACAGGGCTCCTCATAACACGGCCACAAAAAAGTTGACAACTTTCTCCACTAGGTGGCGACATAGACAAGCTGATTTACACAGTGGTACAATACATACTGAAGATGACTTCTCTATACAGTTATTCTCTCCGCATGTAAAATATGCTTGTTTCGCTTCACTTTGACTTGTTGGCTTGACAGAAGAACACAAAACCTTTCTGATGAGCTTTCTTTTTGTTTTCCTGTGTGCTCGTGCCTCTCAACCTTGTGTGACTATTTGTGCCAATCAATAATCAATCGATCTGTTGATACACACAAACAACCCCCTCCCCCCCTCCTCCCTTTCTTAACATTTGTTGTCCTGTTTATGTCTCACACTTAAAGCAACACCTCATTCAAAGAGCTTACCTCGACAGTTTGGTAGGTCTTTGATGGTTACTGTCTATTAATTGTTCAGGATTAGTACAACACCACCTCTCTGTCTATACTTACTTTGTGTGACAGTGACAGATATTTATAGGTTTACCTGGAAGGATAATATCAGCCACTCGGTGAGGGTAAACCCGTCTTTACAGCTCATTGATGAGCCACACAGACGCACACACATTTCACGTTTTGAATCGTTTTCATATGTTTACATCAATGCAGCCTCAGAAAATATACACAAACACAGTATGTCTGAGAAAGTTGACTAAGCCAATATATTGTTCCAGATTAAGACTGTGTAATCCTGGTCTCTGACATTTCACCCCTTGTAGCAATACTCTACAGGAAGTGGGATTAGATCAGGTCAGAGGTGCTTCACTTCAGCTGTCACGTCTGTGATTTGTGTACATTAATGATCCCCAGAGAAACACTTCTTAAGCACTATTTAGAGCATCGGATGCTAAAACTTTCCAATGAAATTATTACTAATCTAATTCTGTGGTGGACCCAACTTCCTGATTCTGAGGTGGAGAAAGCACTTGTGCCAATTGAAAGTTAAAAGTGTTGAAGGTGGAGGAAGTCTTACTCGTGGTCACAATTTGACTTGAGCTTGATTTGACATTCAGATACAAGCACTTCACAGTTCTTGTGTCTTATTCATTGTTTAATGCAAAATGTGTACAAACTTTAGAACACCAAGATTTTATAAGAGTTTATTGTTCAATTCGTTGAACCTGGATTGAATGTTGTTAATCCAGGATCAGGAGTTGTGCTTGTCAGATTAAATGGCCAGTTTATATAGGAATATAAGGAAAAGGAATCTATAGGAATGAATTTGCATTTCCTTATAAGGGGCACTGCATTTCCACCTTACCGTGGACACCTTTTTGACATCGTCCTCTTATTACCTCCTGTGCACTTGAGGCCATGTTGGTATTAGGTAATGCTGACTACTGCTCACCTAATTAGGTGGATTACAAAGAGCACTGATGTTTCTTTTCATGCCACAATGTGATATGGGATGAAGGAGTTTGCTGTAATGGTAAAAAAAAGTACCCATTGGTTTGCTTCTTCTGTAGGTGGAAATACTTTTTCTTTTAAAAAATTAAAGGGGAACTCTTATGTTTTTCCTTATTTTCAGTCATATATATAATGTTACAATGTCCGATGTTCTTATTAAATGTGGCGAAAGTGTGAAATAATGATTTAAACGTATGTAGAAGTAATCTCTGTGAGCAAAAAAGCACCGGCTTCAGACTGCTCTGAATGTTCGGTTTCCAACAGTTTTTTCTACTTTCAGCCCGAGCAGATGTCAGCTCGTGACAGATTTCTTTATATGGTCATCTGTTCACTGCTCCGCTCTGCTAACATTATGGCATTTTTCCATTGTTTTGGGGGTAGTCAGGCCGAGCCATAACTCGAGTCGAGCTGGCACACTGTGAGTGTTTTTCCATTACACAGCAGGGCAAAGTAAAATAAGTTGTTGACCTGTTGGAGGTTTGCTGGTCAACTGCAGCTCTTCATCAAATATCATCATCACTGTGACAGTTTCTGCTTGTACTATTCCTCCCTGCATTATTTCTAACTGATCCGCTGAACAAATAGTTCCAAATATCTTAACATCTTGTGGTGTCGACTGGTTTTTAGCGCTGCTAACAAAGCTCGGCTAATTCGGTGAGGAACTGTAAATATTTCACAATAAAAGTCTCCTGTTATTTAGTCATTTAAAAGCTTTTAATATGAAGCAGTAAACCATACGGCTGATCATGGCAGGCTTTGGGAAAGCTGGCCGATCAGAGCAGAGTGGGCCCATCAGGAGGGGGGTCTTAAAGAGACAGGAGCTAAGACTGCCTGTTAGAGACAGAGGCTGAACTGAGGGGCTGCATAAAGGACCAGTATAAGATATATAAGGAGTTGGGAGGTTGCAATCTGCGAACTCACCACTAGATGCCAGTAAATCCTACACATGGGTCCTTTAAGGAGAAAGTATAGGTATCCTGGTGGTGGATAACATATGATCCTCCCCGAGGACTCCTATGTTTCCCTACATCTTAAAGAATTCTTGAGATTCACCTTTTGTTCGTTCTCACTTCTTCTTTTTTGTCTCGTCCAGAAACATTCATACCTTTTGAAAGAGTCACATGAATATATTGTTACACTTCTTTGCGCGATACTACCACCAACTGCTCAGTGGAGTAGCCTGAAACCAGCGGCAGGAATATGTATCACATCGCCTGTGCAAAATTGGGCACCAACTTGTAAAAACATTGCTCCAAAGCACTATTAGCGGTCAAAAAGGTTAACCAAAGGTTACAGGGTATCTTTGAGTAATCTGGCCATAGTCAGTGTAATTTCTTCCTTGCGTACTGCTCATAATAGACATCAGTGCATGAAGCTAGGATGGAAGTTTTTTGCCAAATATTATCTTTACTTCCAGTAAATTGTCAATATGTGAGTAATATGTGAGCCCTGAGAGTCTTTTACACTGGAGCAGATGTACATGTGTGGTGTAAGGTATGCAGCTGCTTCATTCCAACTCATGTTTTTCTGTGTGTTTCCCTTCTGGTACAAATTGAGCGTTAGTCTTGCTGTCAGGAGGAGGTCGAAGGCCAAAGGTAGTTGAGGCCAGGCTTATTTTTGGTGGGTCTCCTGTCAGGGTGAATGGAGTATCAAAGGTCTCGGCTTATGTAACTTAAAAAAAAGGTTTCTAACACTCTCTCCCCTACGGTGCTGGGTTCAGGTTCGACCCACCTCTAGCGCCTCTGTATAACTGACGCTGCTAGTTGAAGTGTGAGGCCAGCTGACATTTTTTTTAATATCGTCACCTCCTATTACATCCAGGAAGTTTGGATTAATTTGTGGTGTATTTTAGTCAAATGAAAGTGTCTTTTCACTTCAGGCCAATTTAAAGGTGTGATCGTTTCAATTGGTTTTAATGACTGCTTTAGCCTGGCCTGAGTTCCAGCGTGGGCAGGGTTTGTACTTTATAAGTGTATCCTGCTGGGCTCTGTTGTGCCAGACAAAATAAATCAGCTCCAGAGAAGTAACTGAGTGTATTTCAAGTGGCTGAAGTGCCCACAGCCCAACTAAGCTTTCCCAATCTAGTATGGTTTTCATGTGTTTATCTGTAGGTGAATAGCAGGGTGTATTTTTCAATAGTATACAGCATGAGAAACAGATGCAATGCAGGGACTTACACAGTATAAAACATAATCCTAGGTGCATGTAATGCCCTTCAGTCTACTTAGTTAGCTGGATGCTGTGGAGTAAATAAATGTTGCAGAATAGAGTGAGTGTGGCACTTTGTTATATATTATTAGTGAGATTCTTTAGAGGTGCTGGTAGGCAGATTTTCTTACTTTCGGACAGAGCCGGGCTAGCTGCTTTCCCCTGTTTCCAGTCTTCATGCTAAGCTAAACTAACCGACTGCTGGCGGTAGTTTTATATTTACTGTGCAAACATGAGAGTTGAATTAATCTTCTCATCTAACTGTCGGTATGAAAACGTCTTTCCCAAAATGTCAAACTGTTCCTTTCAATAAAATGTTTTTTTTTTCTAAGCCAGCTGGTAATTGAAATATATCCAGTCATGTTCTAATAAGCAAATTTTTGCAGTTGCCTGTCTCCTTAATCAGCGTAATCTGTGAAATTCAGAGTATGCTGCATGTTAAATCTGAATATTTTCTCAACAAACTGGCCCGATTTCATGATAATGTGTCCTTTGTGAACTTTTAACAGTTATCCAAGGGTGCATAAAAAGTGAAAGAGGGCTGGCTCAGGTCACAGCCCCGCAACTTCATCCAGTGAATGTTAATCATGCAGCCATCTGTCTCGCAGTGTATCCGTCTTGATCTCCGACCGCTGGCTGGTGGAATTAGGATCCTTTGACGTAGAAGGACAGGAGTTTCCTCTCTTTAACGCGTTTACTCAGTCGATCTTTTGCCAGGTCTTTTCATGGAGCACGTGAGGCTCACCTGATGTGTGAGGATAACTAAATACTCGTCAGCAAAATATACTGTACATCCTTTTATTTCTATCAACAGAGACCCATACAGGAGCTTTTGTGCAAAGCTTATTTTGTAAAGCAGGGGTGCTCTGTGTGGCACTATTTTAAGAATCGGCCTCCTGAGCCCAGCACCATCGACTAAAGCTGTGCTCATTAGCTTTCATGAGGGTACAATAATATTTTTCAGTAGAAAAAGGGGGCTGAAAGCTGTCAGAGAGAAGAGAAGAATTGTGTTCCTGACCTTGATTGTGTTTAATTTCTGACATTTATTTTGTCAGAGGAGTTGCCTGGAAACAGATTTCTATTGACTCCACTCTACCAGGGTTGTGGTTGTAAGTAGCTGGAGGGTCAGACACATTCATACTCTCCACGTTGTAACCTTTGAATATATCACATTCTTTTATATTCGACACTGAGCAGCTTCACTGCAGCAGCAAGGGATTCAATACTCTATTCAAGCAAAGCGGATTCTTTTACATCTTTTCTTTACCAATACAGTAAATGTCTGGTTTGTGCGTACATAGAGTATCTGTTGATTTGTGTGTGTGCGTGATAGAGTGAGTAAGATGTCGTGGGACAACTCCAGTGCGATTGTCATTGACGTCAGTGATGATGGTGAACTCAGCACAGGATTCTCTGTGTGTGTCTGTGGGCACTGATCACTGTACGTGGCATCACGTTGGCACCGAGGTGAGAAGATGGACCTGTCCCAAGTCACACCCATGTAGTGTCAGAAAGGACCAGTCATCAAGGATTTAAAGGGATATGCTGGAATTTTGATTTTCCGATCACTAAAGTACTTTTCAAGTTATGAGAAATTGAAAATGCAGCTAAGTGAACATACAGTAGATGTATGGCAGCATCCTAAAATGTGACAAGTTTTTTTTAGCTAGTTTTCCGTTTAAGCTTTCTAGCTTAGTTTTCCATTCATAAGGAATTGGTTGATTCATTAATGAATATTATTTTTGTATTTAGATATGACAGACTGCACTCCCCTGCTGCAAAAATGACTGACAGACTATAAGATTTCACCCCTCAGTTGATGTAATGAAGTTGATTTCACTATAGTTACTTTTAAGTTTGATAATTAACCTTTTGTAAAAAATGTTTTAAAACTGTTTAGATTTGAACTTGAGATGCCATCAAGCTGTAAAATCTGACTTTAGCTTGTTATTGTAGAATAATTTAGGGAAACGACCATAAAATTTGATATCCAGTAAGTTAAAGGATCAGAGGGGTATCAGAAAAATAGTAATAAATGTGTATGGCTAACAAAGTCATCGGTTAGGTGTTGAAAAATAGAAATCAAACAAAAAAATTTAATTTAATTTCAGTTATAAACTCTTATCTTTGGTTTCTTCTTAATGTCAGGCCCCTTCCAAATAAACCCATTTTACCTCATCACAACCCAGGACTGGAGCCAGAAAAGCTCTTTTTCCTGATGTCATAGCTCTTTAATCCAATACAGCACGTGAAGGCAAAGTCTGCCTTATGGCCCATGTGGCCTAAAGCCACAACAGCCAGCATCACCTCATCTGAATATTTAGAGAGTCTTGATCTAAAGTAGGTGAGGGCAGGTATCACTTTCCTCTTGGAGAATAAGGAGTGTCCCCGTACCTAGAATGGGCTGCTCTGACGCATACGCTCCCTCTGTTGCAGTCTGGAGGATTCCCAGAGACCAGATCAATGCCACCTTAAGCTCCTCTAGGGATAATAGGCATGCTGTGCAGCGGCTTGAGGGAGGCCTGAGGGGATGAGGCGAGGTGAAGAAAGGGGGATATAGAGGAAGGGGTGTAGTGATAAAGGGAAGGGGCGAGGGAGTGCTGAAAAAATCTGAAAAAGTGTGAGATATATAGTCTGGATTTCTTATTCATAAAATTTTTTTTTTTAATATACGATTCTCTTTTACTTGTGTCAATTCTGCCTGTTTGTTCTTTCTACATTATACATAATCATTTTTGACACATAAATATTTGTACATTCATCATCAGGGCAGTGTTGCTTAGTCAATCTTCACTCCTTACTAATAGATTATCAATAAATAAGGAATTGAGGTTGCTTCTTTGCATTCATCGTAAGTTGTTGTGGATCGGAGATAGGTGGATGAAATATATGTAAACATTATTGATGTATTCAGCTCGTGTGCTCTCTTGTCTTCCAGGTCAGTTCCAGTGTGGAAACAAACGCTGTGAGAAGGAGGAAGGCCTAAAAAGCTGGGAAGTGAACTTTGCCTATGTGGAACAGGGCGAGAAGAGAAACGCATTGGTCAAACTCAGTAAGCCAAAAGACAAATTATTTTCTTATTTTTTCTGATCATTCTTAGTAAAAGGTGTGTTAGTGCGCATGTGTGTATGCGCATGTGTGTGTGGCAGTGGCCTAGTGGGGGTTCCTGTCTAAGACGCGGCTCATAATAATCCTCCTTCAGGTATCATACTGCAGAAAATCCTGTTATAATAATTACCGTAATTGGAGGACCCACCAGTCGTGGTGAACTCAGTCAAGCAGGAAATGACAGGCTCTTTTAACAAGCTAGTGCAATAGGTCACATCCAGACGTGTTGCTTCTCCTCATCAACAAAAAGTGTTTTCCCGCTTATTGTCATTCTAAATCCAATGTTTTGACAATCCTAAATGGTTTGACAGTAATGAAACACGATTTGGTGACTCTGGAGCATGAACTTGTTAAGGCGCACTGGAGAGATGTAATGGATCGTGATGATGTTGCAATGCATTCATGAAGGAAAAGGAATTATTAAATATGTTTCTCAAAACACTGGCAACAACTGACAAAGTTTCAAACTGTACTTATGTATTCATAAACAATGTTATTATGATAATGGAAAGCATCTTTCCTATAGAGTAAAAAAGGAGTTCCACAGGGCTCAGTCCTTAGTCCACTTTTCTTTATATATATTATAAGTTTATATAAATGATATACCAGAATTATGGAGCAAGTTTCCAGATGATACTATCATATATGTTTCTGGTAGAAACACAGTTTTGGCGACGTTTAGATTCTATAGCAGCTTGAATTGAAAGTAATATTTAATGACAAGTAGTGCCAGAAGTTGATAAGTAAATAAAATTCAAAAGGTAATGGATAAACTGTAGAACACGTTTCAGAAGTAAAATATCTCTCTGATAGGTTGATAGGTTATTAACTGAATATAATATGAAATCTTCATTTTAGCATATTTCATCCTTAATGTCCCAGCTCACCAACATCATAATTATGTTGATAGGTTCACAATTTTTCAGGTCTGTCTTCAAACAACAGTCCTTGTTATGAGCAAAAATGTATTTAAAAGTTTATAGGAAGATCATATGAGCCAGAGTTAGTCAAATAAAGTGGATATCTTCCACAGTTACAGTTTTTTTAGTAAGAAATTCCCATTTTGCGTCTTGACAGACAGTGGTTTCCTGTTCAGTATAGTAACAAAAAGAGGGAATTGGCACTAAAAAGACTGTAACTCAAGTTAGTTCAAGACTGACTCAATTTGACTAATTTGGTTGGCTGAAGCTTCATATTAGCTTCAAATAAACGTTTACATACATTTTTGCCCACTATTACTTACAGTGAAAGTTCATTAAGGCCAATATGAACAGGAGGAATGATTACAGCAAGAGAAACATATCAGTGCTCATTTGGGAGCCTGACTATTGTTTTAGGACAGACTTGAAAAATTGTGAAGCTATCCTGTAATGTTACATCACACTGATAATGGCTGTAATAATAATACACTAATACCAATGACACAATTTCTATGACGGTCGCACTGTTAATGATGATGCCATGTTGGTTCTGTTCTAGGACTGTGCCCTGAATGCTCATTCAAACTCAATTACCACCACAAGTAAGCAACATGCTTTTCACCCTTTTTACATTAAAATGTTGTCTTTTTGGTCACAGTGGTTGGTTTTAAGCAGTTTTAAGTTCCAGCAGACTTTCTTACAAGATGTATAGATTCCATTCAAATCTTTAGCCAGGAGTTGTTCATGAACCTCTGAAAGGTGGCCTTAAAGAATTTCAAGGTTTATTTCTAATAGTGCCATAGTTGGTTTGTATTGTGAATTCAGTTTGGTCAACCTGTGTTTCTGTCTCCAGGCGGAAGGAGGTGAAGGCAAAGACAAGGACTAAAAGGGTTTCAGAGGAGAACCAGGAGCCATCAGAGAAGAAGAAGAAGAAGAAGAGGAAGAGATCATCCTCACATTCCAAGAAGCACAAACACAAACATAAGAGGCACAGAGGTATGACTCGTCTCTTCTCCCTTGCTGACATAATTTCTTGGAAATTCTCATTTTTCATTTGTGCTACCATGATTATTTTGTAACAACTCTCTTTAGATTACAACATATTTTACTTTACAACTCTGTTTCTCTACAGCTCAATCCACCTCTTCCAGCAGCTCGGTGGAGTCGCAGGACTCGGACAAAGGTAGCGTTCATAACTCCCTCACACACATAAACACGCACACACATAAGAGCACGTCCCCCATTTTAAAACACACACATTGGACAGTTTATGATCTACTCCCCGAGGCCTCTAGGCCGTGACACGCCTCCAAATTTCTGGAGTGAAAACACACTGACAATCCCTCCTGGAAACACCATCCATTAGTCCTGTGCATAATAGTAGAAGACCAACAGCAGGTCTGCTTTTTCTCAACTGCATTTCTCCCCATTCCTCTCCACTTTTTTTTCTTTCTCTTTCTCCTCCCTGCTTGTCTTTTTTTCCTGAGTGCAAAATAATTTATGTCTTTGGCCCCGTGCCCCTGTTCTGTTTATTTCACGGTCTGGATGGATGGATGGGTGGGTTGATGGAGCCGTACACAAAAACAACTCTCTGTGTCCAGAGGTTATGGCATTGAGTTCAACATGCGTTTGAATTTACACACAAACACTCTCACACTCTGTCTCAGTCACACGTATTTAAAGCAGTTGCTGAAGGATAAACTTGGTTTCAATGAATTGAAGATTCCTAGAATATGGGTGGGTTCAGGGAGGCTTAGGGAAAGGAAAACCAACCCATCAGTTTTATTTCACACATGGTGATCCTTTAGGGTGCCCCAGGGCAAACATATGCAGCCGGTCCCCTCTTGACCCCCCAAACTAAAATAATACATTCCATCAAAGTAGATTTTGACACAGAGCCACATAGGTGAGACTAAAATGTAGCATCACATGGTTAGCTAGTAAGCTAGTAGTTAGAAATTAGTAAGTAAGTAGCTAGGTGCATATGTTTCAATTGTGACCTGCCAAGGAACTGCAGATGAAAATTAGCTTTAAGCTAATTCTGGTACAGTACATCAAAATGGTAGCATTTATGTTTAATACTGTGCATGGTCCCTTACAAATAAAATAAATAAATAATAATACAGTTGCAGTCATGCTGCATTCATTCATAGATATACCAAGATTCAGCTGTCAATTCCCTTTTCCCAGATTTAAAATTGAAAGAAACGACCGAGCTAAGGAAATGACGTCTCGTTAAACGACCCTTAAACAATAAGTAAGGGTTAATGGTTGACATAGTTTTTACTTCCTGCGAGTGTGACTGACTGCTCTCTGAAATTGTCTTACTAGACTCCGAGGTTGAGGATGAGCCAGAGGGTCAATCGGAAGCTGACCACTGGCGAGGGCCCGCCCCTGCGGTGGAGGAAAAGTCAAGGTAAGGCTAACCGCTAATGTTCATATCACACCCAGTAAGCTGCTGTAAAACCAATCGCAGTCAGTCTTTACTACTTAGCCTATATAGGTGACTGATCTTTATATATATAGCGCAGTATGGAGACCACTGAACAGGAAAGTGACTAAACCTCTAACCTACTCGTGTCACACTTTTCCTGACATTTTAAATTCTGTTCATGGATGACACCGATGAAGGCCACAAGCCGAAACGCGTTGGTCTATCAATAAAGTTGTTCTATATACTACAAGTGTTGCTGGAGTTCTGACCTCTTTAGACTTTTTTTCCCTTCTCTGTGCATCTTGGAAGTGGGTGAGGTTATGCCAGAAACCCCTACTCTGATATGAAATTCTGTTCTCAGACAGATATAATATTGCTGAAAAGATCAATAGTAGGAGGCTGGTGGTTCATCAGCTTTCATTCAAGTACATGATCCATCACTCTGGCTTGAGAGTATTAGCTAATTATATCTGGACAGTCACACAGCATGTTTTATTCTAAAAGAATTAAGGATGTGGAAGCAGTAGGTTCTATAATTTATGTAATGATAACCTTTGAAGATATTGAAGATTAATATCATGTTTGTTACAACAAAACACTTAAAAATGCGATTCTTTTGCTGCCCGCCACTATTTATTTGCTTGTGCTGTGTATCAATGTTTGTACTCCACATTATTTCATATTGTCTAGAGCTTAAATGAAATATAAAAGCATAGTAATAACACTGTCAGAGTTTGGAGCGGCCAACTTTACAAAAGCATTTAACAGCATGTGTCAGTATGTCTACACTGTGCGTGACACGAGCTAACATTTCTATAATCTTGTTTGTTGTATCTGTTCAGGGAGGAGGAGTTTGATGAGTACTTTGAAGACATGTTTCTTTGACTCTGCTGGAATCAGCGGCAACCCTGCTGTGACTACACTTCATCCTTCTGCGCTGACATTAAACAAGTTTCTTTTTTGAGTGCATGTAGATGCATCTGACTGTATGTTCCAGGAGTGCTACGGAAATAAACACAATGTTTACCCTGTAACTGTCAAGAGTCTTTCATTTACATGTCTGTCACCTTTTCCGTGTCAATCCCTCCAATGTCGCTGCAGGAAATAATTGTTGTAGACATGCGAGCAGCCATGAAATTTGGTACAGACATTTATGTCTCCCTCAGGGTGAATTGTTATGACTTAGGTGATGCTTTAACTTTTCATCTACTGCTGTACTTTGTGTTTAGTGCTAATATCTAATATCATACTGTATCTTCTGTGAGTAAAAATTCATTACTGAAGGTGATGGACAACATCTGCTCTTGCACACAAAGACAACAAGGATTAGCTCAATGTCCCTGTTGCCGGGGACAGATTGCAGTGCTTGCCTTGATTTCAGCTTGCAGAGGAGGAAGCTGCATGAGGTTGCTGGGAGATTATAGACCTTGGCTTAGATAGAGACAATCACTTTACCCTTTACTGCTCTGTCTGTCATTTTAACTTTCTTCTGTGCTTTCTCAAGCGAAGTATTTTTCTGTGTGATTCATAACAAAGTTAGATAACAGGTGGTTAAGTGTAGTGAATGGTACACTCAGTAATAACAGACTGTTGTTTTTAAGTGGAGGTGGGTCGTGATTAGACCCCTGGCTATACTTGTACACCCGGATGTATTTATGGTTGATTGGTTGTGTTGTCAACACCTATTTTCTTGGTTGAAATTCAATTTCCTGCACGTGCACACATTCAGGGCCCTTAAGGTCCTGGGAGGGATTTAGAAATCCCACTAACAACATGTGATTTTACATTCAAATTTTCAAGCTGGGCCCTGTGAAGAGAGTTGGGGGGGGGGATCAGCTTATATATATAGTGGGCAATCAATCACAAGTGAGGCAAATAAAAGGTCATGTTGATTCAGGGGTTGACAGGCTGAACGCTGCCAAAAAAAAAGACAGATTTTAGGGCTTGTCTTGTGTTACTATGTGTCAAATATCCCATCTCGTCAGCAGCATTTGCAACTACTCTCCAACTCTCTTTTAAATGACTGTACACGTTTATTTTAAAGTGATGACATAGTGCCGTGCCATCTCCAGCTTTCTGCATGAACAATCTGCAGACGGTAGAACACAGGATGTTGAACTACACAGCCAGACAACATTGTATCGGGCAGGGATCAGAACCAATCCACTGATCCTCTTTCCCCAGAAGCTCATCCAGCTTTGGTGCCTCTAAGATCTCTGCACGATATATGACTAAGAATGAGTGCTGTCGAAGCTAAGCCCAAGGTTTCGTAAGTTCATTCTCTGTCTCTGTCTAACCTTCACGTACGCGAATCAAGTGGGAATAAGAGATAAAGTGTATCACTTCTGTGCATGTGCTATACTATATTCATATTGAGAGAAATCTCTGTTCTTACATAAATTCCTTTATTTGCTTACACATATTACATCTCATGACACATACATACAGTAGAAGTCATTTCATACGTCAAACGATACGTTTCTAATGTCTGAATGACAGTTGATGGGATAAGTAGAAAGTATACAGTGCATTATTTGGTATCTCACAAAGCAAGGGGCCCTTTTTAATCACTGAAGTCAGAACTAGCGGTGTCACCATTCATATAATATGTGCGCAGCAGGATGTGTAACAATGTGGTAAATAAATGGTAAAATCTTTCAAGTATATCACTCAGGGGTTGATTGAGTGAATGTTTTTGCACAGTTCTGGCTCCAGTGATCATTACAGCTCCTCCTCACTTCACCTCAAGCAGCAGAGGAGTAGCCAGGTAGTCCCAAAGCCATTCTGATAGGATTATGTGCCTTTAATTGATGCTCCATTGATTAGAGGAGATGACATTGTGTAACAGGAAGTTGAGAAGTTTGCCCCGCGGAAGGGACAGTGCTTAAAGTGTTTCAGAAAGTGCAGATGCCTGATCAGATCAAGTTCAGGTCAGGTTGAAATGTATTGTGATTGAGATTCAGACTGAGTAGTCAGCAGTTATTGCACGATTGATCTCACTGTTGCATCAGTGGCGAGAGAAGCAGAGGACTTTGGCCTGCACAATCTTATGTTCAATGATGCTACAGCTGCATCTGCCACATTACAAACACAAGTCGTCTGCACATACATATGATAAGGCTTTGGTAGCCTGCTTTTACCCCCTCTGTAAGAAGGGTATTTAAAGTCTAAAGCTGCGTGGATCTCAAACGCTGGCTGACAATCAAATCTTCTTACAGGAGAGGTAGATCTACTGGACCCTGTCTGACCGACGGCAACTCCTGCCTCCTCAGAAGAAGCAAAGCTTGCTTTTATATCCTTCATATCCATTATATACTTTAGTTATTCTTACAATAAGTTTACACAATTTACATTTTACAATTTCTATGTCGTAAACTATATACATGTGAAGTTGTGCACATTTAAAAGAAGTACATTTTTGTGAATTGATATGGAATTGTAAGTTTGCTCTAAACATTGGTGTAGATATTATATATATAATACAATGTTTTATTATTATTCCAGGTTGCACAAATTCAACACATTTTCTGTGATTTTAGTGTTCACAGATTCAGAACATCCTCTCTCAAAGCTTGTCTCCATCCCTAGAGCCAACTCCAGTACAAAATTCTCAAAGAATCCAAAAAATATATATGTATATAGGTAGATTGCATATTAAAATAAATATACCCTCACAAAACTCATCAGCGCCTTTTGAGGTAAGAGAACATGAGCCCTTGTTGGTTGAGCATTGTCACTCGTAGCTTCGAGTTCCTTTTTACATTAACATATCCTTCAGGTTCAAGGAATTCATTTCACAACTCATTAAATGGTACCCATGCTACTTTAGCATCATTTTTAACCTCTTCCGCTTGATCTCATTAAGTATAAAGTTACGCTGTTATTGTCCCTGCCTGCCCTACCGCCCTCCATTCATGGCCTGCCACTGCCAAAACAGCAGCAGCTAAGTGCATTGTGCAACCTACAGTACAATGTAATGTGTGTTAACTGACTGCCAATAGGAACGCTGTCTGAAAACGTTTCCTTTGGCATGTGTAAACTCCACCTGCAGCACATGCAGCACCCTATTTCAGCTATGTTAGTATCTGTATTTCGACTTTACTTTTGCTTACAGCTTATACGTTTATCCAACCATTCTTTCAAACCATTAAATATCAGGAAATATTTATATTTTTGCTATACTTAAAGGTAATATTGTTGTCCATGTATGTATTACTTGTGAAATGTTCATGGCTGTGTGTTGTCAGAAGCAGAGGAAGGAGGAAGTTCCACAAACATCACATCTTCAGAGTTGGCTTCTCTTGCAGTGAGAGTCCCCACATTATCCTCCATGATGTTTCTGACTCTTCCCTCCTTGGATGCTGGGTAGGCTGGTCTAATCCAGACTGAACTGCAGACCAGACCTGACTACACTAGACTAAAGTAGGCTAGACTGGACCGAACAGGGACAGGCTGGACAGCACCAGAGCGGACAGCACCTAACCAGAAAGAACTAACGCTGGTGTAGATCAGACCAGACCAAGCTAGCCTAGTCGAGATCCAACTACATTCGTCTGACTGGAAAAGGCTAGAGTATCCTAGATTAGTCCTAACCAGATTGCACCAGTCCAAATCCAAGCAACAAAAGAATTTAGCAGATGATGCAGGTTTTTGACTGTTTTGGTGTTTCACCTCCGCCAGCTGGAGAAACACAAAAGAAAGAAGGATACGTTCATGTGAGATGATTCAACGCTGAACACTTCATCATCTGGAATATACACAGATCTATAGATCCATTCAACCATGTTTTCTACCTTTCTTGGCTTCCTCTTCTTCCAGTTTCTTCTTCTCATCCTCGATGGCCTTCATCTTTGCGTTGTATACCTCAGCCAGCTCGTTCCAGTGTGACCTGTTGTTGTTCAGGCCGTCAAACATGGGCTGGATCTCTTTGTGGAACCTGGAGAACTCCTGACAAATGAAGGAAAACATACTGGATTTATGTATTATTCATATTTGTGGGGCACTTAAAGATGAAAAACTTAGAAGAAGGATGATTTCTGTCATTGCAATTTCATGTCTCTAAGACCGCCTGACATGTTTATTGTTATGGATGTAGCCTATGTGTGCCTTCTTGTCCAAATACCATCCTGACTGACAAACAGCTTGCTGACATTCCTGTTGGGGCCAGCTGGGTTCAACAGGTTCATCTCTCTACATCCTGTTATCCAGCCTAAGATAGCTGAAGCTACAACAACAACTCTGGTGCTTCGAATAGAAGATGGATTCAATCCTTACACCCCTGTTAGACTGTGGGCGTGCTGAAATTCCAGCAGTTACAGATGAATAGTTGCAGCACAGAGCGTAGGCCAGACTCCCTTTGCAAAAACCTTTAAACCATTACCTCCTCTTCATTGTTTACAATATCTATACTTGTCTTTTTTCGTGGGAAAAATGGCGCAACATTACGGTGCGTACCTTGTATACGAATGAGCACACAAAGTCGATGAAACCACACTGCATCTTGGGCAGCTGTTCAGCACAGTTTCTGTCCATCATGGGCTGAGAGAGACGGAGAGAGGGGAGAGTTTTAAGTTGAGAAAAGGGTAAACAGTTGTCCAAATTCCTGAGAAAAATTAAGTGAAGGGGAGAGAAGAACTCTTACAATTGGTTGTTGGTCCAAAACAGTTCTCTCCAAATCTCCCTGTTCCCAGAATTCAGCAGCAACCATCAGAGCCACCTGGAGACACACAGAGAGCGGAATAAAGATTGAGACAAGGAAATTAAGGCGTAATAAAGAGAGGAAATGAGCTTGAACCCATTTTACTCTCTCTCAATGTTCAGTATTTATGCAGGAACTCTCCGGTCAGCTATAAACATGAAACTTGTTTTTTGCATATTTTTCAATCACCACATGTGAAGGCGGTGAAGGCCACCCACCTTGCTCTGTACCTCCCAGGGTTTGGTGATAGCTGACAGGTCACAACCTGTCATCATCATGGCCCTGGAGGTGAGAGACAGACAGTCAGGAAAGGGAAGATGCCACCCTGCTGCTGATGCTGATGATTTGCAGTATGACAGTACTTCAGCTAGTACAGCTATATGGTTACTAAAACAGTTATTTGGTGATGTATCTGTTTCAATAGTCTTCTTACAAATATATTTTTAAAATAAACCAGACAGCATTTCTTAAACAGCTGTGTTGTTTTCTGCTTGCCTGAGATACATACATGACAATTTCCTTCCTGGTGGGGTTGTTGGAAATATGGGCGATGGCCTCCTTCTCATCTGCCATCGGCTCTGTGGCATTCACAATGTTTTGGAACATGGTTCTCTTTCTGCGCGGGAACAAACAGGCAGACAGTGAGTCAAAGTCGGTCAGTCGAAATAACTGATAAGCAGATACAGAAATTGATTCCGTGAGACCTTATGAGACAGACAAACATTGACGGGTTAGAGTATTTCAGACAACTCACTTGAAGTAAAGGGCCAGATCAGTGGCGATGATGCAGACATCGAACAAGTGCTGCACAGTCTCAAACTGACGCTTCTGAAGGTTGCAGAAGATGTTCAGGCTCTGCGAGAGACAACGACAGACTGGTCAAAATGTGTGTCCCGTTCTATTAAATAACACTAACTTCCTGACCAATAATGTGTCGTACCTCTTCGGCCATGAGCGTCTTACTGTACTCCAAGTGGTGCCTCTCCATGATGGAAGAGCCGTGAAGTTTGGCCAGAGGATGCATGCTCCTACAGACGGAGAGAGTGAGGAAGATCAATTTACACACAGGTCACACACGCATGCACGCACCCCTCGAAAGCACACGCAGAATGAAACGTTTTGACTTGCTTTGTCTGGTAGAGATTGTTGGTTCCTCTGTGGTCGATATCGTGGCAGAAAGCAGCAGCCACCATGGAAAAGGCATCTAGATCAGAGTAGTACTTCCTCAGCCTTCCCGTCTATAGGGAGAAGAGACAAATCATGAATTACTTTGTGCAGGCATGTGTTAGTGTGGTATAGATTGTGACCTGTACCTATAAATATGTACACAAAAATGCTCATTAGAAGCCTACTTAATGTGGACTATATTCCATTGTATTGGTGCAATTGTCAACTAGCTTTGTGAAGGGATAAAACATGTTACAGGCCTACAGACATTCTTATAAGACTCAATGGTCTGTTAAGTGTCACCACTCTGAAATAAAGATTTTGTATGAAAGGAGAGAAATTTAGCCAGCACAGCTAGGAAGATTCATTTGTGAGCTTGAGGTCAGTGTCATGCAGCGAGCCGTAGGTGTTGCGTATTGGGCTGTGCAGTAGAAGCAGCCGACGTTGTGCGGGCGTTACCTGCAGCAGGCAGAACATGGTGTGGCCTACGTTGAAGCCGTGCCTCCAGTTGTGGTAGGTGATGTCACGGTAACCCTTCCTCACCGTGTACATCCACCTGGTCAGCGTCTTGAGTGGGAGAGGAGAGACAGAAAGGGGAGGATGGGAAAGGAAGCGAGACGGTGAGAAGAATAGAATATTTTATCATGAGGAGAGTTCAGATGTGGCCACGTTTTTAACAAGTACGCTTTTGTCCCGTTGCCCAAGGAAAGCCACAGCTGTGCATCACCCATGTTTGTACCAACAGCGTGACATGTTTCGAGAAGCCAATTAAGGAAAACATCTACTTCTCTCCCACGCAAAATAGACCCATGGCAATTTACCCATCACCCCAAATGATTCACAGTTTTGAACTTACTGCAGCCCTGAGGCACATTGTTTCTTTCTGTTTTTCACATATTTTAAAAACACCCATATTTCACAAAAGAATTGGTTCCAAGTGATTTTCACAAATAAAAAACACTGCGGGGTCCTCTCATGGCAAGGACAACATGGGGAGAAAAAGAAAAAGAGCCAATTAAAAATGATTTTCACTGTGATTTTTGAATTATTGGTGTATTGATATACCTGTTTTTTATAATTAAAATAAACACTGAATAAAATCACAGATTTTTAGGGGGAAATAATGAACGAATCAGATATTCCCCCTGATCCTATGCACTGTTTGCACCACCGGGCTCGCTGAAATAAGTGCCTGTATGTGACTCACCTCTGCGGGAACTTTGAACTTCTCCACAACTCCAAGCTCAAAGAACATGCGAATGCCGGCCTTGATGAGGTCGAACTCCGAAACGGGGAAGTCGCTGAAGGAGAACAGGTACAGACTCTCTCCGTTGACGTTATCAGCCGGCGGGCAGGTTGCTCTCTGAAGAAGAACACAAAACACACAGAAGACATCCATGAACCAGTCAATACTAAAAAAGCACAGATGAATGCTTGATTAAAATGTCAACGATTTAAGTGACAGGCTTAAGAATAAAAAAAGCATTATTTTACATTTTTCAGGGGAATTTAATTTGATTTGGGAATTAGGCTCACTAAAATAATTTCCCAATATCCCAAATGATATTAAATGAATTAAGTACTGAATATGCAAATTTCTAATCTTATTCATACATTTACTGGGTTTGCCTGTGACTCAGTGAGTAATGTAATAATCCTGTGTATCGTTTTCACACTTTCATTTCATTGGAAGTTTTTGCCCTGAAGGTTCAAACAAAGCTTACCAATAGTTTGTACATCTCTTTCTGGTCGCAGTCCTCAGGCTCTGCGTCAAACTTCTCTTTGGTGTTCTGGTTAGAAAAGAGAGAACAAGCATTTGTAATGATATTTACATTCTTCCCATGAACGTGCTGCCATCATCCAGAGCAATTTACAGCAACTGAGTCAGCTTGAATGCCTATAGACTGGCGACGAAAAGCAGAAAATACAAATATATGCTCATTGCGATTATATATATTGATCATGTTTTCAGACTTCACTCCAAATAAGTACTCCAAGTAGCAACCTTGTAAACTGTTAGTTGTCAAGTGCTTGAATGATCCACCAGACCTTTTAGTCCTCTAATAGTTTAGCTAATAGCTTTTAGAGGACTGCTATTCAATATGCTATTCAGAGTGCATTAACCTGTGATTGCTTTTAACTCCTGCTTGAGTGGCCTCTTGAGCAAAAGTCAAAGGTAGACTTCTGGAGAAAAAAAAAAATGTGGTGGAAACACTGACCAGAATAGACTGCAGCTCATTCTTTGTGCATCTGGTCTGGTTCATGAGCATCTCCTGGGCGATTTCTTTCCTCCATTCCATACGGTTCAGCTTGTCGTAGGTGTCGCAATTTAGCACCGACCACCCCAGGAACTGTGTCAGGGCCTGGAGCACACACAGTGAGTGAAGGAGTGAGCGACTGGATGAAAGTAATAAAAGACTTACAGACTCAGGCAGACAGAGCAAGAGAGAGAGAGAGATGGATGATGAAAGACACAAAAGAACAAACAATGAATTTATTTCCTGTTGGACATTTTTTTGGAATTATTTATAGATACTTGTCACCACAGCAGACTACATGCAGTATTTTTAAGTCTAATGGACCTTTTCTTCATTAATATGCAAATTGGTGTTGCAAAATTCTCTAAAATCAGGACAAATGTTTTTGCCTTCTTAAGGGAAACCTGTGGTGCAGAGTGTTGACAAGCGTGTGTCTACAACAGTGCTGACCTCAGTGATCTGTTCATCGTGTTCGTCAAATGGCTTGCCGTCTTTTCTGTTGAAGAACGTGGCAATGCCCACAATTTCTTCCTTTTTGTTGACGATGGGCAGCGACAGGACGTTCTTGATGACAAAACCCGTCTCATCCACAGCCTCTTTCTGAAGGACATTGACATCGAATGCGTCAAACCGGTAATAAGTACACACATACTGTACGTCAAAATAACAGATGTGGAATCTATATAGTGCAAACCAAGGTGGCCATGCACAATATGTACACTGGATTGTGTGTGTCTGATATGTAGACATAAAATTAAATGGATTGTAAAAGTCTTCTCACCTGGAAAGTGAAGTAGTCATCTGCAGCCACGTTCATCATGTTGCAAATCTGCAGACAGTCGCAGGAAAAAAATGTAGGTCAACAGCTCATCATGAAAATTCATTACTTTGTATATTTTACAAATTACTGCTATTTCTAATTCATCTTTGGGATATTTTTTTTTTATCTACATAATGTTTTCTCCCTTTAATTGTCGTAACTCGTGTTTTAAATTACTTTGCATTGCAGTAAAATTCATAAATTGTTACTTGGGATATAATAAATGAAAATGATTATAGTAAAGCTTTTATCTAAAGCGTGTTGATAACTTACAATATGTACAGTGCCATAAACTGGCTCATTACTGCAACACATCATTGGATACCACATAGGATGGTATACTGTATATCACATTATATAGTATATTACCTCCATTACCTACATATAGATATAGTTGGATTAGTTTTTGCACAAAAACTGAGGTACAGAGAGATAAACTCTGTTCCCTAGTGTATATCAAGCTGTATCACATTGCACTGAATGTGTCCCTTCACCCTGTCTGTCATTATATTCTTACTGTACGTTTCTGCCTTCGTTGTTGATATATCTCTGTGGCTATTCCACAAGTCAGTTCCCCTATATTTTCATTCCTTTACAGTTCTAATGCTTCCAATAATGAATTGCCCTGCAGCAGCTGTGAGACACTTACAAAGCCATTTTCTGCAACATAGGTTGGTAGTCCGCTAACTAGAGCCCAGTGATCTGCGGGTGGACCACTGAAAGAGTGTGAAAGAGAGAAACATAAAGAGCTGTGTCAGCAGGTTCTTCCCTGAGAGGCATGTTAAGCAGTGCAGGATCTCATGCAGATGTTGCTGTCGACAGAAACTCCACTTTCAATGAAAAGCCAGTGCTTCACTTTAGTAGAAGAGCCAAATAACACTCTACAGGCGGGTCGAGGCAGAGTTAATGCAGGAGCATGAATTCTTTATGTATTTTAAAATATCTAGGATGCCTACACTTTCTTAACTATGATAAACGGACTTTAAATGTAGTTTGTTTGACAGTGAGTGAGATGAAAAGCTAAGTCAGACATTTATTCTGAGTCATTTCTTTTACAGTATGCTGTGTTTTGCTTTGTATCATATTCGTTTGAGTAGATTTGTTTATAGCATGTATAATGTATAATGCTACTCACGGTATGACTTTGATTTCTTCTTTGCCTTCCAGGAGGTAGTCAATGATCTTGTAAAAGATGACTTCCTAAATAAAAAGCAGAGGCCTGTTAGCCTGATTGATCACCTTCACACTATAGAAAGAATATAGAAACGTGAAGACAGTAACATTTCAAGTGCCACATGGAGCCAAATATGGTTTCATGAGAAAAATGGGTTTGTTACCCTGCCGTCTGGTGTTTTTGGTCCTTTATAGGGTTCCACATCTCCCAGTTTCACTGGCCATTCATCATAGAATTCCTGGAGGGAAAAAAAAAAGATAATAATAGTTTTAGGTTATTTATGACTGCAGTCACAAATGTAATTGATTCAGTCCTGTCTCTAAAATCTAATATATTCTGTAAGACCAACCTTCTCTTTGGTCATGTCCAGCAGGCCCACTGAGTATCGTTCGCATTGTAGATAGGTCCTTACAGTGTAGAGAGCTTTGTGGAACTGTCTCTCAATGTCTGTCAACTCTTCAAACACTTTACTGGCTGACCAAAGCAGCACCTAGCCAAAGAAACAGGAGGGAAGGCGAGGAGTTATTTGTTGGGTTATGGTGTACAGTATGAGCTCTGTTGGTGCCTGAGCTAAGTATCTGACAGAGGAGACACCCGTCCCACTCTCACCTCACTTTCCAAACTCAAATGATTGTTGGAGCTTGTATTAAAAAAAAAAAAAAGTTCCATTTACCTGACTCCTCCTGGACTCCACATTGAACATGTAGGCTGTGTGGTACTGCAGGGTGATGACTTGAGCAAAGTTCATGTACTTGTGGAAGAGCTAAGGACCAAATCAGATTAGAGCTCTCATCAATAAACAGCAGCAGATTTAAGACTGTGGCACATGTGAACTTTTCCTTAAGACGTACAAATCGGCTGCATTTCCCTCAGGAAAGATGTGACTTGTCATATAAAGTGAACTCTACAGGAATAATTTGGTGGGTGTATGTAGTAGTATGGAGTATGTAACCTCAGATATGATGAGATTTAGTTTTGTGGCAGATGTTTAAATCCAAATTTTTGTTCATCTTTAAACAGATTACACATTTTCTGTACATATATTTACATATATATACATTTTCATACAATAAGTCTGATACAGTTTCACTACTCTTTGAAATCCTTTCAAAACCAGATAAGGTAAATTGAAAAATATGTGTCTATTAAGTAAAAATTGAGTCTGTTTTTCTTAGATCCTGAGCTGTTTACATCTCGGAGATGCAGGATTTTTTACCTGATAGAGATAATAAGTAAAGAAAAAGAGAAGTAAACAACCCAGTCAGTCACTCTCTCGCTGTCTGTATACATTACATAGAGAGTACAGAGAGTACAGACATTATAATGCATCTTTAGCTGGTAAAGTCTTTGCCGTGTGCATCATTTCCACCAATCATCTCCTTAGATCTCTTTATACTCCACTCTACACTACACTGTAAATAAGAATCAACCTCAAATGGCTTTAAAAGCAGAATTTCCATCTGAGCCAGCTCATTCTTTATGGAACTGTGCCTCAGTGTGAGTTTATAGCTTCTGCTAGTGGTGAATGTTCTCTGATATAGACTAGAGAGATGACATATCACAGAGTGAAATCATCAGACTTCTTTTAAAGTCAAATGCTCAAAAGCAACAACACTAAGTCAGTCAGGTCTGATTGGCTCCCACTGACATATTGGGGGTGTTTTGCACCCTGCTGGTGAGATGTAATTACAGAAATAATCTTTATTTAGATGCAATTTTCAAATGGCAGAGCTTTTTAAAAAGTAGCAGAAAACGAACTGTGGATCTGATGAGGTGATACGGAGACGTAAAATAAGTAATATCTTAGCTGCTATGTCATGAGATAAAAAGGACATAAGTAATACACTTAAAGTACCAATTTCTGATACCATAAGGGTCAAAATCAAGTTCAGTGTAATCACCATCAAAACACTACCCTGTTCTCCAGCTCACTCAGTAAGTCGAATGTACGTGTGTGCGTGTTCTTACCGCCTCGTCCTCTGGGCTGAAATTAGCTGCTCCTATTTTGTTTAGTGCCATGACGACTCCGATGCACTCTTTTTCAACAATCATGGGGAAAGTGAGCATGCATTTGGTCGCGTATCCGGTCTGTTTGTCCACAAAGTCACAGAACTTTTTATTCTGTGGCGAGAGAAAAAGAAAACGTCACATCGGGTCTGGTTAAAGGTGGATATGCAACAACACACGCATACAATTACGCTGTTAATTGAATTCAGTGTAGTTCAGTGTTGTCATACATGCATACTAGACTCATCAATTGCCTGTCACAGTTAAAAATGACCATGCATAATGTATCTAACACTGACTTTCTTCCCAAACAGAGAGTCTGGTCTTAGTTTTTAATATATAAACTATGATTAGGCCTAGTTATCAACATTCTACTATTTAATGACATTCAGGCAGCATGAACCTTTGTCTGTGGCCAGTAATAATCATATTCTTCAGTGACATTTTGTGACTGCTGCAAAATCTAATAGGGATTTAGACAACAACATCACAGTTATCATAATGATGATATCTGCAGCATTAGTCTGTAGAAGAATATTAAACCACATTGTTTCATTTCTTGTCATCATTTCTTTTGACAAATTGTGCATCACTTTTTATATTGTTTGGTAACTTTGTGTTCATTTTATCAAGTCAAGTGAATATATCAAATGAATATAAACACATGTGGTGGTAATTTATTAGTCTGACCAAATGTGAAAACCTAATGCTGTGCACACATTTAGGAAAAGAACTATAAGTCTACTTCTGACAGATTTAGGGACACTGAGTACAGACTTGCCAATAACCTTCAAAAACATATCAGCTGATGAATTTAAGTACTTTTTTTTTAAGGTAATTTGATGTATTTTACTGTGCAGAGAGAGGGAACCTCTCTGCATCACTTTTTTGACAGCCTCAGAGGCACGCGCACAGAACTCTCCAGGGTCGCGCGGGAATCTACTTCTCACCTGTGTGATGTCAGGGACATTTTGTGGCTTTTTGGACTGCGCGGTAAAACCGACAATTCCCATGTCTGTGGGGAACACAATTTCAGTCTGCGGATCGACCAAGTTCGCCTCGTATTTGGATGTTGGCGTCACGTCAAAGAGGCAAGTGGCGAGCTCAGGTATTCCGTTTCTGGACCGGGACATGTAATAACTGAGCCTGTCGGCCTGTATGAGCATGGCAACTCTCTGCAACACTTTGTGGAGGCACTTCTCCATGCACTCCTGTTTCTGGATCTCCTGGATGAGCTCGAAGATGATGGCGGCCTCTTGCACCGAGTTAACATCCTTGAAGGAAGCGGTGTCTTTCACGTCGACAGGTGCGGAAAACGCTGCGGCCAAAGCTTCAGCGCGCAGCTTCTTATCAAAGTACTCTTTGGCGAACTGTGGGTTGTTCTCCAGGTATTTCTCCACGCTATCCTTGTCTGCCATTTTGAACTCTACTTTTGTATTCCAGTCGTCTTCCTTACAAAAGCATCACCTGCGGGGAAATGTATATAAAAAAAGAAGAAAACACAGAGAGAGGAGCTGCGCTGTGGCCTACAGGGTCGGCTGGATCAGTAGCATCCGTTTGTGCAGACGCGCATTCTCCTCCGCGGTCCCCGAGGGAGTCACTAACACATCCAGTGTCCACCAACAGACAGAAAACAGGACAGAATGCGGCTTAGAGGCTGAAAGGATCAAAGTGGCCGCTAATTAATGTGACGTCACGACATTAAAACCCCTGCTCTAAGCGCCCTTAACCCGCAAATCCCAACGCTGATCATTTTATATCGGGCAATCCTCCCCATCTGAGGGAGGACGCAGGAGAGAGGGAGTGAGACTGTTGCCAGGTCAAATGCCAGGTGTGATGCCTGGGCTCAGATCAGCGAAAGGAAATAACACTGACATAGTCATAGACATAGTCCCCTTCCCCATCCATGAAACTACACACACCGTGCCAGTGCAACCACTGGCTGATAAGTAGTCCACAGCTCTGCAGCTGAGGAGGTCTAAGTGCACTGGTAAGGGGCAATTTAACAGCCTCTGAATAAAGCTGTGGTCTACCTAGGTCTTTTCTAAGCCAGTCAAATGGGCTCACACCAGTAGCCTAATTTTAGAATCTAACATTTAATGTGTGATTTTAACTCAGTAATTAACCAATTTGAGACAATGATATCATGATATCAGCCTGCCTTGCCTCAAGTAACCCGGTAAGTGCCCTGCATTAGGTATTACCACTGTTCTGTCCTTGTTGTTGCTACAGCAAAGGAAGTACCTAAATAGTGTCGGCCTCAGTGATCATGTTCAGAGCCATAACAGTAGCCTATCTAACTCTCTAAATGAGCTGGCAGCCTACCTGTACACTCTAATGAAATCACCATCATTATGGAGGTGTCAGTCCCAGAACTGGAAATTGGCCAGTTAGTGGGGCTTGGATGTCTGAGAACAAGGCCCTAAACAAAGATGGCTGGCTATTATTAACTGAGCGTACTGTTTGGTTAGCTGCTGGCAGGCTGGCATGACAAGGAGTTCCCCACTATTTTCTGCTGTGGGGATTAAGGCGAGTTTATCAGGGGATGGATGTGAGACATTGTGATAAAAAAAAAAAAAATTAGAGCAGCCTCTATTTCACAGTGGGAGAAACTGGTAGGGTGTGAAAGAGAAAAGACAGGCAGGAGGACAGACATGCAGCAGGCAGCCAAATGTAGTCTAACATTATGTACTGCACCAGTATTTTGTTTTCTGACTGAAAGGTATTGCTTATAATGTCCTTTTCAAGGACAATGAGTGTTATCTTTAAGGCATTAACAAATGTATGTACTAAAATAAGGTGACTTTAGTTCATTTTCTGTGTTTTCAGGTAGATGCTTTAAACCTGCATTAACAGATTTTTTTGGGCCACTTGGAGTTTAGCAGAAACAAGTTGCGAATCATCACCTTTAAAGCTGAATATTCATTCTTCTTTAGCTCTGTTTTTGGTCTCTATCAACTCCTGAGAGAAATATCTGGCTCTTCAGCTGCTAAATGCTTCACTTTGTTCACCGGCGAGTCACCAACTGTGACTGTTTGCCGTTTGGTGCTGAGCAGGTAGTGTACAGCGGGTTTTTAGAGGTTTTTTTTTCTTAAAACAGCAGCCTGCTGCGGGACCAAACAGCAAAGTTGCGGGTTGGACAGATAAACAATGAGGGGAAACTTGCTATAAAGCTCTGCAAAGTGGGTTTGTCACTATGAGCAAGGTGTCCTCTGACATTACACACGGCCATTTCATACATTGTTAATATTAAAAAATATTGATTATAGCTGCTTTAAAGACACCGTCATCAGGCGACCCACCAGACTGAGAGCGACAGAATGGGACCATAAAGCAGAAAGAAAAGTCAGCAAACTGCCGCAGTAGTTACACAGCAATATTCAAAAGGTTTGCTAACATTAATTAAAAGTAGCCACCATAGGCTACTGTTCATACAAGACCAGGCAGAGCTGTATCACCAAAGCCCCTCTGTGCTCTGAGCTGAGCTGCTTATGAACTCAACTTTTCATTTGTATTTCATCCTGCATAGTTTCCAAGTCTCGCTTTAACATCTGGGCAGAGACAAACTTCTCAAACCTAACCGTGTTTGCAGTTTATCTGCTTTTTAATAGTAATTTAAAACTTAATTAGCAAGTAAACGACCCTAAGTGATGTAATTGACTTGGTGCAGGCTCCACATGGTGTAACCTTAATCAAGTAATGTATCAGTCTATTGCAATCCAATACAATTGCCCTTCACAAAGTGCTATTGCTTGTTTTGTTTTGGTACTTTAGGCTGGAGGTGGTGGCGTTGGATTGGATTTCGTTATATTCACGTGGGTGAATATAATGAACAGTTTACCCAAAGCTCGGCTAAATGCACTTTTTCCACGTTGTGCTCTCTTACCCTCCTCAAAACTCCAAAGCTCAGATGGAAACAGTATATTTAGCTAGAAGGTCTTTTACCCAATCTCCAATTTTACAGGGGATCATTTGGGATTTTGACTTACTTAAGTTTCACTACTCCAAAACAAGAAACTGCCTCCTGCTTTAAGCATGACATTACCATCTACCAATATACTAACCAAATGTTGCATAGTAACTTTTGTTACTACTTGGCCAGTCCTCATGATCATGAAATGCTGCACTGCCTCTGGCCAAATTCCAGCCACTATTTTTTTCTGCTGAAAATGAGTGATTGCGCTGTTTTTTTTTTAACTGGCCGGGCTTTCGGTTATGTAAGCTGCAGATGTTTGGCAGTGCTCTTTTATTCAGCCGAGGCCTCGGAGGACCGGTTACATGGTCTCAGTGCAAAACAACTGCATTGATTTATAAAAATCTGCCACAGTAGATTTAAGTTAAATGAAATACAGACCTCTGTCAGGGAGTAGTGGAGGTATTTCTTTTGACTTGCTTGTACAGTGAGTTTAATTGTGGCAAATCAGCTTGAATCTGGTCACGTTTTTTTTTCCTCAATAGTAAATAAAAAGGCTGTTTAATACATGGATATGGGAGCCATTTGCTTTAACTTAACATTCAGAATTCAGGAATTAACTTCAGTGACATGGATCAGTCCCAGATTTATAATATAAAAGGATGCCCTACGCCAGATAAACTTGTTTGTTGATGCATGTTGATGATTTAAAAGATGTGTGCGGGTTCCATGCAACATTATTTCATGTTCTGAGTCTGAATGCTTTCTCTGTCTCCCTCCCCGAGCCTCTCATTGGCCGGGCTTCTGTCGACACATGCAGAAGCACGCAAAAACTGCATCCACACAGAAGCATGCCATGCTGTCTCGCATATTATCTTGTCATCATTGACTGGTGTTTGAAACACTAGACTTTGTGCCCAGAAAAGATGCGATTACCTCTCTTTCACATTGATTCTTCTCTGTCGAGAGTGGACTTTAACACTCTGTCCACTGTTTATACAAAAACAGTACTGGGAGTCCCTTGACAGCATAATCAGTATGGACGCTGCCAGGACACACACTTTCTTTTGCTGAAACAGTCCATGAGGGCAAAAACATGTCATGTAGATTTCAGATCTTAAAGTGTAGGTTTGTTCGTGAGTAAAAACACTGCTGAGTTATAACTTTTGGCACTCAGGTTGCAACTTTTCTGCCAATCATTCAGCCCCAGAGACAAAGAGAATAACTCAATACCTTGTAGCGTGACACACGTGTTTGTATCCACACATTAATTGTATAGCTTATTCCAGATGGTGCACTTGGCGTTGCTAGTGGTTGTTTTCATAAGACCAAGAAAGCCGCAAAAGTTGAAAACACATTTTTTTGGGGGGGGGGGTATGGAGGGGTGGTCGACCAAATGTGCAGAACACACAAATCAATAGGACTGGGCCCTGCAGTTATGTAAATGTTTGTCCAATGGAAGGCAAGCTAGCTGTGGGAAGAGCAGGGGAGGTTCAGGTCTCCAGAAGTCATTATGCAACAGCAGCCAACTGTATATAAGGCCAAACCTGACAGAAAGGATCTCTGTGAGCTGCCCACTTCTTTTTGGTAACAAGGTATGCATTGACGGCAGGACTGTGTTTTTGTGTTTTAATTTTGAAACTGAACATTTGAAGCGAATGACTGGTGCTTTTGTAAATCATAACTTTTTATTTAAATGGTTTTGATTCCTGATAACTTAGTACCACATAGGGAAGTATTTTAAGGAATTTTATTGCACTCCGCCTCGGGTTGACTTGAATGGAAATTAACTTGCAGTGTGACTTTTCTCTCCTTTATTAGTTCTTTTCTCTGAGGCAGAATGCTGCGGTACGTTGTAGCCCTCTGTCTCCTGGCTTTGGCCTGGGCACAGGACTGCCAGGTGGCCAACATCCAGGTCATGCAGGACTTTGACAGGACCAGGGTGAGTCGGAAGTATAAAGTCGATCATATCTATATTTTCTGTGAGGTATTATCTTTGTGTAATACTAATTAGACAGGTCTAAGATTTGTCACAACCTTTTTCGGAAAGAAAAATCTCTGTATTCCTGCTTCAACTTTGGATATTTTGTGCTTTCACTTATGATGAAAAACAGTGACGTGTGAAGTGGACTGATGTGGACTTCTCTCTCATAGTATGCAGGGATATGGTATGCCGTAGCGAAGAAGGACCCAGAGGGTTTGTTCTTAATTGACAACATTGTGGCCCAGTTTATTGTTGCAGAAGATGGCAAAATGACCGCCACAGCTAAGGGCAGAGTCATCATTCTCAAGTGAGTTCAGTTCTGTCCTGTGAAGGCTCGCCTTTCCTCCACTTGTGCAGTCTTAATCCACATTCTATGCTTAAATCAGTATGCTTTTCCTCTCCTATTTGTCCCGCGTCTTTCATAACGTCCTCCTCTCTCTTTGACCTCTAGCAACTGGGAAATGTGTGCCGACATGCTCGCCACCTTCGAAGAGACGCCTGACCCTGCCAAGTTGAGGATGAAGTACTGGGGAGTTGCATCCTACCTGCAGACTGGAAGTAAGTTGGGGAGCATTTACACCTGAACACCAATTGAATGTCTGACTTAAAGTTGTTGGTTTCTGAAATGCACCGATTTGATTCTAATCATTTCCATCAATTATATCAAGTCATCGATCGAACCATTTAAATGGATCAGACAAGAAAGTCAAGGCAAACACACTGTGTGAGCAGGCACCTTATAAGCAGTTTTTGGCATTGTCAGTCTGGAATCTCTCCTATTATATTATACACAGATAGAGACGACCCGGTAAACCTCTCTTTTGTTTGCCAATCTGTGCGCACGCATTTCCACGTCAGTAATTTTTTTTCCTACCGTCAGATGTCTGTTGATTTAACTGAATTGTCAGCTGCAGCACTCGGTCCTCTGTGACCTTGCCCCAGGAAAATAAATCGACCCAAAATGTCCTTTTAAGCAAATCTATTTATGGTAACTTTGATATCCACCTAACGTCAAGATTAGGTGTAGTGGTAAATTATTGTAGTTTCATCAAATTTGAGGCCAAAGCAACCAATTTATAGGTTGGCATTTAACCTCTAAAATACCACTACGATCCAAACTGTAGTGCACCTACATTTATGTATTAACAGTAGTATTTTAGTAGTGTTTTACTTCACCACAGTGACTATTTGTAGCCCACTCAAGCTTTAAATGTTTCACAAATCGTCCAAGGATGGTTAAAACTAAACTCTCTCTCTGCTCCCAGATGACGACCACTGGGTGATTGACACCGACTACGACAACTACGCCATCCACTACTCCTGCAGACAATTAGATTCTGACGGCACTTGCCTGGACAGCTACTCCTTCATCTTCTCCCGTCATCCGACCGGTCTGAGGCCGGAGGACCAGCGCATCGTCACCCAGAAGAAGATGGAGCTCTGCCTGCTGGGCAAATACAGGCGTGTCGCACACACTGGTGAGTTCAGTGGGGTTCAGCTGCGAGTTCATGGTGTATTGATCCATTCCTTTTGTGGGTTCGTGTCATTCAATGAGGTCAAGTGAATGATTGATTAAATTAAGTTGTGTAAGTCCTTGTGATCACTTACTGACTGATAAGATGACATTAATCAGAAATGCCTATCAGTAATGAAACCTTAATATAATCAAAACAACTGTTTACAAAACAGTAAAATTCTGTAGTTTTTATAGATTTTACGTGTCAGGATCATCACGTTTGTCCTCTTTTCATTGCAGGCTTCTGTGAAACCAGCTGATCTATTTACACTCAGGAACTTTCCATGTGAAGCACCCACCAACTGGGACTCTGTGCCCCTCTGCTGGTCTTGGTCCAGAGCTCCTTCTTCTTTGTCTCCCCTTCTGTCTCTGACTGTCTAAACAGAGAAAGCAGCTCATTCTTCTTTAGAAATAAACTAAAAATGGCAAATTGTAGACTGTCACATTTATATGACTATACTGTAAATAGAAGGGAAAGCTGACTGTTTATGTTTCCAAATTTCTCCATTAGTGAAGTGGATTAACATATAAGTCTTATCCTCAACATCTGTCATGTATTGTGTTTTCTAATAGGAGCTTCAGTGTAGTGTAAAAACAGCCTCTCACCTTTTTACAGTTCCTGATGGAAACCAGTAGGTTGTGGTTGCAGCGAGGATACAAGACATATCAGATCACTGAAAAACTTTTTTAGGCCGACGTGACAAGTAATCAGTTGTGAAGGGGAAACTGAACTCTCAGCAGTACTGCAGCTCTGGAGTATAACCACCATGTTTACTAAAAAAACAAACAAGAAAAAAAAAAAAACAGGTTCCCAAGTCACTGGCTTTGCTTTTACACTGAAGAACATACAGTATCTTGTAGCACAAAAGTAGATATTGTTAATAAACCCTAATACATACATATTAAGTCATGTGCTATACAGACATAGTAGTTTGGTTGTTTCTTGATTTTATGATGTGTACTTGATCCAGTTTTTTCAAATAAAACATTCATACCATGTTGGCTCATTCGCTTTTTGACCGCCTTGAAATATTTATCTGTACTCCTGGATTGCAAATAGTGAATTCACGCTGTTGCTTTTTGGATTCAGTCACTCAAAATACATGAGGTATATATATGGCGAATTTTGAGTTAAGCTTTTATCATTGTGCAAATATGTTGAAGAAAGCAAAAAAACTTAATTAGGCATATAACAGCTGTGATACATTGCTTAAAAATACACATTTAGCCGTCCTACCTCGTCTTTCAACAGCTGGTTTACGTTTCAGTTTTCTCCTCATAGGTGATCACTCAGCGTCGGGTCACTGGGGATCTTCGAGACTGATGAAATGTTTACCTCAAGACTGTAGATTAAGCAGAAAATATAATTATACAGCGGGAGATCAGCATCTATTACATTGGATAGTAAAAAGACTAGGCTGGGGATGTCCAATCCTTTCAGTATCAAAGTACAGATAAGTGAACACAATACCAAGACACAGAAACACCATCAACCTTTACCTCAGCCATCACTTTCCCCACTGTGGATCATCTACAGTAGAAATGCCATAAAAAAAAAAAAAAAACTACATCATGTCAGCTTATTTTCCATCAGTTTAACTAAAATTCAAAACTTTGATATGACAAAAAGCACATAAAGGACTGTTGCATTGGAAGGAGATTCATATCTTTATTGCACATTTTTGTACAGTACAGTGTATGGCAAAAAAAACTTTGGAGTGCATGATTAGAACAAAACAAAGATGGCTTTAAAAACAAAACAGCAAAATGGACAAAAGCCGGTCAGAACAATGTGACATTCTTTTTAAAAGACAAAGACACAGAAAACAAAACACCCTCTTATCTAAAAGATGATGGTATATCAGTGTTTGTCTGTTCTAAGTCCATCTAGTGACATTATCAAGGCTGCAGGAATAAAGGCACCTTAACCCTTTTCCCCTACTGAAAGAACCTTCACTAATCCCCTGCCTTAAATAGTTTAGCACAAGGAATTAACTCATGCAATCTCATTCCAGCCTTACAGGGCTGCAGGCTTGAAAAGTCAAGGTGGAGATGGAAGTGATCTTTACTCAGACAGGAAAGAATACACGGACAGCCTGACACCATGTGACTGCCTAAGCAGTATGTTTAAGGTCTGGTTAAGTTTAGGCAATTTAAACTACATGGTTGAGGTGAGGGGTAGATCTTGGTCATGGTTAGAGATGGTTTACCCAACTGCTCACTTTGTTTGCACAGTAGACAGAAACACAGCAACACATTGTACTGGAACACATCCACTAGGGACATAATAGATAACACATGGCAGGAGAATTAGATAGTTTTGACAATTATTACTGACTATGACTGTAGTCGAGAACACACAAAAAAAGCTTTTTTTTCCCCTATTATTTAGTCCTTTACCTCAAATACTGTCAAAATGGATAATTACGCCTGCTGCTTAGGGGTAATTTATCTTTCTCCAGAAAAATGCAAACATGCCATCATCAATATCAACCGAGCTGAGGAAAATGTTACGCAAAACCACCAATGGTGTTGATTACTGAAGGTAGGAGTGCAGGAACAGTGTGCTCACAGCAGATTGATCAATGGAGCATATTAGCAGGTTTGTAAACTTTTATACAAATACAATAAAAGGTATATCCCATGATGATAAGCTAAATAAATCATCATTGCTCACATTAACTGCTAAATAAAAGCTTTTATTATCTGAAAAGACAGTAGTTCAACTGTAAAACAATCCAAGAATAAATACATTTATCAATACACACAGAAATAAAACATAAGAATTCACTAAGAGCTTTAGAAAAACAACAACAACTGCAAAAATATGACTGCACTCAAAAAAAACAGGCAGGAAGACCCTGTAAATAAGTATTTCAAAAGAATTATTATTTTTTTTCAATAAATGATCAGATCAATCTTTGGCCAAATTCTAAAGACAAAAAGAATTGGACATGTAAGTCATTGAAGTGTAAACACGTCAATCATGCCATTTTACAAAAAAAAAAAAAAAAAAATTGGTGATTCTTTTTCCAATCTGTAATATATCAACTAGTCTAAAAATGCAATGTCATGGCTTTCAGATTTTCCCTTTGACCCAGACAGAGCTTTAAAATACATTGTAAGGGTTGAATTTCCTTACTGGATTTCATATGTTGCCCACTGTCACCAGTTACATGTGTATAGATGAGAGATTATTTTTTATTTGAGTTTTAGAGGCCTGAGATAAAAATATCCAGTAATTCACAAGAAAAGGAGCAAAGATTTAAAAAAAAAAATGCCTGAATAAGAAGCACTCAGGTTGGGAACCACTGTTTTAGACCAGCTCAGGCAAAACAGTAGTCGATGTGTGCCAGGAGCTCCCTGTGGTGGCTCGTGGGATAGGGGGCCCGACACTTTGGGCACTCCAGGAAACTTTCATCCAGGAGGTTGGTGACTTTAGAGGGGGATGTAGGGCCAAAGGTGTCATCAATAGTAAGACGCTCAAACTCGAGCTGATTGTAGGAGCTGGGCTCTGAGAAACGGGCGTTTGGCTGTTTCTGAAATACACGAGCACAGAAAACGACTTGAAAGTTTAGATCTCGGCTTACGAAAGTAGAATCTTAAACCAAACTTATTTGACTGAAGTTGCAGTTTCTGAAAGACTTAGGAATGAACATTGAACATGTGGTTGTGATGTTCAGTAAAACTTACAGCAGACTCCAGTTTAGTAATCTGATCACGGGCCTTGCGAAGCTCCTTCAACACCTTATGTAATTGGTGCTGCATGCTTTGACGATCAATCCTTTCATTCTCAAAGTCCTTGGCAGAGAGTTTGATCTGAAAAAGGCAGAAAAAAATATGAGGAGAGGGAGAGAGTACTTACTGTACTTAAATTTCACATGGGATCATTCACTATGCTTAAGGAATGATAGTTACTTAAAGCTCCAGTGTATAAGATTTATTGGCATCTAGCTGCGAGGTTTGCAACTAACTGAATACCCTCAACCCCTCCCTTCCAAGCATGTAGGAGAACCTACAGTGGCTGCAAAACCTGCGGGAAAAAAAAGGTGCCACTAAATTCTACACACTGCACCTTTAGTAACATCTACATAAGATGGACTGATCTTCCAAAATGTGCAACTGATCACATTATTTGCTTTGAAGATTTTACACCATTTGATGATTTTTGCTCTGTAACTGCTGCACATGCTGCACATGTTATGTGTTACCTGTTGCTCCAGTGCTGTGATTCTGCTCTGTTCTTCATTTTGGCTCAGAAGAGACTTCTGCAGCATATTCACCTGTGAACCCCAAAGTAATCAATAACATACAACAGTATACGTCCATTTAAATAAACCTGGGATAAAGTTTTATTTAAATATGCTCATCTATTATACAGATATGCATTTAATTTATGAATGTGACGAACAAATAATAAACGTTAGCGACTAAATGTAATATGAGAGTAAATGAGTGTCACCTGCAGTAGAAGTTCAGCAGATCTCTTCCTCTCCTCCTCCAGTCTGATATCCATATTCTCCAGTTCAACTCTCATCCTGTCTGCTTGCTCAGACGACACCTTTCTCTCCTCAGTCACTGCATATCTGCATGCAACGTTTATGTAATTCACATATTTTATCTGAGGAAATTGTGTCAAGTGTCCTAATGTTTTGCCACTTTGAGTCTCAACCCAAAACAGTGATATTTTTAAGGTCAGCTTCCTAATTAATATGCAGTTCTGTGTTTTCTGGGCTTGTCATTTCTTTGCACTAAAAGTATTTTCAGACACCGACTTGATGTAAGAGCCATCTGTATTTGACTTCTTCAACAAGGGCAGACTTGCTTTACCTTTTGCTGAGTTGCTCTGCTTGCAGGTGCATCTTGGCCTCCTCCAACTCTCTTCTCTGCCTCTCGTACTTCCTCTGCAGCGCTGATATCTCCTCCTGAAGCCTGGTGACCTGCTCCTTCTGAGACTGCAGCTCAGAGTGAGCCTTCAAGGTCTGCAGAGCCAAAGAAAAAATAATTGTTCCAGTAAATGTCAGAATTCTGTATACTTCGTTTCTCCAATAGAGTTCTACAGAGCAATTACACAGATGTCAGGATTTAAGAAAAGTCTAGATGCATGAATACACAGCGTTAACCCAAACTTTTGAACAGAGTGAACATCAGTGAATTTGTACAAAGCTTAATATGAAAGTTTCTCAGGAACGTGAGCAGCACAAGTCACAAAAACTTTCTTATAAGGATGAATAAGAAGGTAAATCTCTATTAGGCAGAAACAAGAATTGTAAGAAACAACCACTCAGGAGAAATTAGTAAAAAAAAAAAGATAGTACTTATTGTATTTACCAGTTCCTTCTGCAAATGGAGCTCCTGTTGGGATCTGGTAACCTGATCTTTTTGGCTCTCCAGGTCTTTCTGTACCCCCACCAGCAGCTGGTCATAGTGGTTCTTAAGTTGAGTGTCCTTTTCTGGAGCTGCTAAATTGGCAGGAGCTGTGATAGAAAGTGTTAGTAAGGAAATTAAGAAGCTAATTTAAAGTTTTCATTGCAATAAACATTTTTGACTCAGTGCTACTGTTGTTGCAAATACATTACATTCCAGGATTATTACAGAGCATCTTATCTTTTCTCACTCTAAGCCTGTCGCCTTTTTAATGTTTAATATTGTGGCTAAAAAACTTATATCTTTTACATTCCATATGCGTCAGACCACACGCTTACTAGAAGCTGAAATCAGATAAACAATAACACAGACACTAGTTATCTTTCATCTACGTGAAAACAGCTAACGCAGTGGTATTACAAGGTAGAGGTTAGATTGTTTTGTTTATTTTAATTACTTTAACATTTCATGTACTTAGGAAACATTTGTAGTTAGAGAATGAGCTGAGGATGTCAGAAGTAGCTCATTCGATTCCTCCTACATCTTTTTTCTCTCACCCTCTGAACTGGCCTCTTGTTTCGTTTGCTGCTGCTTTGCCTGGGTCAGCTGTTCCTCCAGATCGCGTGTGCGGGCGAGGACGGACTGGACGTAGGCCTCTCTCTGCTGATCATACACCAGCCACTGCTGGTTCTTTTCAAGAGCCTGGGGGTGACATGCACAATCCCTACACTGACATACTATATTTGGTTTATTTGGACATTAGAACCATCTGGTATCCTGTGCAGCACTTAAAAAAGTGCTATGCAAATAAAATCTTGGGCCCTGGATAGTTTAGAAATATAGAATGATGAACTTCAGAAAATAATTTCATTCCTCTGAAAATGGAGTGTAATGAAATGCAATGAAGATGGCAGACTGCCAGGATCGTTCAGTGCCTCAGTTATAACACAGCTAAAACACATTTTTCAATCATAAGAAAATATGTACTTAAACAGGCACACGGAAACACACAAACAGAGAGTAAATAATTGACTGGACTTACATCTTTCAGCTGATCCTGCACCAGTGCCAAATCTGCAGGAGGTACTTGTCCATTCTGATGAGAGAAGAACACATTTTTGCGTTATACTGCATCTACTGCAGGTCTGACATACATTGGTGCCAATAATGATCATCAAATCAAGCCGTCACAAACATAAGTTAAAGTTATTCCGAGATCCAAGATAATGACCTAAGGTGACTGGGCCTTTGCTGTTCGAGCCCCCAGACGGGTGACATCTTTAGGGTCTTTTAAATCTCTTCTTTAAAAAAAAAAAAAAACACATTTATGAATATTTAATATGTTGTGTTTTATCATCCCACTTTCTTGCCATTTCATATTTTTATGTAACTTTGTTCTATCGCCTGGTGTTTTATGATCTGTCTGTTTTTATTTGCTGGTTGTTAATTCTTTCTTCTTTTTCTGTAAAGCACGTTGTAACTTTGTTAAGTAGAAGTGCTATATAAATAAACTTCATTATTATTATTATTATGTATTTTCAGTTGCACTGGTTTCTAAATAAAACAAATTGGATAAGTCCCAATAATCAAAAATCTGTGTTATGTACTAAGAAAAAACAGCTGCACTGCTCTCCGACATCAATCCGAGGAGACTGAGTTTGTTATAAAAGGATTGTCCTAATCCTTCTGCAGTACTTGAAATGATTTTTGTGTCCATCACTTTTCTGAACAAAATCTGAACACACTCAGAAGCTGGCTTGTTTAAATTATTTATCCTTTCAATTTTTAATAATGCAAGGAAAAACACTCTGGCAAATGATCACGGTATGCACAAATTTTTCATGACCTAGGGGCTTCCCTGGGGCTTATTCCTCGACACCCATCCCTAGAAGACAGTCTCATCTCATAATTCTGTCACCCTGACCCCGAGGTCTTCATGTCTGATCCCAACCAATGTGTAAGCCTAAGCAAACCATCCAGAGCACTGTCGCAACATTAAGCATCTAGATGATCTCTGTGCTAAGTCTCTGTGAGCTCTTACACTACCAGACAAACATCATGAGCTTGTCAACTTTTTCCAGATGGATTTAAATGTCCATCCCATTCGCTAAGCACGCTATTAGCTTCTGAGAATCCAGGAAGGATGAGGGAAAGGTGATGGGTCTACAGATTATTTTCTAGTAATGCGACTGGAGCTAAGCCAAGGGCCTTGAAGGTGGTGAGCGTTCCTGGAAAACAAGCATTAAGTATTCCTATGCATTTGTATACATATTAATATTTTCTAACCATGAGTCTACAAGTAGAATTGAAAACCAAAGCAGGATTTAGGGAAACAATCTGAGAACATTTAGATTCATAGACAGTATTTCCAGCATTCTGGTGACCTTTACGAGTAACAGAACAAGAGAACTTAAAAAAAAAAAACAATCTATATCCTTCTAAAAATCCCCACTTTACTTTCTTCAAACTTTCCAATTATTTTGGCTCCAGCCACGACCAACATGATGCAACCATAGTTATGTGTTAATGTGGTAAAGGGCCACATTAACATCTTTTGAGGTTTGAGTAAGAGAAGAAAACCAGGTGAACTGAGTTGGAAGCTTTCAGGAAAATAAGTTTTTTTTTTCCTCTTCTAGGGTCTGAGGTTGATTTTATTTCAGTTGAGATTAACAATGGGCCTGAAAAGACTTTTTTTCCCCCCCTCTAAAGGCAGGCATGTGATCTCTTAGTCTTCAGCTATCCCGTTCTTGAAGTCCTTACTCGTGATTTTGCCACCTAAGCCCCTCCAGAAACCAGGGAGAATCATGCTGACCGCTCTCTAACAGGAGTAGTGTGGTGAGGACCTGCTGTGTTCAAAGCATCAAAGGACTGGCCGGGAATCAGAGATGCTTTTTGATAAGGAATAACAGCCTACAAATGTGAGGAATCTGAGTGGCAACCATGTTCGCCAAAGACTCCTGCACTGATGATATGAAATATAATATCATGGGAAAAGTGTTACTTTGAATTCAGCACAAGTTGTGATTTAATCTTTCATAACTGAGGTGATTGACCAAATAATAGCATGGGAACACATGTATTTAGTTCCACTATGTTTCATTTTGAGCCATGTATTACTTGTGCCTCTTTATCATTCCAGATTTGCAAGGCAGCTCCACAGTGAAGGTTACGTCAGCAGCCGAGGAAGACAATCAGAGGTCACACAGTGCCACCTAGTGAACAAAGGAACAACTGCACCTGCATTTCCCAACAGTTCTCTTTTCATGCACTATAGTCAGTGAAATGAACATTATGTAAATCTAAGGTGCAGTAGCTACAGATCCAAACAGGCTGCCAAGACTACTCATCTGCAGAGGGAAAAACTAGACCAGTGGCAAATATCATACCAATTCTCATAAACTTATACATATACTTTTTTTCTTCAACTGTGCTAGAACCCAAGTAAATTACTCACCAAAAGTCATTTGATTTAGTCAAATTACAATTTAACAAAATGTCTACTGCATCAGCACTGCAGATAAGGAAAAAAAAATTAGAGATGGAGGATATTGAATGGGAGGCAGAGGACAGAAAACTGTGGCAGGATTTAATCCTATGCCGGGGGGGATAAAAATATGCTGTCAGAGGAGAACTCTGTTCATTAGTGATTTCTGACCACAAAATCATAACTTTTTTCTCAGGTATGCTAATAATAATCTACATTTGTCCATTTCTTTATATTTTTGTTACCAACAGTATGAAGTAAAATCATTTATAATATCCTAGGGCCAGTCACCATTAGCCTAAAACAAGTTACAGAATAAGCACTTAAATTACCAGCAAAAATAGTCAGACAAAAGGCTTTTAAGACTGCTAGTGTCCAGCTACTTCTCAAAAAACCTGGTACTGATTCCTCTGACCACAGCAATATATAAACCGATTTCTAAGCTTTCCTTTCTATTAAAAAATCCAAGAGAAAATTGTCTCAAATCAATTGTTGGAAGTCTTGATCGGTAAGAATATTTCTGAGAAATTTCAATCAGGTTTCCGAAAGCAACACAGCACAGAGACTACCTTTGTAAGAGGTATCAAATCTTGATGAAGGCTGATGCAGGTGAATGCTTGGTGCTGGTTCTGCCTGATCTTAGAGCCGCTTTTGGCACGGTGGATCATAGCATTATTACTGACAGGTTGAGAACATGAGTTGGTATCGCTGGGAATGCCCTCCAGTGGTTCCCTTCTTACTTTTATAACAGAAAATTAGTTGTTTCCGGTTATGGCTTTACCTCCTCTCAAGCATTGTCTATGTATGGGGTGCCACAGGGCTCAATTATAGGACCAATTTTATTTTCTCTTTATTTAGTCCCTTTGAGCCCAATTATCAAACAGCATGATATTTCATTTCATTGTTACGCAGATGATACTCAGCTGTACTTTTCCTACAAACCATCTGAATCAAATCAAGTTATCTTCCCTGCATAATTGCCTCGCTGCGGTTAAGGATTGGATGGCAGAAAAGTTTCTTCAGCTTAACTCCTCTAAAATGGAAGTCTTTATTATAGGCCCTGAGCACACTTACACCCAAGTTCTGCTTGCCCTTGGCACTCTAGCTCAGCATGTGGTACCCACTGCTAAGAACCTCGGAGCTATTTAAGATCAGAACCTCACTCTCAAGTCCCATGTTAAGAGGCGAGCTCAATCGTGTTTTTTCCATTTGGGAAATATCTCTAGAATTTAGAAAAGAATTTTAATGATCTTCAAAAGAGTTATTCACGCTTTTATCACTTCTTGTCTGGATTATTGTGGTGCAGTGTTTACATGACTTGGCCAAAACATGATTGCACGGCTTCATCACAAAAGCATGAACATATCTCCCCTTCACTGGCTGCCTGTTTTATCTTGAGGCCCTGCATGGTATGGCACCGAGCTACCTGGCTGAAAACCAAGAGTACAGGGTGTATTGGTTATGAAGAAGAGGAACTCTAATGGCAGTGCCAAATTCCCATGAGGTCCTCTGGACAACGTACCACCATCTGGGTTTCCAGGGACTGACAGCGGGCAGAAACAGTCACCAGCTTGTTTTTCAGGTTCTCCGTCTCCTGTGACAAGCTCTGGAACAACACGTCTCTCTGCTCCGCATCCTTGTTCCGCTGCTCCAGCTGGGCCTGCAGTGATGCCACCACCTGAAATACAAAACATTAGGAAATGAACGATAACACGACTACCTTGTAACTACAACAACCTTGTCAACCTGATTGTTTAACCTTTATTGAAGTAAGGACTGTTTGCTAAATATATTTGTTCCTTTCCGCGCAATTATCGGCTTCACAAAAATGACATTACATGGCTGGCTGGGTCTGCCCATCAAGCAGCTCTGGTTTTAGCACGTCTGTTGATAAAAGCTAATGAGGAAGAGGCAATTGTGATTAAATCACATCACACACACGCACACACACACGCGCACACACACACACACACACAGTCTCGAAAAACAAATAGCTGATATTCCATTTACCAGCATGCCATCTCCAACTTTTAGCCTGATGTCATTCTGACTAGCCTAAATTAGAAAACAATTTTTGCAACAATAGAAAAGAGATTTCAGTAGAATAAGCAGCAACCTCAAATAGACAGCATCAATTTCCACAGCAGTGTCATAAACACTCGCAAGTTGTAAACGCTAACAAGCACACAGACCCACCACCATGAAACATTTTTGGGTTATAAATATCAAGTGAACTGCATACAGACCATGGGTTGTTTTTACTGGCTGTCTAAACTTCACTTAGCTGAGCTGCTGTCAAAATAGGATAGAAGCTATTTCCCCCCAACTGTTTTTGTGGCAGCTCAGAGGAATTCTAGTGTGAGTTTTTTTTTTTCTCCTTTCTGACAGTTGTCTGCTGCCAGCAATACATATGCCACCAATACCATGCCAAAAGTGCAACAAATCTAAACAAGTTCAGGAGTACTCGCAAAGACATAGCTGTAGGTGCAGTATATTCCTTCACCCTAGGCAGAAAGCTGCTGCTTAAGGGTGTCCAAATATGTGTATCTGTGTGCAGGTTTACAGACAGCTTCCTGGTGGATGTATCTGTACCAGTCTACTCTAAATAACGTTTATGTGTATATTTCTGCAGAGATGTCTCAAATATGTGCACACATACCTCTCCTCCTTTCGCTGTCAGCTGCTGTCTCACAGTTTCCAGTTCCTGCTCTTTGACCAGCAACTGTTGACTATTCTTTTCTCGTAGCGTCTCCAGGGAAAGAATCCTCTGAAACCATCCACATAAGATACAGAGGACAGACAGGCAGGACATTCTGAAGTTAACCCTAAACTTGTCGGTGTAATTGATAAACAAACACTTTATTTACCTCTAGCAGCTTGCTTTTGTCTGAGTCAGGTGGCTTGACGTGTCGTTTGGCCAGTTCGTCAATCTTCCTCCTGAGGTGAGCGTTCTCCTTCCTGACTTTCTCGAGCTCCGCCTCAGCTTTGGAGGCAGAGCTGCTAGATTTGAAACCCAACTTGGTGACGATTGTCTCTTTTGCACCTTTAGATGTCATAGCTGTTTTTGTTGGTGCAGGGGTGGTAATCTGGACAACAACAGGGAGACAAGCAATTTCACAGACTGACTCATATAAAATCCAGCAGAGAGCATTTAAGATGGTCATTCATTCTGAAATGATTTGTAAAAAAAAAAAAAAAAAAACACTAACTGAAGGGAAGCTCAAAACACACCCTTAGCTATGAAACATCCCTGCTGTAAAAGTAAAGTAAAAAGGTTGACGCAGAATATAGAAGTGCTAATGAATATTAATATTACATTATTCAATACATCTTACAGTTTATTGGCGCAAATTAGTAGAAAATAAACAGATTTGCCTGTACATCACACCTTAAATCTTTCCAGTCTGTGTAAATTTAACTAGTTATGCTGAATACATTCCTAATTTCACCATCATACATCCCTCACATACATTACCGTGGTCGGTTATTTCAATATAAACATATATTAAAGAGATATGTGCGCAATAAAGTTCACTAACGTTTCACTGAGGATTTCCTTGCACCTGTCTTTTAGTTGCTAGCTAACATTAACTAACGTAACATTGTCTTAATTGCCAGCGGACCACTTTTAAACCTAACTATGAAAACAACGATCATTAAAAACATTTAACACTCACAGACGAAGAGAACAACAGATATCCTCTGAAAAATATCCTGTTTGTGACGAGAAGACCGTTTACGAACCAAAGCAAACGCTTTCGTTTCCTGAAGTTTGAATTGCGGCGCTTTGACGTCATGTCCGTAATGTTCGCCGGGGTGCGTGTGTTTAGGTAATCCGGCGTGTCTCAAAACGTGACATGGTTAGGCGGTGCAATGCAGAAAATAGCGATTTTTAAAAGTTATATTACATGTTAATTTAAGCTACTATGATTATATAGCATTCCCTTTAATAACTTTTACAATAAAATGAGTTAGAAATGAGTTTTTCATCTGTTTGTGGTGATAAAATGTGTGCTAAGCCCTTGCTCCGGGCTGCCCGTTGCATCGGATGAAGCGAACGGATAGAGGAGCGCTTGACTGCCCACCCAAAAGTGTTTTCGTCGTGAGTCTGCTGGCTGTCTTTAATAGTAGTATATTGTAGCTATTAGTTTCGTGGTCATGGTAAGTGTCTGTCATATAACCTTTACAGACACCTCATTCTGGTAGACATTTAATGGAGACTGCGCTCTCAGGAAACAGCTTGAATGCAAGTCTGGTATTTGATAATAGCAAACGCTGCATCTATCAAGGAGCATCATAACAGAGTGCAGCTGTGGCTACAACAGGAAATTAACCACCGTGGACCCATTTATAGTAGCCTCTTGTATGTCTGCGACTGTGAAATGTCAATTATGGATATATTTAAATGTGAGGAAATATTGCACCAATCAGGTTTTCTGGCTCAGACTCAGTCTGCATTACTAACCTCTGTGTTTTAACAGTGACACAAAATGTGAAAGTGTACACCGAGCATCAACAGTAATTTTGCAGCGAGCTTATAACACTGTGCGTTAGACTGTGTGTGTGTCTGTGTGTGTGTGTCTGTGTGTGTGCACGCAGCCTACAAATCATCCAGGTGTACATCCAGGTGTGTAAAAGGCTTAAAAAATGCAAAGGTGAAGAGACTCACTGGCGGCAAAGGGAGGAGCTGTGTGGCTGGTGTGTGATTTTCCCCCCTTTTATTTAGTAGCCTAATTATGATGACTTTTGTATAAATACTTTCCATGAGCTACACTGGGCTCACATTTGAATAATGCTGAATACAGAACTGGACTGCAGGCTTGGGAATTTCATTATTTCTTAGAATTGAAAAACCAATGAGCAATCGCTCCCTAAATGAATTTTTGTGTGAGAAATGCCGGGCAGACATGACCTTGGGGGAAAAAACTGAGGATACTTGGGCCTTTTTTCTATCACTGCATAATAATTACATGTTATGTAATACTTATGCTTTGTAAGTCAGGTCACTAGTATAATATTTCATACTCTAGCATGGTCTATCAAGTATGTTAAAAAAAAACATGTTTACACAGACCGTAAAATGAAGTTGCAGCTAAACCCCACTGTAAACCTTCTTTATTCAAACAGTATCATCAAGGCCAACAGAAAATAAGTGAGACTCAGTATGTGATAGATAGATTATTAATTATTCAGGTGATTATCTGTGTATTTCATCATATCCATGTCATCTTGTGGTCCATCTTATATCCCCATAGTACAAACCAAGATAATCTGTCCAATAAATCAGTATTATTGCTTAGTGATCTATTCTGTACTGTTGAATTCTTTAACTCTATTACATCAAACAATATATTCATTAATCACAGTTAAACATCAAATCATAAAAAAAACAATAGTCAGTGTGAGGAAACTGATAATTTTCTTTCTAAAAGCAGTAAATCCAGATTGCCGCCTCACTGTCTGCAATTTACTTTCTGCCTTGAAAATCTAGGCTACAGATAGTGTGCTTATGGTTCAGACAATGTTTCATAACAGGGGAAACAATAGCTTGTCTTCTTTCCTGCACTTTTGTGCTCTGGGATCCAAATTTTTAGTTGTCGCCTTGTTTTTCCCACATACACCGCAGTCATGCCACAGGGGCATTTAAGCATAAATAACTCCAACAGCAGCACACATAATGCATTTTTACACCAAATGCTTGGCCTGAATGCATTACTTCAGTTCCTCTATGTTGCGAAACCTTATTTCAGTGGACACATGAGTAATAAGGCGAATTGAAGGCGTTATGGAGTGTGAAAAAGCATTGCAAGTAAAACTCAAAAAGCCCTTTAAGGTTTTGTTTGTGTGCAAAGAAATGATGAAAATACCGCTCTGTCTTACATCAGAGGCCAGTGTTTACATATTATGGGTTTGATTTGATTTGACAAAAGGTGAAAAAAATTGAAATAAATACACATGAATGACTTTTATTTGACTTACCCACTAGCCGCGTTAGATATTCTTTAGACCTCTCTCAGGCTTTGTTGCAGCTATATCACAATCAATCCGTTTGTACGTTAGTAACCCCCTGATGAAACCTTTAAGTTTAAGTTCTTCTGACTCTGCCTCCAAGTCTTTAGTAGAGGAACAAATTCTTTTCAACTCATAAAACTGACTGAAAAGGTAGACCTTGTATAATTTGCCTTCATTGAAAATTGCTCATAGCCAACAGAGTGTTTCTGTCAGTGGCCTTGGTGGCTGTTGACAACTGTGAACTACAGTATGTGTACTTGAATCTACAAAATATGATTAGATTCAGAATTGCAACTCATATCAAATGTGAGAGTTGGCTTCAAGTTGCTCAAATAAACTTTGAGTTCTTCCAGCCTTTTCAGATTGCCACTGAAAACATTTCACCAACATATCTCCCCCCAGAGTTGAATGTATTGTGTTATTTGTTGTATACACAATGCTTTTCTAACTTCCCTATAAAGTAGCATTATTGGGGGACTGTGCAAAACTTGCTATATGTTTGTGGGAAAAAGGGTTACGGTAATCAAAAATGTAATTTCTGATGGCAAAATTTACAGTCTACAGAGTATATTTCTTAAAACGTACAGTATATGAAGCTGCTTTTGTGCCTCTGATGGATTTGATAGATTGATTTTATTGGTGTCCAATCTCTCTACTAGCTAACTATTCATAAAAGTAGACATTACCTTTGTTTGATATGGTTTCTCACATTTTATTGACTTTGGAAGTAAGTTAAAAATATTTATATTTATAACAACATGGATCTGTGTGAGGCCTTTCCATGGCTGAGCCAATAATGGCCTGGCTTGGATCCCAAGATGAATTTTGTTCTGGTTCCATCAAAGCGAGGTATCTCTAGCTGTGCTCCCTGGAGAGAAGTGGAGAGATGGAGAATACTTCAATATGTGGGGCGCCAAAGCTCCAGAGTCAGCTTTGACATGATATACGGTAGCAGGAAAAGTCTTCCCTCCAGGTTTGTCCAGCCAGCTAATTAAAGATTGCAGCTAGACAACAGCATGACAAGTAACATGTCACTAATCTGAATTAGGGCGAAACCTATAAACAGGCTATAATTTATCTGGACAGTATGACATTAAAAGCGTTTTTTCGTTGTCACCATCCATCTCTTCGTTGATTCACAGAGCTGCGAGACTCTCAGCCTGGCTCCAGGTTTCCTCAGCAGGGCTAGGAGGGAGCTTGGCTCATGGATCAGTCTCCTGGTGAGTCATGTCTGCATCATCAGCAGAGCACGAGCAGCTCCATCACTTTGCAGGAGACCACATGCTGACTGGCATCAGTGACTGGCCTCGCTCCTACCGCCTGGGGTCGGGTCACTGACCTGTGAGAGGCACGCGTCTGTCCCGCCTTACACCACCGTGCCAGAAAAGCGCACATTCTGTCAGTGCAAGAGATTTTGTGCCCCGCAGAGAGCCATAATGTATGAGTGAAATCACCTTGATTAGATTAAATCATATAACACTTTAATGAAACTGGGCGGCTACAGCAGCGAGTGAAGCAGTGTGGAGTTTGCATATTCTTGTGTTTATATGGGTTTTCTGTGGATGCGCTAGTTTTATCCTGCATTCAAAACAGAAGGAGGTCTGAGGTTGATTCCCCATGTGACCCTGGAAAGGATAAAAGTTAAGTAAGAGAAAAGTACAACTTCTAACAACTTCAACTTGGAAATAATAAATAATGTGCAAAACAGAGATTCCAGCATTAACAGCATGTGCAAACCTGCAATAGTAGCAGCAAAACTACATAAAACCCTGAATATTTAATAATGATTCATTAAAATTTTTTGAACATTTACAAACACTTTGAAGTGACACATCAACTAGTGCTCCCAGTAAATGCAACTAGACAACACCACCTGTACGAGTGCGTCTGAGCAAAAAACTAAATCATGCTTTAAATAAAAGGATGAGATGAAAGACACCAGGCCAGTGTTTGGGAGATAAAGACTCTGCTCACTGTATTGACTGTGACACTGGCGCAACTGTGAAAGACTATGACACATTTCAGGTTCATTTCGCCACAGAAAACTCCACGTACAAATCAGCAATCTGCCTTCCCAGACTGAAAATGAAAGAGCAATGTAACATTTCGCAGCAGCACAACTCAATTAAATGGCTGACATTTCCTGTCTGCATGACTGAGCATCCTAAACATCTCCCAATTTTTTAAAAATTTATTTAATTTGTTAACCAGCTTGACCAGGCACCTCCTTTATAGTTCTTTCTGATGGGGAAGTTACCTGACATACTGGATGAATATCACTGCATGAGTGAGTTAGAGGAAAGAAAAGATGCTGCACACTTAAAGGCATGAGGTCAAGCATAAACACCTCAGCAAACATACAGTATGTGATAATATTGTAATATTGACTTTTTGCTGATTGGTTTTGCACATTTCTTCTGTGACTGAATGATCTCATTGCTGTAATGCTGTAATTAACAGCTTTATGACTGACAGAAGGGTTTAAATTTGTAACTGGAAGACAAGATATTGATAACTATTCTTTCATCTAAGTCAGTGATCTCACACACTTCAGTGTAGCGTCAAATCTACGATTTAAAATCTGTTGGACTTTGAACTACACTGTTTTTTTTTAAATAATTTATTTGATTTCTACATTTTGCATGCAGCTGGTATCAATCTCGTAGTATCACTAATAAGGATTACTAAAAACGTGTTATCATTAAAGCTTCACTTCACTCAACGTTTTTATATTAACAACTTAAAAAAGCACTGTGTGCAATGTGAAAAGTATCACTTGTAATGATGAACCTACCTGCAGAGAGCTGTCGCTTGACTCTGCAGCCCCCCCCCCCCCTTCAGTTTTTGCATCTGTCAGCTCGTTGTTTTGGTTCAGTCTCACCACTCTCATCAACCCTATTTCCATCAGGTGTTTTCCACTAAAAAAAAAAAGCTCTGATGAACGCACCACGCTCCCTGTCTAGCACCAAATGGCAGACAGACAGAGTAGCTGGCCAACACATTGGAGCATTTAGCAGGTAAAGAGTCTGCAGGTCTAAATAAAAAGTATGTTATTCTCTCTTTCTTCTTCTTCCTCACTCACTTTTTGCCATCATCATCTCACACTCTCTCCCTCTTTGTTCTCACTTTCAAACAGTTTGATCCTACATCTTCCACTTTCCTCCATGTCTCTCCAATGATGCTTAAATGATTTTTCACTGGCTAATCAGGTCACCGCTGCTCACTGCTGGGCGATATCGACTTAAAAAAAAAAAACGCCACAAGGATTGAAACGGTTTTCATGCAATATAGATATTATAGTCTTTTTTCAGCAGTGAGTTAAACACCGTTTATGTCAGTACTGTGAAATATTACACTTTTTTTCCCCTGCGAATGGCTGTATGACATTAGTTTATCCTTGCCTAAGAAACACATGCATCCACGCCTCCTCGTTTTGTGTGTGCCCTTGTGAATCAACTAGTCTTATTTCAAACCTTCGTGGTCTAATGATTGAATTATTGCTCTTCACCCTCCACAAAACCAGCCACAGCCATGCATGTTATGACCCACTGTACACACCAATGAGCCGGAGTGGAAGCGAACAGAGAGAGAGAGAAAGCAGGAAAGATTGAGATGTGACTCAGACCGTGAGTTTGCAATCAATTAAGGGCCTAATAGATATTCCCTGGGCCTCTGTGTTTCAAGGAGAAAGAAAAACTTATTTTCAAGACCCTGAAAGCTTGATTAAATGTTCCACCCGATGACATTAAGAAAGGACTGGGATGGATATTTTTGTGTTGCCATAAAATAAACAGCCATTATCGCACCAGTGTAATAATAATGTTCAACAGAAAATACTCATTACAAAATCTAATTAATGAACAACCAAATCCTGCCAAGCCCAACTCAAGCTGATTGCAGGCTTGATTTCCCCATGCTGTTCCATGGTGGGCAAATTTAACAGAGATAAGGCTAATGAACTGCTCCGCTTTTCTACCACAGGAAAAAAAAAACAAAACAAAAACAAAACAAGCGCACACTGTTTGAGAGTTTATTAGAGTTTCGACAGCTGGAGAATGAATTAAAGTAAGTTATATTGTGTTCCTGTGTGTGTGTGTGTGTGTGTGTGTGTGTGTGTGTGTGTTCCCTGCTGTAGTTGAGCCAAGTCCAAGCCTGAATTAACAGGAAGTCAGTCTCAACTAATTGTATGAATTGTATTCAAGTCCAAATTTGAGTCAGTTTGTGTTCAACTAATCCATGATGGAACAAATTAACAAGAGGTGGGAAAAAGGGTCCCCTAACCTTGAAGATCTGCTCCAGAAATGTTTTAAGACATATAAAAAAATGTTCTGCTTTGAATAATAATTTGTCTGATATGGTTTTTCCACCCAAAAATAAAATTACTTTGTTAAAATCCTTAAAATTACATCTCCTCCTCCTCCAAAATCTATGAATATGCAAATATTTTCCATTTCAGAAGTTTAGCTGCTGGATACAAGATGTCTCCTTCTTCACTGTAACGTCCATTCTCAGTGTTCGTGCGCTGGAGGCTTCAAGTTTCCACATCACACTTGCGCAAGTTTCATACTGGACCACGACTGGCTCCAAAGTAGTTGTGATGTCACAAATCGTGCTCGTAAGTACGCGCCTGAATTTCAGCGAGCACGGAGAAACTTTCTCCCTTCAGCAGATGAATGTGAAAACCGTTTTCTGCACATACATCATTCATCAGTGAAGCTCAAACGTCCAACTGAAGTAATAATAAGCACAACACATTTTTCAGTGGAGGATTTTAACAAAGTAGTAATTTTAACCCAAATCATAACCTTTCACTAACCCTAGTCGTTTTTGTGACGGTACCAAACCAGACGTTGACCATACCAATGCAAGATGAGAAAACTTTTTATTTTTGACACAGCGATGTCATCCTGTCAACATGTGTTGTTGTGTGGGCATGGACAAATAATGTCTGTCGCTTAATTGTTAGAAACCAACTGCTGGTGGCAAAAAATGTTTAAATGTTAACAAGTAAAAATTAAACTGTCGAGAAAACAATCTCACCAAATCGACCTCATGACCTTCACCAGATGAGAGTAGTTGGCTCTGTTGCCATGGCATTGTAGATGTTGAAATTGTAGTTTTTTCAGAACACTTTGAGGCACCTACACATTATACCCCTTGGCTGAAGGGAGAAACGAATATTGACAGATAAAAAACACATGTGTTGTTTTGTCTAAGAGTAAATTAACATGCTCACATTCTTAAAATCCACACTTTGATGTGTATTCTGACTCGGCCAATCAAACTTGACCCTGCCCAATGCTGCTCTGGTTGCCGTATGGTTTCTACTACTCCTCAACAGTTCTCCAGATTGCAAATGTGAAGCTGAGAATGTGAGTGAGTAGCATCTGTGATCAGCAGCCCTGTCAGCAGTCAGAAAATAGGGGTTTATATTGGCACAATTGGCTCAGCATTACTACTGAGAATTCTTACTTCTGTAGCCTTACAGAGACAATCACACTCCTCACTCACACAAATTGGAGTTAAATAGCTTGAAATATGACAAAAGACCAAACATCAAATGTTAAAAGAAAAATACTTTTTGCTAAAAAAGATTATAATCATGAGGTTTTTGTTCACCTTCATGTTTTACTTCTTTTAATTTTACAATCTGAGGTGGGTCAACTTACATTCTGTGAAAAGGTGAACTAAGACTTTTTAATTTTCCCTTTTTTCCTTTTCTTTGTAACAACTTGCCTTGAAATCTTCCAGTTTCCTCTCTGTGAGGATAATCTTACATCATATGAATGGTGATCTATCTTAGGAAGTCTCTGAGGCAAAGTTTTTCCTCTCTTAAGAGGATGAAAGATTATTGTGAGATTCTTGCCCTAGTCAAGGGAGAGCTTAAGCGGGCGACATCATTAGTGTAAAGAATGATCATCATCTACGTCAGACTGTCACTTCTTTTGAGTCTTTGCCTCCTTCCGCAATCACTGAAGTCCCCAAGCCCTCTCTCCTGTGCCAAACCTCTCCCATTCTGAGCAGTGCTGCAAAAATCTTGCTCATCCATTTGGCCACAAGAAACTGAACTCCTCGCTTTGCATGGACTAAAACAAACCTCTATGAAGAGGCACGATTACCAACACCTGTCATGCAAATGAGGTTGTTGCAATTTTGATGCTCTCTGAGGCCTGGATTGTGCCCAAAACACCTCATTAAATGGAAGGAAAAAAAAGACGGCTCATCACGCAAAGCATAAAAACAACCAAAGAAGAGTTCAGTCCATCATGTCACGCCTGGTCGACTTCATGTTAAATTGTTGATTGTGATGTATTTTCCTTTTAAATCTTTGATTGCCTAGTGTCTATCCTCGCCTCTGAAATATATAAAGGAAATTCATTAAACTTCACCACCTTCCTGCTCTTAAGCACAGACACAACCACACGCAGGCTACATCAAAAACAAAGAAACTGTTTTCACTGCAGCCTCACTGCAGCCATTATAATATTTATACAGTACCTCGAATCTGATTTAACCTGAGGGGGCAGGCTGTAAATGACCTGATGTCTCATCGACTCACGAAAATCAGTATGTAGTTATAAATACAAATCTTCCATCAGGTCAGCTGAATTTGTTATGGGTGTCAATCTTTGTAACCTTGAATCGTAGTTTCAGTCTGAGGCAGTGTGTGCTGACTTACCATTACTAACTGAACAGCTGCCAAGAATGTACAGTATCGCTGCATCCACATGAATTTGAGCTTGGTTTTCTTTAGGCAAGGGCTTGATGACCCATTATGAAAATACTGTATCTAACATCGGTTATAAAGTCTATTATATCATAGTCTTCTGATAATTACGGCAAAGGCAACAAATATCTGTACAAACACAGACTAAATGTGTTAAACTGCAACCTCTTGCTCACTTATTGATGAGATTTGGATGAATTGCCAGGGTAGCTGTTTAAAGTTGCATTTGTAACACCAATACAGCTAGCATTAACACAGCCCAGACTGCCAGTTCTGGAGACAATCCAAAGTGCTTCAGTATACAGACAGACAGTTTTGCTAATTATGCAGTTTTGCTAATTATACTATACCTTCTCGGGTACAGTAAGTCTCCTCTGGTGCACAGGACATGTTTAAAACATTATGGAAGCACTCTCTGCTGATACACTTTCAAACTCAAATTTCACCGCTCACAGGACTAAATGTTAATGTTTTTGCATCCTTGCTGTCAACTTTATGTGTCTTACATTACACAAATGCGTCTGGTATCAAGAAAAAAAAAAAAGGTTTGCCTGCCTGTTAGTGGCACAAAAAGGCACACTGGCTGACATGTAAAATTACTTATTATAGTTCTTCCATCTGGATGTTTAAATTTTTAGGAGGCAGAGTAGTGGATGTGAATTTAAACACATCCATTAAATTTGGTCTCTGGGACATATGGTCTCTGTGCTTTAGACTTTTTCTTCTGTATTTTTTGCACAAAGAGAAAAGCCTAAAAAAAAAGCCCAATATAGTTTGTTACTTGGACGTGAGGGACAGCAATACTCAAACAATGACATTTTTACATACAGTATAATCAACACTGTTACGGCTGTACACCAGAAAAACACAATTAAATTGTTGTGAACTTTTGCATAAACTTGTACCATGATATAACTTTTACAGCTGTGAACAACATGAGTTAGTCTGAAACCACAGGCTTGAATCACTGAGTCATTTATCACATTTCCGTAGCAATCAGTCAACAGCTGGCCGAGGCACCACTAACATAGTCAGCAGCTATTGTACATAAAAAAACAGAATTTGGACATTTATGTATTAAAATTGAAGACAAAAATTCATAATTTTTGAAAAAAACAAGCAAAATAGAAATGTAAAAATCCATAAAGTTGAATTGCAAGGAGCAGAATATTAACTGAACTCCCTGACAAAGGCTTATGTTGTATATTATCAACATATTAGCCTGTAGACTGACCAACATGAGCCAAAATGTTCATTTATGTATATTTACTACCTGTAAATACCTTATTTGTGAGGAGAGTGTCCCCACAACCATGACATAATGAGTTCTTTAATCTTCCTCAGAGGTATATTAACACTTTTCTTGTGCTTTTCACCCAGTTACAGGCCTCCCAGCCAGGGCTGCATCAGCTATTTTTTATTATCGATCAACCTGTTGATTAGTTTGTCTAATTAATCGTTTAGTTGATCAAATATTAGAAGAGTAAAAGTAGAGTCCAAGATGACATCTTCAGATTGCTTGTTTTGTCTGAACCAAAGGTCTAAAACTCAAAGATATTCCATGTACAATGATATAAAATAGAGAGAAAAACAAGAAAATCCTCTCATTTGAAAAGCTGGAATCCACAAATGATCATCATTTTTTTCTTGATGACAATTAAAATAAATGACAATTAAATCTAAATGACTTTATTTTCTGTCAGTTGACTCATCGATTAATCTGTTAACTACTCTCAACCATATGCATCATTTACCCCAACAGTCTCAGTCCCACGGACACACTGTTAGCTTGCAGCGAAAACTTTTGACACTTTGTTTGTTTCTGTCTCTGGATGCACGAACATTTCTCCTTGAACATTTTTCCACTCTTTTACTCCCAAATCAAACATTATATGAGATTTCATTGATTACACACCTGATTGGCCATTATAAGTCTGAAGATGAGTTGTGGGAGCACTGCCATGGCTCCAGAGTACTACGACTTAATCACTTGCTAAATCACTACAATTTTGGTACATTTCTCTGTTTCCCTAATCACTCTCTGCATCTTTGATTTAAACTTCAAAATCCTCTTCCTGGATTTCTCTAATCGGGTTATATGGAGAACGAATTGGAAAGCTTTAAAATTCTCTTGTGGGTTAAATGTCTAATTATACCCAACACACACCCCGCTTTATAAGAAATGCCTGAGACACTTTGCAGAAAAAGTGAAACACTTTGAAACACTGAAAAGGTGAACAGACTGGTTAAAGAGTCGTTACTTGGCAGAACAGCACCTGAGAATTTTACTTTCTCCCACAGACTATTGTGTTAAATTGTGCCTAACTACACAATATGCCAGTTATCTCTGATCCAGTGAAGAATCAGCATTAAATCCTGAACAAGGTAAGGTATTTTCATTATTAACACTCCTTCAGGCAGGGTTTACTTCCACCTCATGTCACCATTGGCCTATTCTTCCGCAGCATGACTTTTCCATTCCTTCAGTATCATTTTAAAATTCATATCTGTCGATGCTGGGGATGGAAAAGATCATCAGAAAGATTATTGCCACCGTTTTTCTGAGAGCATTTCTGTTGTAGATATAAAAATTTGATTCTTTTGGATTGATTTCATCCTTCAAATTTGTCAGTATTTCTTGTCTCAGTATTGGAAGCCTCATTCCAGCCAGGGTGGAAACTGCAAAAAGAAAAGGACTTACCTGCCACCATAATTCCTGAATTGAGCAGAGACGAATCTTATTGTTTCTCTTAAATACTGAAAGTAGTTTGTAAAGACTGCCGTTTTCAGACATAGTAATAAAATCCCCTGTGGTACCTGTTCCAGAGGCCATTAGGTTTTTCAACCGAAATGAGCCATCCAGCAGTGCAGAGAGAGAATTTTTTAAAAACTTTTGGTTAATAACCTCAAGTTTACTGTCAGAATTTGATCTCATACAATAACAGATGAAAGAATGTGGATTTACATTTCAGTCAGAGACGCTTACATCAAGGAATAGGCTATTTATAGCAAACAGTGATACAGTTAGATTTGGCGGGAGAGGCTTTGCTCTTGAGGGAGCTCTCAAAGAATCCAAGCAGGAACAAGGACTCTGCTGGTAGAACTTGGCCCTAAAATAAATACATACATGAGCATTATATTATTGTTAAAATCAACAATACTTACCTTAACACATAAGGTGGAGTCACTAATCCGCTGATGAATGAGTCAATCTGACAATGCAACGCTTTATTCCATATAACTTCTTCAGTTGACAGTTTTTAAGGTAATCTAATTGGACAAATAGTATCACATAATATATATAAGACTGTAGGTTCTATTCATCATAAAACATTCAGAATAAATACATTTTAATACAAAATGATGGCACAACTAAATGTAACTTCTTTTTTTAATCATGATTCATCCTTTTTTTCAGTTTGCTTGGTGAAAGTGTCATTATCAGCACACAAAAAGAACAGTGTCTTTTTGAAAATCTTTCTAATTCTCTATGTATTTCCTTTTGGTAAAATTATAACATCAGTATTCACTGTTATGCTGATGATATACAGTTCTACCTCACTGTGAATTGCTGTTAGTGCACTTAGACACCTTGCAATGTCTCCTAACATCTTAAAGTGGAAATGGACAACTTTTCAACTCCCCCCCAGCGTTTCCAAGTGGTACTATTGTGTGGTAAGTGGTAAGTGGTACATCCAGATTGCTTTCTGTTTTCCTCAGAGCCCAGCTCCATAAAGAAAAGATTAACACCACTTTGGAAATAATAAATATTCAACCATTTGTCACTTTCACCACTTCTCATTTTAGAAAGGCCACTGCAAGAAAATGTGTTGTTTGTTTAGATTATCAAACAAACAATGGATCAAATTTGTTTTTGGCAGTGTTAGCGTTAGCAAAAAATTTGTCTGTTCCTACTTTAAAACTACATAATAATGAATCAGAAATCATCTGATTCTATTTGTATTTTAGGACAGAGTCTGTAACTTTGATGAACAAAGTTTCTGCCAACTTAAAATCGAAAATTAAGCAATTTTCTTTACTGGACAACTCTTGTCCACATGCATCACAGACAAGATCAATTGTGATACCTTCCTCACTATCACTGGCCTTCAGTTCCCCTCCAATCTACAGGGCTGACTGTTCTGATTCACTCTCCCCCACTTTTTATCAGCATTGTTTTGTCACAGCAGTCATTCAGCAAAGAAGCTCTGAACACACAGTGTATTCTACCTGCCCAGCACCAAACAGCAGACAGACAAAGTTAGTGACTACTTGGTGAACATAGCAGCTGAAGAGCCTGATATTTACCTCTGGGGTTTTGAGAGCAAAACAGAGCTAAGAAGGAGAGTGAATATTGGACTTACATTTTAGGTGGACACAGAAACAACTCCAAATGAATACTACTGTTGCTCCGTGGCTGCCAGTTGTGTAAATAGGCAACTGTATGCTAACAAGTTCGCCATATCAACTGAAAGCTGATTATATGTCAGTGTTGTGTTTTACGCTTTGTTTCCGCTTAACCCAAGTGGCCAAAAAACTTGAGGGCGTTCACATCCAAACTGGGTGAACAGTGTAAGGATTGCAGATGTGTTTATACATTACATGCCCAATTTTAGGACAATAGAGCAGGAAATGATTCTCAACTTACAGCCAAAGCAACTCAGACAGTGTCGGGCAAAACAGTTGGATGTTTATGATGGGCCAAATCCAAAGTTCTTACTAACTACTAGTCAGTTTCAAACTAGCGAGTTACTAGTTGGGTTGCACAACACTTTAGTATTGTGTAAATAGGTTGCTTTTAATTTAAACTGGCCAGATATTAGCAAGCTAATGTAGCACTTTGTCAGTTGGTTCAGTTAAGTAGCTTACGCAGCAGTGACACCGGGCACTAAGTAGGTGCAAATATTTAGTAACAACTAATCTCTACGTAAGAACTAGTTTGTGTGGTGCAACCAGTTTTAATTTAGTGATACGTAAATCTCCACTTTGTAAACACTAACGTTATAACTAGGCTAAGTTTGAACTTACGAAGAGATGAAGCAGCTGGCTCCTGATCTTTTCTGTGGTGTCTTACTTGCTCAGGATGAGACAAAAGGAAAGAAAAAGGGAAGGTGGCGGCGTTTTGTAACTGCTGTCAAAATGAAACACTCCTGAGAATGTTAAAATGTGCAATCGTTTCATCATTGCTCACACAAAGCTCTGTTCAGTTGTGTCAAATTAACAAGCAGGGGAATGGCTCTACATAGATGAATACGAAACATGTCACGTCCTTCCCAGTTTTCTCTACAACTTCATCTTAGAACACAATTCTTCCATTTTACCACCAAGAGGCACTATCTCAATGCAGCCTTTAATCATTGGTATCCATACATGGAAACCATACATTCACCTGCAGAGAAATCCAAGGCAGACGTGTCAGCTCTTTTGGGGATTCTCACCACCGGCTGCTCTCTCATCTTGTCATCCCTCCTGCCCAGATTTCAGCCCTGCCTTGGCAGGCATTTTTCAAGCCTGTGGAAAATTCTCTGTGAAAAATGACCAGCAAGAGGAAATTAAAGAGAAAAAGAAATGACGGGAAGAAGTGAGACAAGTGCCTGAGGGGGAGCAGATTCATTTGAATTGAAAATTAAGCTGACCAGAGTTTAAGCAAGCAGAGCACACCTGAATTGGGAAGTTTACGCTATGTGCAAACATCTATGCAAGCAGACACATTCTCTATTCACCCCAACCCTCTCTGTCTTTCTTGCCAATTTTCTAGTAAAGTATCTTCCTATCTGAACATTCTCTGCTTTTATATCTAAGATAAAAAGCTTTTTAAATTTTCCTTTGGACATTTTCATAAGCTATTCAATCATGTGATAGAACAATTCCTACGAGCCCATTTAAAAGCACACTGAATGAACATTTGTGAAAACACATTTATGGAAAAACACACAGCCTTAGTTTTGATGGTTAAGTGTATGTGAAGGTGCAGTGCAGCAGAGCCGTTCCTGACCTCCCTGGGCCCTAAACAAAATTCTGCCTGATCCGTGAGCCATGTAAACCATTTGCCATTGCCATACAGTCACACCTGACACCCCTGTGCTCCCACTACAATCCTCCCTCCTTTAAGACAGTTAGCTCCATCTCTCAGTGTAAGAATAAGTAGGTCTAGAGTATACAGAACAGAATGAGGTATAAACAAACAATATTTATTGAATAGAACATTTTCTGTAGAATCTTAAGTGAATATTAACATTAACATAAATACGATATTGTAGAAAATAATAAAATACAACACTGAGCTTTGGCTCTGCTGCCTGGTAATCAGTCCAGTCCTCACAATATTATACAATTAGCATTGGCTATACAATGGAAGCATAAGCCTATAGGCTATGGCTGCAGCTATATGTCTTAAAATAGTCAAATAAACCCTATAGAGCTGTGTGATTAGCTTTGGTTCCCTCTACAGCCTGGGCATTTTCAGCATCAGCATGGGCACCAGTCTATCTGGACTGTCTGGAAGAAATTGAAAGTATGTCACATAGTTAAGCAGTCATTTACACAAATGCACCTCTGCCATACAATCTTAAATGTTACTAAGTGTGTAAACGTTTGAATTAAACTCTTACCATCAAAATATTCCTCTTCTGCACTTTCTTGAGGCAAAATCATCAATGATGTCATCATAGGACATGTGTTTCCCCACGTCATGATTTATGCTCATGATGGCCAGACCACTCAAATGTGGCATGTGACATGGAAGACCTCTGGTAACTTTTGATGGGCTTTAATTTTAAAAGCTCCTCTCTGCCGATGCTGCTGTTACTGGTAGGGTGACTGCAATTCTTAGGGCTATCCAAAGGTTAGGATAGAGTTCCTCCAGGTTTTTCTCACAGATAAAGGAAAGCAGCTCAAAGGCAGTTATCTTATCTGATGGCAGATCAGGTAAATTCTGAATCTTGTGTGCCAGATCCATTTGACTGATGTCACAGTCATCTCTGAAGGTTGGTTGAGTGTTTTTTTTAAACTTCCATGCATCCTTTAAAGATTCACTGGACATCTGAGAGGCAGTGCTAAAGTTCATATATTTGGTTCTCACCTGGTGTTTCAAATCTCTCATCCATGGATGTCACAGCAGAGCTGACCACAAGGTTGAAGTAGTTGACTTCAAGGTTTTTCAGTGCATCAGTCACTGGTTCATTAGGAGCCTCATAGCTGAAATGCCTCTTGCTGTTTCTCAGTCTCTTCTCTTTCAGAACAGCCTCCACATATGCTTTTGGCTGTTGTCTGGGACTCAGAGAATCCAGTTTCCCGGTATGTAGTGAGGGAGGCCTTTGCATTTGAGATTAAATTCACTGCTATATCCAGCTACATTGAGGCGGATTGGAGGAGCGTGTTCACCTTGTTTGTCATTGTCAGTATCTCACACCATACGACACAGAAAATCGAGAGGCGGTAGGACCCAACTTCCTCTGCAAGTGCTTGTGCCTCCACTTTGGCCACAGGATCATTGATCATCTGTCTGTCTTCTAGTAATGCCTCCTGAGCCTCAGAAGCCTGATACCTGATTGTATGAACACTTTGGAGCCGGGTCTCCCGTCTTGTGTCACTCCATGACTTCATGGTTATGTTCACATGTTTCTTCAAAACACTCCATCTTTGCGTGCCAGCTGAAAAGAAGGTGAAGAGCTTTTGCCCAAAAAACCCAACTACATCTTTTGAAGATTTGACAGCATCTGCAATGACAAGGTTTAGAGTATGCGCTCCACATGGGACGAACATGGCTCTGGGATTTTGTTTGAGCAGTCTGTGCTTGCCCTTCATGTTGGCCTTATTATCATAAGCTTGGCCTCTGCAATCTTCAAATGGAATCTTCAGCTCATTCAGCTTATCTAAGATGACAGTAGACAGATTCAAGCCTGTTGTAACTCAACATTCACAAAGCTGAGGAAGTGCTCCTTGATCTCTGGCTTTCCCTGTAAAGTCACGCTTCTCAGAACAATGGACATTTGCTCCTGGTGACTAATGTCAGGTGTACAGTCCAGGGTAATGGAGAAGTACTTTGAGTCTCTTACTTGCGTCACTATTGCTTCCAGAATCTGTATCAGCTCATTCTGTGTGCGCTTCCCAAGGTAATGAGTATGTGTCTCTCTATCTTTAATTTCGCTGAGATGATTTTCCATAATGGGGTCACATTTTGCCAGTAATTCAACCTCTTTTAGGAAGTTTCCGTTATCTGGTTGGAAGAGTTTGTTTGATGACCCCTTGAATGCCAGGTTTCTTTCAGCCAGAGACTGGGTGATACGTACAAGGACATCCCACCATCTCTTTCTTTCAGCCTCCAAAAATTGTCATTTGTATCTGATCAAGAGTCTGTCCCTGACTTAGGCGCAGATCAAGTTCTCTCCACTTAATCGTATTGTTTGTGTGTTCAGGACTCCCCCTTATGGTGTTTCAGAATGGCATTGATATTTGACCAGTTTTTCACACCTTCCTTTATTATTTTGTAGTCTTTTGTAGAAAAGAGCTTACAGCAAAAACAATACAGTGTTGTGTTTTGATTGAGTATGAAAGCCAGCTTCTGGCAATCTTTTCCCCATTTGACGGCTGTCTCTGTAGTAACCCTGAATAGAAAACTCTTCTAGACTTGTCTTTAGGGTAAGAAAAATCCAGTCCTGGATCGAATGGACCTCTGCGCACTAACTCAGTAGTGATGGGCAAAGCAGTTCAGTGTACTGAATCATTAAAATCAGTTCATTAAAAAGATTTGTTCAAAAGATTTGTTCACCGAATTGTTCAGTGCTTGACCGGAGCTCCGACTGCATAGTTCCACTCACTGAACTGAAACACGGTCTTTTGAGCAAATTGGTTCGCAAACGACACAACAGTATAACTCAGTCCTCATAAAGTCTGTTAAGACTGGGGGCCAGTCTGCTGGGTCATTTGGTGGAGAAACAACTGTTCTATTAGGGCCTGAGCTGCTTGTACCTGATGCTGGCTGTACACATCTGGTTGTGCTAATACTGGTTGAGGCTGCCTGTACGTGACCTGGGTCTGTGTTAGTATTTGCTGAAGCCAGCTGAGTCTGTGCTTGTACTGGTTGATGATCCAGCATCTCCTCTACTGACAAACTTAAGCATAGCAGCTGTAAATTATAGATAACAAAACTATTATTCATTTTATCAGCTGCATCAGGTCCATTCCTTCTTCCCCAATTTATACTATAACTTGGCTGAATACTTGATGGTTATTAGTTACTGAGAGATGTGCATCAATATTGCCAAGTATGCCCAGCTAATCAACATTTTTAATTCAATATTTAATCAATAGTTGGTGTTAATCCATTGCTTTCCATCTTGCATTAGTCCAGATTTGTAACTAAATCTTGACTGAGAGACTAGATTATAATTGTCTTATTTTAAAATTATTTGTGCCTATGAGGTGTGCCATCACACTCATATATTGTCTGGACGGGTCCCCAAAGAATTTGCTGCCAGAAAGCGCAAGTTTCATTTCGTGCATGTGCATATGAATGCATGTTCACACATGCAACGCCGTTGCCCGTTGGCATTTATCAAACATAATAAATAGTTGTATTTCACTCTCTCTTTTGTCAGGCACAAAGTCACAGAACACAGCCCTGAAAGTGGCTGGCAAGCAAGCAAGACACAGACAGACCAAGAGATGCACTGCCCACCTAAGTTAGCAAGACAGACAGTCTAGAGAGAGATGCACTGCAAGCTAGCACATCAACTTAACGTTACTGTTATTTGCTGACATCAAACTTGGAGAGGAGAGAACACAAGTTTACCTGATTGCTGTTCACTCTCATGGTGTGTTTTTTTCCCCTCTTTTCGTGACCAGAAAGATAGTTCCGCTTAATCTTCTCATCAAAGTTGTAAACACTCACCCGCACAAGAGGGAGGCGGGGTCCTTGTGTAATTTGCGGGGCCCTACACAACTTGCGTAGGGAGCGTATAGGGCCGCCCTGCTCTGCAGTGTAGTTTAATTCAGCCTTGATTCCCCTGTATAGTAAGTGCAACACTCGCTAAAGTCACAACCCAGCTGAGTTCCTGTGTTACCCTTCAAGACATTTTCTTTCCGCTGTCCTTCCACAGGTGACTTTCCATGTATCAGCCCCCAGCTGACTTGACAGGAAGCAGACAATGTCATTAAAAACACACTGCATCTGCTGAGGGGGTGGGGAGGAATGTTAAGTGTCCTGAGATCTGCCATTTAATGTGACAAGGGCATTTCAACACCTGACACAGAAAAAGGACTTCAGCCTAAATAGAGATGATGCACTACAGGCCATGCTGTGAGATTTACCTCTAAATGTTCTTCAGTTGTGTTTTAATATTTTATTAAACCTATTATGTATGCAAATGAGTTAAAACCATTTTTATGAGTATCTTCAGAGCCTTGTATTAGGCATAAGGCCAGTGAAGGAATTTTAGCAGTAAAGATCCAGCAACAAAAGCATCGCCTATATGAAGAATACCAAGTTCTAGTTGTGCTTTAGGATGTCTTTTGATGAACTTATCCATAATTTTCACTGACATCATGCATTTAATAGTGTAACATGATCTGTCACACAAATATAGGGCATTGATGGAAGAAGTGATCAGATTATTTACCCGTTGAATTGCACAGTACTCCACTGAAAGTAAAAGAAAAGTAAAAAGAACTACTTAAGTAAAATACCTTAAAAATTTTACTCTGGACATTGTTTGTCTACAATTACTTTCCACCTCTTGTTGGATGTTATATCTTCATACCATCCACTTGTTGCTATGGTGATCCGTATCACCACCACTACATCAAAAAGGTGTCACATTTGGACGACATTTGGTATTCAGGATTTTAACATCCTCGCAAACATACAATTTAAAGCTGAGCTCAAGAGGCACAACAATACAATTTTTTTTTTTTCTCCAAATCACATACTTCACTCAGTGGATCTACTAATGTTGAACACTGAGTATGAGTCATGCTTTTGTTAGACATGTGAGCAAATGTACTGATAGTGAAAGCCAGTATGTACAGTGTTTATATTTAGTGTGTAGGCTCTGAACCTGTCACTCCCTGTGAGCATTTAGCCTACCTTTAAGCTATGAAACAATTGAATATGGACAATAGCACACTTGTACGACTCTACTACTATCAATTAACTTGATTATGGACGTAGATTGATGGCCTGAGAAATCAATAAAATGCACATCATGCAGTCTTAATTGTGAAATGCGCTTTCATCTTGGTTGACTCTACATCGTTCGCATTCTGAGAGAATATTTATAACAAACTCGCCCCCAGAAGCTGCCCCAGCTTTCCTATTTTCTACGAGCGTCCACCTTGTGGCCTTGCTGATATCCCAAATGTAAGCCATTCATGGAGGATAAAGCAAGGTCACTCTAACATCACATTGAATTTTCCGTGTGTGGGCCATCATGTGGCCATTCCCCTGTGCCCATTAAATGCAACAACATACTATCAAGTGAAATCTATTTGTGGCCATTCCTCTGATAAGCAGTGTCCTAATGGATACAATATACATGTATATACGGTGCACAGCTCTTCCACCTGGTATGCAGCAACAGCAGCAAAGCAGATCACCTTTCAGCATGTGAGGCCCTTTAATTGACTGCCAAATCAGTGCAGTCAGATGAGATGGGTGTGGCAGGCTAGCTGCTGTCAGCTGACACAGCAAAGCACAATTTAGTGTCCTGCGACTCACTCAGTATCAATTCGGCTCTCCTGATTTCTCCCCGAATCACGATTAACCACGCTACCTAGATGAAATATCGTATTGGCAGTCATTTTGCATACCGCACATGCTTTGATGTCCTTCTCATCTGTATCACTGCAGGACAGGAATTGAGTTTCCTCTGGAAAATAGACACATGCTGCTCCCTTTCATGTTTGTCAACAACCCCCACAGATATTGCAATGACATAATACTGCCAGTGTTAGGCAGAATACTTTTAAGAAGGTTTTTTTTTTTTTTGCTTGCCTCAATATTAAATACCTCACCCCAAATGTAATCAGTAACGTATTTCATCACAGTAAAAGTAATATATTCAGAATCAGAATACATCCTCAACCGGAAAGGATTGATGCATTTCTAAAGATTGGACACATTTCAATATCTGAACACAAACATATGAATAAAAATACAAAAATGGAAAATAAAAATGCAAAGTATCATAACCCTAAAAAACCTAAAGCTATATCCAGAGATTAAACCTCACCTCTGTTTCTTCTACTAAAAGAATTGTGGAATTGAAATGTAGAATGTAATGTTTCTCATGTCACATGTCTATGCGCTGACTTAACAGGCTTTAAAGCTGCAATTCTGACTCTGTACACCAGGAAATGATTCTAAGAGAATATCTTTAAAAGTTTTTTTTTTCCCCAGTGTTACCCATTTATTTATGTCAAAGTCTGAGCCAGTAGCCAGACTACTTCAAAGACAGCACAAGGTCTCCGGTGAATTCACTTTATCCAGAACATGAAATGTGAATTTTTCCAGGGTGCATTTACTGCTACATCATCAGTTTCAGCTAGAATAAAACGCGCAGCCCTGTTTCTAATTACTGAATGCTATGAATAATCTACATTGGTATAATTGTTATGTGGAAAAGATGGTGTGCAAGGGGTTGTGTGAGAAAAAAAAAGAACAGAGAGTCATGCAATGACATCTAAAGCAAGACATCTGAGCAACTCCATCTGCTGAGGAAAGCCAAGATGGTAAATGGCATGGTAAATATTGAATCCTTTGTAAGCACAATATTTAAGTATCTGTTTTTATTCTAAATAGCACATTAAAATAAATCATGGAAAGACATTTTAAAAATATATAAAATGTAGTCATTTCACAACTGACCTGTAATGTCTCTTATTTCATTATATAAAGATAAATACAACATTAAGCATAAACATGTCTGAACTTGTGCACTTTATAATTAACTTGTTTCAACAGTGGTGACTTCTTGCACACTTCAGTCAGCGGTGGCGGTAAACTTAAAAAGTTTACTTGATAAACTGTAATCAGGTGGGATGAGACTGACTATGTTTTTTTAGAGCTTTTGTATTGAAATTCAGAAAGCAGATACACTCAGAAGACAACTGCTTAAGTGGATAAGACTTCTAAACAATTTGAAAGGTCAATGTCAACAAAGTAAGACTGAAGTAGAACATTTAAATCATAAAGTGGAGAGGACAAAAGCGCCAGAAACACCCAAATATTCAGCATTGCCAAATTTCTGCTTCTGAGTTTCTGAGAGTGACAATAGAAACAATTTCAGTCGTTTTATAGTCATCGTTTTCAGCATGACTAGAAAATTGAACCCAATTTTGACTGAAGGAAGCAGGCAGTTACGCAGGCAACTTTTTGGAGAGCGTCCTTGAAATCAGGAATCATATTAAAATGTTCAGCCAGATAATGTGTCTTAAAACTGCTACAGTAGCTGCTTGCAAGTGTTGTTCCTGTCTTATTATCAACCATACAAAGTGGTGTGACTTGTGCTGCTGGGTGTGCGCGCGCCTCATCCCGCAGTAAAGGAGGGGACTCTGTGGGAGGCAATACTGCCGCTTGTATTTCATTGTTCCGTCTGGGTTATACCTGATTGCCCTCAGTTCATGCACAGTGGCATCCCCTGTTCACTCTCCTGGTTTGATTGATTTACTGTGGCAGTGGCTTTGTAAGTCTGAAAAAAACAAAAAACAGCTCAGGTAGTTTGCACTACATGGTCTGGATTTGGCTCCTGCTTTATTTATAAAGGTAACATACCCAGCTGGCACATGAACATCTTGATTTCTCATCTCCCTCTAATGTAAAGTCTCACCCCATTTGCATGTCGCTTCTCTCAAACAAAGTGTGGCTATTGGTCAATTCAGGGGGCTATTTGAGGACTCTCTTGTGCAAATGAGCGACACAGGATTTCCCTCCCCAACACAAACAGCAATTTGTTGTGCGTCTTACATGTAACATCACTGTCAGACGTGGTAAACTGTCAGGGTGGCTCATAGTAGCATTTACTTTATATAACTATGGTGATGTCTAGAGTCCAAGGAATGCAGCATGGCTTTTACATCCACTTATGACCAGTACCTTCAGCACTTCATCTCTTGATTTCACTCATCACTTTGCTTCTCTGTCCTCTGGGAAGTAATCCTACCATTCACCTTCACTAATATTACCTGCTCTACAAGAACATCTGTCATATTGATCTTCTTTAGAGGGGGGTTGAGTGAGTCGGCTTCTCCAATGGAAAGCTGTCACGCATACCTGACGAGAGAGGGTTTGCAGTGTTGACACACTCACATAGAGCTCATAAAAGGAGTTGAAAAGTGGTCATGGGGCCGTTCCCCCTGGATGACCTACAGTAATAAGAATGGAGAAAATTTCAACACTTTACTTTCATTTTACACACTGGTCCTACATGATTTTCCTTCTCAGCCTTTTTGGGGCTTGGCCCAGTGTAACACATGCCACTCCTGGCTTGAAATGGAATGAATGCCGCTGGCCATAAGCAGCAACTCTGGGCTTCAAACCAGCTCCATTGCAAGCCAATGTGACATCACACCTCACTGCATTCATCTTTATAAACAGTCTACGGTCAGGATATTGTTGTTCTGAGATGCCACAATTGTGGAAATCTTCCAGAAGTGTCATGGTCATAATTCACTCTGATCAATAATTCAATAATTCTCCACAAAATGTATTTAAATGTCATACACTACACTAGTTAAATTCAAGCAACCTTGACCTTAAAATGATTGCTAATAAAACAGTACTCCACAGATTTAGCATTGCACTTTTTTCACACTCACAATGGATAATTTTTTTTTTTATTTATTTTTTTTTAAAAAAGGATCAAAATCGGTGCAGCAGGGGGCTTGGCCCAGTGTAACATAAGCCACTCCACCAAGCCAAAAGGTGACCAACATGTTTTTTCACACACTTTTTTTTCCTGTTTTTTAAGTTCCACAGTGGGAATGAGATGACCCCTTGTTAGATCTCTCTAGACCTTTGTCTGACCTACATTAAGCATCATGAGCGACTGAGTGTAATCGACCACTCAGCCACATAAAACCCATTTTCAGCTGAGTCCATACTGTATTTTTTCCAAACGTGCTTGAAAATCTGGTCATTACTGCTGAACTGCAGTGCAGAATCTTTTTTTTTTTTTTTTTTTTTTTTGCAGCAAAGGCAAGGCCTCATTCAAAAGAGACTTTAATGTGATAATGGCTTAATGCAATAACAATGAAACACTTTGAAATGATTTATTTTCCCATTATTATTACTTTTACTTCTGATACTTTTACTGTGAACGTTTCTAGAGTTTTATTGAAGTACACTCTGCCTTCAAATGGAAATTGCATCATTTATTTGATGAAGCAAAGGACCTACAAATTTACCAAAATCCTCATTATCATTAGCAGTATATACACAGTTAAGAGGAGTAGCTCCAACCAACTTTCAACCAATAGCCATCTGTCTCCTGTCATCAGCACAGCAGTAAAGACCTCACTTCTGTTGTTTGCATCCCAATCAAACCAAAATACAATAATGACAAAGTTTATGTTTATGTGATTATAGCATTTTTTTTAGATTATCCTGATGGCTATAGAGGTGAAAACTGGTGCAGTGTGTGTTGCCTTCAGCCCAGACTTTCTCCTCATCCCCAGGTCGAATTGGTGGGATGAGAGGAGGTGCAGCACAATGTATTGCTTTCTAACACAGTGTCTTTTGATATTATCACCAGGAGTCACCAAAGTCAGAAATGTTAAAGTCTTACAAAGGCTTTAAGACAGATGAGAGGGCTGGAGCACTGAAGATCAACAGACAGCAATGGAGGATGGACTGAAGAGATTGGAGGTGCTGGTTAACTGCTGAGTGAGAGCTGAGAGAAACAGATGACCCTTGACTGAGGACTGGAGAAAGCTGGCCAGGTAAGCGATAAGAGAATGCAATTGGTAGTGAAGTGGATTGAATTGAGGTTGGAACCTGGAGATAAGGGCAGGTTGCAGGCTGATTATCAGAAATAGAAGAGGAGATCCAGAAAACTCTTGCTTGATGACAGATTCCCATTCAAAAAGCGTCAACTTCTCTCTCAAAACACTAAGTCAGTCATTTTTTTCAACAAGTCATTAATCATCAATCGCTAAATTCTGGCATCTAATATGTGTGCCGGTAGTCATTTTGGAAATTATTGCTCTGTTAGTAATATTTGAAGCCTTATACTAGGTTTTGATGTCTGCCGTGTGGGCATTGATTGACAGCTGTGATTAGGAGTTCGATTGATATTTCTGTAAGTTTAATGCTACTTGATTATGATACACCTGCCCTGTTAGCACAATTTAGCTAAGGTAGCTAATGTTAGTGTGCACCGCTCACTGTTCCCAGTAAGATTTTGCAAACCAGAGTGACATCACATCTCACTATGTTCATCTTTATAAACAGTCTAGAGTCAGGATATTGTTGTTCTGAGATGCCACAATTGTAGAAATCTTCTGGAGGTGTCATAGTCATAATTCACTCTGACCAATAATTCAATAATTCTCCCCAAATTGTATTTAAATGTCACACACTACACTAATTAAATTGAAGCACTCTTGACCTTAAAGTGATTGCTAATAAAATCTTAAAACAGTATTCCACAAATTAAGCATTGCACTTTTTCATACTCATGATGGACAATTTAAAAAAAATCCCATCCTTCTTCCTTGTTGAAACCTGCCTCCTACATTGTCCACAATGCAACTCAACTCAAATCACTCAACTGTACAGATTTGGGCATATTATAGTAGCAGCCACTGCAGCCACAAGCTGCTAGCCTCAAGCAGAGATAAGGGGCGGGCTACAGAGATCTAGTAACCCTTCCTTATTTCTAACTCCACACCCCCAGATTTTCCCACTTTGAACTCAGCAGAATACCAAAGTGTGTATCTTGACAGCCTGTGCATAGGGAACATCCTAATTATAGTAGAGACCAAAACAGAGTCTGAGGTCATGACCACAATCTGTCTTGCAGGATGACTTGAAAGTCCCAGAGGATCAGGGGGGCCTTGGCCTGTGGATGCCCCAGCAATCATAACCACCCTGTAGGGTTTATATGTATTGTGGGAAATCCTTATAAAAACATGCAGCATGCTTGTCATTCCCACATGTCAGCAGTTTAGTATAGTGTAGGGGATTGTTCTGCGAGGAAAGACATTTTTTTCTGAGAGTCTTGAAGGTTGACAGTTGACAGTTTTTTGCTTCACTATACAGAAGATTGGCTATCTGTCGTTGGTGTGGTCATAGAGTATGCTTACTTGTGCCAACATATATAGTCTAAACTCAGCTATTACTGGGTTGGAACAGATTTGTACTTCACTAAAAATGACCATAAATACTGAATGTACCTCATAATTCCTCTACCTCTGAGACCCTCTTAGCACCTTGGTAATATCTTAGCCAATGACTACTGGGAATTTCTGAAGATAATAAAGTACTCTTTGGTGCCAACACAAAAATCCATGAAGCTTATTATATAGTAGGAATGAAATGACCAAAATATTAAGATTAATAATGCAATAGGAAGCCATTCTCAAACATCTTAAAGGGGACACATCATGCTTTTTGTTTCTGTTTTATACTGTTATGATGTCAGATGTCTATGTTAAAAATGGAGAAAGGTCCAAAACCTGAGGTGAATGTATGTAAAATGCTTGCTGAAAGTCAAAAGTCCTGGCTTCAGAATGCTCTGAATGTTTTCCTCCTCATGATGACATCAGATTGTTCGTGTATGCCCACAAATGGCCGTTTGTTACGTAGCCTTTGTGGCTAAGGTTGTTCCACGGGTTGTTTGTGTTGTCCACTCACATATTTCAGATTGAACCTGTACAGATGTAGTTGAGAAGTTAACATTTTGAGTAAAGAACAAGAAAATGAAGTGAAATCCTACAACTATTGTTTGTTGACATAGCCTCCAGAGCCGCCGGAAGTCAGCCGAGGGGCATCTTCCAGAAGCTAAACAATCAGTACAGAGTAGGCTCATTGGGAGGGGAGCCTTAAAGAGGCAGGAGCTAAAACGGGGCTGAACTGAGGGGCTGTATAAAGAGCCGGTATAAGATAAATAAGGAGTTTTTTTAAACTATAAATCATGCAAAGATATTCCAGTAGAGCCCCAGAATATAAATATAGACCTGGAAATGTGCATGATACATCCCCTTTAAAGTAGTACACTGCTTTCTTCCATGTACATGTAACTATGCTAATGAAACAACAAAAACAACAACAAACTCTATGCTAAGGAGGAAACGATTGATCTCATTATTGATCCACTGATCCATTATTGATTCATTAATGTCAGGGTTGACCTGCAGATCAAATACAGATCAAGTACATGTTCCCTCATTTCTGCAGTCTTTCTTCGTTCTGTCTTCTACTCTACTTTCTACACTGTCAAGGCATTATGTGACACCGTTGGAGGTGTCATGGCCTCTGACCCACTTTACACCTATTTGGTCCACAAGCAGATAATATTTCAGTATTCCAGACAGAGCCCCTTTGACTGCACTGTATACTGTCTTTGTCATGTTGGATCAAAGATGAAGCAGTTTTAATGTCCTGCACATCATGTTAAACTGACAGCTGGGCTACAGGTAAACGCCACCATTTAGCGGTTAGCTCGCCTGCTAACTGGCAAGCTAGCATGATGTCAGCTCTGGTGTACTGTGTTGGTGCCTTTTTTTTTAATGGTGCACGTTATCCGAAACAACACACTAACACTTCTACACATCAACTAATTTTATGTGAGTCTTTCATGGGTGTATGTTTTTATGTTGTTTGTGAGCCCCTAACCTAAGACAAATTTCTATCATTATGTGATAGACAACAAAGTTTTTGAATCTTGAATCTTGAGTACTGTTCAGTAACTTGCAAAATAGTCTTAAAAACCAACATGAAAAATAACTGTGATAAGATCGTGATCCTGCCTGATATATTTTTTGATTGACACTCAGATATGGAGGTAAGGGTTTTTCCTTTTTTTTTGCATTACATTGCACTAGTCTGGCTAATACCTGTAACCTAATGGGTCATTAAAGATGAGTGTAGCCACAAGCCAGGCAGTTACAAAAATAGATTCAGAATTGATTAAAATACGGGCTGCTTGGATTATCACTTGATGATGCATATATCAGTGGATCCTGATGATTCAGAATCAGCCTAAACACAGTGGACATTGTTTTTGATGTCTTTGAAATGCCATGTTTTAGTACTTTGAAAGCAGGAGTTTCAAACTGTCAACCTCAAGGCAGTAGCATCGCCCAACCAAATAATCTTACAGGGTATTTTTGGATGTTTTAATTAGTTCTCCCTCGTCCATATGTCTGGGCTGGTCATTAAGCGAGCATGATGTCAAACTTTGTTAAAAAATGGAAATATGATTCCCAGTGGTGTGCTTAATGACCTGAGTATGTTTCAAGATGCATAGAGCTTTTTCACTGTGGCTTCAGAAACCTAATGAAAAACAGGCATGCTGTTTTTTTACTGACACTTTTTAAATAAGCTCAGAGCTCAGACGTCAGATAACTTTGACACACAATTGGATGCCTTGAGTGCACTTCTGTGTAAAATCTTAGTATTCTGTCAGGAACATAATGCTTGATAGACCTGGCCGCACTGATAAGAATAATGTCTTGATCAGATAAATGAAATTAATGTGTATTTTTGCTGTGTTACCCTGGAGACTGTTGCCAATGATGCCAGTACTGTGTGCAATTTATATTCTTTGTTGATAGTAAACATTTGTTTATTGATTCTATCCCCACAATGTCTGAGCAGCATTGTATCAAAGGGGAGCAGATGGAGTATTGTTGATAAGAACTGCTCCACTGATAACCTAAATGTAACTAAATGTAAACTGCTGTAAATTGTTCTACTAATCCTTCTAAATCTAAATGCAACATGAGAAGATATATTGCAAGTGTCCTTAATAGAAAAATGAACCCTTGTCTCGTTCCCATAGATAATTGACTAGTATGATGGGATGTCACTGTGAGGTATTTCCAGGACAGCTACATTAGAGTTTAAAAGGGAAAATAATCTGCTGTCCAAAATGCCATTGGTATATGTCAAGTCTTGTCAGTTCCTCAGACTCAAAAAGGAAGGTCTTTCTGTGTAGCAGTTTGCACTATTGTTCAAGAGTAATACAAAGAGAGACCTCTTATGTTAAAAGCAGTGGCCACAAAAGGCCAGACAGTGCTGACACAAGGCTAGTTAAGTGTTGTCATCCGCACTTAACCAATGTGATAGCTATTTCTATAGATTTCTATACAAACGTGAAAAGGTAAAACTTCTAATGAGATTATATATAAGATAAGATACATTTTTCATCTTCAGCAGCTTCTGAAACAATCATGAATAGACAGTATTTGTGATTACCTGAACACAAGGCACACCCTAACAGCATGCCACACCCCCCCGAGCCCTAACCCTAACCATCCCCCTCCTCATGCCTAAATATAAATATATATATGTGTTGTGTAGATCAAGCAGGTAGCTCTGGGTCTGAAAAGTGAAGCCAAAAAAGAAGTCTGTTTGTATGGAAGTCTATGAGAAAATGACTCTACTTCTCACTTGATTTATTACCTCAGTAAACACTTTCCTAATGAGTTTATGGTCTCAGTTGCTAGTTTCCAGTCATCTTCAATACAGCATGATGTTCATTTAGTAAATTATGTAAATTACAATTTAGAGTAAAATATACGATAAAGCAGGATATGCTTTAGGGTGTGGCTACCTTGTGATTGACAAGTTGCTACCACAGCGGTGCGTGAGGTACTGTAGTTGGACCCTGGGGAGCTCTTCCCCAGCTCCACACTCTCGTCCAAATATGGTCACTTCTCATCACTTCTGGCTCCAAAAAACCATGATGGCGACAGTCAAAATGCCAAATGGGTAGCTCCGTTTCAAAACAGAAGTCCACCAACCAATGGGTGACGTCATGGTGACTACGTCCATTTTTTCTTTTACAGTCTATGGTGTAGACACTGCGAGTCTGCAGATTTGTGCTTCATTAAAAATGACCATAAATACTGAATGTACCTCATAATTCCTCTACCACTGAGATGATCACCTTGGTGCTTATATCTTAACCAATGACTACTGGGAATTTTTGAAGATAATAAAGTACTCTTTGGTGCCAAGACAAAAATCCATGAAACATATTATATAGTAGAAATGAAATAAAAAAATATTAAGATTAATAAAACGGGGCTGAACTGAGGGGCTGCATAAAGAGCCAGTATAAGATAAATAAGGAGTTTTAAATCATGCAAAGATATTCCAGTAGAGCCCCAGAATATAAATATAGACATATAGATACTGTGAGTCTGCAGAAAGACCTACTTGCGCTCACATGCATACTGTATGCAGAGGGGAACAGAAGGTAAGCATGAAAAATACTTTATTTAATAATATGATAGGACATTTTAATCCCAAGATCAATCTTTTAATATATATGTCTTTTCCCATGGATGCATGAAGCTCCAAGTCCATAAGACCAACTCATTTATCTTTATTTAACGGAAATGAACTGCATTGCTGCTCCTGCTGCTGTCAGACAGTTTGTTCTGCTGACAGCCGCCGTGTGGACACCAACCAACAACACAGCTAACATGCCTTAGCCGTTAGAAATACACTGTGCATTTCTAACGGCTAACGGAGCTAACGGCTAACAGAGCTAACAGAGCTAATGGCTAATGGAGCTAACAAATAAAAAGTACAATAATGTAACTGCTTTGGGGTCAATTCTTAATGTAAACATTAATATTTTTAATAATGCACCAGGTTAGAGGGTTCCTTGTAAAATTTACAGCATTAGTTCTCTGAATTTCTTTCATATCCAAGCAAAATTATGACTGAAATATCCCTAAATGAATTGATATTAAATCGAATTGAATCGGAAATCGAATCGAATTGGGACATTGGGTTGTGGGTTGAATGAGAGAATGAAAATAATTACTGTAAATATAATTAACTGGCCCATGGATGTGGAATTTGGCTTAAATAAACGATTACCTATGTAGCTAGCAGTATTTGCCCAGGATTAACTTACATGTCCAGGGCCATCACATTAAAGTTTGTCTCATGCCATCATATGAATGTTTGTCACATTTATTTACAACATCTGTTTTAAACTTTCTGAGTCTCTAACTGTACTTACCAAGACTGGCTTTCACAGCGAAACATAGTTTTGTTTTCAGTGCAGACACACATGGTGCTGGGTCTCTACAGTTATTGAAAAATTAATAATAAAGGAGTTTAGAATTTGTATTAATTAGTGATTACATCCACAGCTTGGCCTAATTCTTCTTTAAGAAAGAATGCAGCGATCCAGAGAGGCACCACACAGTTTAATGCCAGACGTTATATCAAAGTATGACAAGATATGTGATACCAATTGTGAAAAAGAAGTACGAAATCCAAGACACTGTAAGATTACATTGATTTAGTTTTGGATTTAAGTGCTTAGATGATCAGAAGAGATGGTTAGTATTTGTACGGTGCACACATGAAACATATACAGTAGCTCATACTAGTCCCATATAATTAATTCTTCATCATAAATCACTGCGGTATTGTTTTGTTGGATTTGTATTCATCAGTGATGGTGCACACAGCATGGTCTAATTCTGTCAGTAAAAAAATGCAACAATTCATGAAATAAAGTTAATTTTACTTATGTATTGTGTCCCCTCCTGCCTTTGTTAAAAGTCTATTAAAATGCTAAATGTCATAAATAAGTAGACGGAGTTATAAATACCTGCTAATTTTAAGAAATAATGTGTTGAATGATGTTTTTTCTTCCTTAAAATCAAATAAAGGATGTGTATCGTCATGAATCATGGGTGGTAATTAAATGCAAATGTTTCAGTTTGAGGTGAGTCCTCTGAACACAGCACAAAAAAACCATCCAAATTGTATGATAGTATCACTGAGTCTTAATGACACAAAAATCCAACATGCTGTACAGTCAGTCGTATGTATCACAAGAAACTTTGTGATCATCCAACTATTGTGAGTTCAAGCAATGTTTGACCACATAACATAAAAGAAATGATTAATTGATTTATATAACAAACTGGTTTAAAGTTTTACATAAATGTGGGAAACATTAGGTCAGTTGTATTATACTTAGCCCCCTCTGTAGGGCAGGGGAGATGAAAAGAATTCATTAGAAAATGAGGAATATTTCCAACACGAGGCCTGCTGTGTGATCTATGATACATTTAATAATATGTGATTTGTCTGTTAAATTTGTTTCTAAAATGCTACTCATGCTCCATTAGGAAGGCTTTGAACTTACAATAATTCTCTTGGCAGTATATACGAGTCTGGTGAAACCCAGCCAGCCTTACCTTTCTACCAGAACATCTTACTGTAATGAATCTTGAAGAATCAGGGTAAGATTGACAGTATTAGTCAGTCACTTCATAACATGCCTGACATTATCAATAAAAACATCTTTCACCTGAATCATGAGTAATACTGTAAGCATGCAGGTAAGAACTCACACTTCACCATTATGCAAAACAAAGCTTTTTTTTTTCAGTCTACATAATAAATATAGTTTAATAACTTTGTTTCAGTAACTCACATCACTTCATCGACTCACTCTGGTCCACAAGGGAAGTTCTGAACACTTCCTGCTTCATTGTTTTGGGTTCATATGTACATCACGCTCATCATTATGAAGTGTTTTTAACAAGATCAAATTCACAAAATGACTGCAATGCTTTAAAATAAAATGCTGCGTTATCACATCCGTTTTTAAAGAGGTTGTCAGTTTTTTTGTTCTCCTGGTGTCAGCGTTTTTTTGTGTTATTATTCTTGCAGCCTCCACTGCGTCCTCATAAAATGTCAATCAAAGGCATATTTATAAACTTCTAAATTATTTATGAGTGATGAATTTTTATCACTCTTTATTTACACTTGAGTTGTTATTTCCCAGTATGAATAATCTTTCCATTTTATTCTAAATTGTGAAGCCGTTTGTAAAGTCTGTTTCAATATGAGTGCTATAAACACTTTCATCCTTCATCCTTCTGACATTTAATAATGATGAATGTGAAACCACTGCGATGATGTTTTACTTAATCTTTAAGGTGGGTTATTGTGCTGTGTTAAATGTGCAGCCCTGTGTCATGGTCGCGTGTCGCGCTGTCGGAGAAAATCGGTGAAATAAATTGCACTTCTTCTTTGACGTTCTCCTGTTCCCTATACCTCACGTCATTATTACACATAAAAATAATAATAATATGACACCTCATGGGCTGCATTTTATATAGCTAAGCAAGGCATCACAACCACATTTCAGTAGCTAGCTAGCACTTGATGCTAAGCTAAGCTGTGTGTTGAATAGACTGTAGATGCATCTGGAAGCCATGGGAGGAAGATACCAACATGTCACTGTGGCTGAGGAGCTGACTGGGTATCCCAGAATGCATTTGCATTCATATTTGATTATATTTATAAAAACATTATGTAGCCTAAAATGGTAGTAGGTTACCTAAAAACCTGTTAGCCTACTAGGAATCACGAGAAAACAGTGACTCACTCTCACTCCTGCCTTGTTAAATAAAGATAAATGAGTCGGTCTTGGCTGGCCGAGCTAACGGGGTTAAGCTAGAGCTTCACACATCCACATGAAAAGGCATATATTAAAAGATCAATCTCGGGATTCAAATGTCCTATCATATTATTAAAGAAAGTATTTTTAATGCTTACCTTCTGCATACAGTATGTTTGTGAACGGGCTAGGAGCTGCGCTTTTGTATTTTTCTGGCCTTTTTTCCCCGAGTCGCAAAGCTATGACATCACAACAACGTGATTGGTCAGTTGCAATAGTGGACCTGGAGCAGCACAGTACAGCTGAGGTAAATAGGAATGCTATTAGATATTTGGTCATAAACCAAAGTATTTGGTATTTTGACCAAATGGTGGAAGTAGATGAAAAGTCATCGGATCACCAAAATTATTACAATTCATCCTGAGGGAGGCACGAATGTCTGTACCAAATTTCTTGGCAATTCATCGATAGTTGTTGAGACATTTCATTCAAAACCACACATTTTAACCTCATGGTGGTGCTAGAGAAAAAGTTGGGCGAAAGTCTGTAGGCTTCGTCCTGTGGGAACCATCAACATCTGTACAAAATTTTTTGGCAATCCACCTGATAGTTGTTGAGATATTTCAGTCTGTACCAAAGTGGTAGACCGACTAACCAACAGACTGACACTGCCATCCCTAGCATGGCTAAAAACATTATTATTTTAAAATATTTAACATTAGAAGATACAAGATACAAGCTTTATGAGAGCTACAGATATTCTTTATATAGTAGAATCCTACTTCTTCATCACTGTTAGACAGCTACACCAAAATATTGACAGAATAGCCTATTGGATCGTTTGGGTGTGTTTGTTGTACAATGGGAGGTCAGGCAGTTAAGCTACTGAATCTGCTGTACTCACATGTGAGCTGAGTACAGCAGCTGTCACTTAAAACAAACACATTACTGTATATTTCATTTCGGGAGAAGAAATTGCCACTTGTATCTAACATGGCCACTGGATATGTTAAATATCACCTGGTATCCCACGTCGAGGCGAGGCTGGTGAGAGATGTTAGCAGACATCCACACTAGTTGTGCTGCATTACACATGCTGGCCTGCTGTCCTCATAATCTCCATGCCATCTGGTGGGGAACCTCACTGTCCCCCTGCACCTCCGGCACATTAGTATTCCTCTCACACCGGGCAAAGGAGACCAATGTGTGTGCGACATTCCTCTGAAACATAAAAGAGCCAACACCAATGAGGATTAATCGAACAGCTACAGGGCCCACCTCCAACAAACCTGGCTCATTTCAGGTAATGAGAACACTTACTTTTTAATCTTCTGCGCTGTTGTCCGTGCTTCTGTGCGTCTCTGCCCGCCTCACAAAGTCAGCATACTCTCATGTTGTCCACAAATACAGAGCGGTGCCTTTGTTAAGCATGGGCTAAGATGTTTAAGTAACACTGACCAAAAAGCGTAATTCTTTTTATGTTCTTCAAAACATGTAAAATGTCTAATATAATCCCCAATAAAGACCTTAAGGGGAAGCGAAACAACATGACATCAAAGTCATATTACCTTGGCTGCAGCTCATTCAGTGTTCTGTGTCTTGATTACAGCAACAACTACGGTTCACCAAGTCACACAGCTTCAGACGGGTCTTCCCTGGTTCCTCGGCCCCGTCTTATTTTTTAGTAAGGAGGATCCAAATCCACAGACAGTGAGAACGGGACTCTTCTTAATTGTTTTTCCAGCGCTTGGTGCAAGCTGTGATAAAAGACTGATCCTTACTTACTCAAATCCACATGGTCTCTCATTAGTGCCACACCAGGGAGAAACCTCTTTTTTTTTTTTTTTAAAGTAAATGATATATTGGCTGATGTGAATGTATAACTAAGAAAAGTCAGTAAAGCAGACCAGTTAAGGAGTGCAACATGGCATCACAACTAGCAGTTTTCCAAGAGGTGGGTTCTGTGATTTTCTAATAATTAGTAATTGTACTTTCAAAATATGCTTGGTCACTGTAAATGTAGGCCATCTCTTAGTCTAGTTTCTTATAAAAACCACACCTGTTGTGTTTCATCTTTGAGATGCTGAAAGATTCCTGTAATCTCCATATTGTACAATATATTCATTTTTCCAACAACCTGCAAGTGTTTGATGTGTTTTGTTTAAGTTTCAGAAGAATTTAAGGCAGTTTTCCACAACACTAGTCTACTTGAGGCAGTTCTATTCATATCTGACAGATTTTCAGGTGTGCTACAAATGTTTACATTTCATCTCCAGCTATACGACTGGTCATTTCTGCGCCTTTCCTTCATTCTAACTAAATTCCTGTGCAGATTTCTGTACACATTGCTTACATTTACACCAATAACATCAGGGGTAGCCAATAATGCTGTGACGAGCCAGTGATGCACAGAGATAGATGTCTTAATAAGGGGTTGGTTCAATGCTCCTCGGCATAGATTCTTCAAGTCTCTGTCTCTCTACTGGAGTAATTGAACACCACTCTTCTAAAAGATCTCCTTATTTTCTTATTTAGTACTTTGATGGTGGTGGACAGTGCTGTCTAACATGTCTCTCAGTCTGAGATCTGGAACCTCATTTTCATACTCATCAAACCATTTAGTGACGGCTCTTGTCCTGTATGGAAGTATCTGCATTTGTTATGTTTCTCCACTTATTTATTCAGTTTTTCCCTTAAAACTTTAATTAATAATTCATCTTTACTTGCACACCTTCCATGTGTGGTCTTGCTATGCAGGGCGAATACAGTATGCAAATCTGAGATTTTAGCAAAATGCACGGTGAGTCCTGTCAACCATCAGTAACTGTATGTATTTAGAATCCTAAATATTTTCTATTTATGGCAACTTTATCTTTCCTTTGCAGCTGGCTTGGCTCGATTTCCCCTCGGGGATCAATGAGGTTCACTTTAATCTTCATAAAAACCTTCTTATAGAGTCAAGATAGTTTTATTCTGCAGAGCAGTGATGAAGAAGTCTCACTAATACTCATTTGTAAGTCCTGTACATATTACCTTGTGTTGCCAGCAGCCACTGCAAATCTGAATGGAAGGATACAGAATTTGACATAAATGAGGCATAAATAAAGATTTGTATTCGACTTGTATGCGGCTATGCTTCATTTCCATCCACAAACCTCATGGCCATTGTTGAAATTCAAACAGTGAAGTGGATCTTTCTTTTGTTTGTTAGCCTGTACATACAGCATTAAGTGCATCATGGTAAATAATAGAGTGTAGACTGCATTCCGGGAACATGGAAAATCTTGGAGGCGCTCTAATGATTCACAGTGTCTGAAACACCCTTTTTCTTCACATGCACATCACCAAACCCATAACCATTATCCTCCACTCCTTTTTTACCTTCAATGTGAGTTGCTTGAAGAATTTTCCTCCTAAACTTGAGAATAAAAGAGAGGAGATAATTTACTTTCCTCTTTCCTTTTTGCGCCTCCTTTATACTCGGTTATCCCGGTGGACCCCCCGCCAGCACACATACACACCTGAGGTTCAGCTATCTAAAAGACATCTGGTAAATATCTGAGGCAAAAAATAATGAGCTATACTTAATTAGTTTAGCTGTTTTTAGGGTTGGGTGTAGCGTGATTAAATCCGCCCTGAAAAAGGAAGAAGTGCATGCTACAGGTGTCAGTTGCCATGGTGATACTGTGCAGGCCATAACTCTGATATTTGTCCTAACCTTGACATATTTTGTGTGAGAAGTGATGTGAGGATTTTTTTGTATATTTATATTGATTCTTTTGTATATTAAAGACAACAATTTGAGAACACAGCACAGACATTCTCAGGGTCATGAAGTGAAAATGGGTCGAGATGAACAAAGCCCTTAATTAACACTGTTATCTTAGTCTTTATTTTGTCACAATTGTATGTCAAATATATATACGTCTATATGACATATATTATATGACATATATAATTTCATTTCTTTACAATAGAGAAACAACATAGAGATGACACACTATTTTGGTTTCTAAGTAGAAGCTCCCTTTAAATAGTGGCATTTTTTCAATACACTGTTTAAATCAAGCTCCCACCCAAGTCACGGTTTTGTTTTCCTTATTGAGTCACATTTATTCACAATGTGTGCTTGTTTGTCTCTTTTTCTTTAGAATTTGATGTCTTTTGTTGTGTCAGTATTCTTTCCTCTGCAGTTCAATCTGTTCATGTTCCTTCAAAAATTGACAGCCATCTGTTATTGGTCCATGTGGCCACACAGATGGTCCCACCTACTAACCATCCTGTGACACCAGCAAAGGTATATAGTTATTGAAAACAGTGTCTTTGAAGCTTTACAGAGTTAATCCAATCAGCTTGCAGAAGGCCTAGCATAAGCGTTTCCAGTTCCTCTGCAGCTGGGTCCTTTGGTGGCCAAGGAGACGTTTGCGCCTCCGTACACGAGGGATGTCTGACCCTGGCACGGTCCCTGGGCTTCTCTTTGGCCTGCTGCCTTCGAACCTCTGTTCCCACTGCCTGTGTGGAGAACTCTGGCTGAATATTGGACACTTTTCCCTTCTGACTCCAGCACAGTCCCAGCCTCCAGAGCGTTTGTGCCACCGCAGTGAATCTCACTGCGAGACCCAGACATTTTCATGGGGCTGGAAAGGCTTTTCTGTTTTAATTCCTGCGCGAGTTCCACTGTAATTTCAATGGAGGAGGGTGTTTGTGTGGAGCTGGGAGCAGTGGTGGTGGCAGGAGGGCTAACACTGCTGGGCATAGCACCAGGCGCCAGCACAACAGTCTCACAGGGGGCAGAGGGAGGGTTGCTAATGGGCACCGCTGTCTTTCCAGCCAACGCGGGGTGCCACTTGAGAAGTCCCCCTTGGTTCCGGCCACTTGTGTCCACATGCCCTGCCTCGCGGTCGCATGCTTGGAGCGAGGGGATGATGGGCACAGAGCGGGTGCGCAGGGAGGGTGGAAGGAAGGGTGTTCCCTTATCCAGGCGGGTGCAAGGGACCTCAGTCCATCCCTTCCTGGCTGCAAAGTGGGAGAGTGAGGTCCTGCTGAGGAGGGCGCCGACCCTTCGGCTGGCAGAATCACACCTTTTGGCAGAAGAAAGAATAGAAATGGCAGGGTGAGAATTAGAGAGCAAGTCATTCATACTGTGACCTTTTCGTTCTAGACACTCATTTCCTAAGAGGAATAAAAGAGGGTGAGTAATATAGAATGCAGAGATAAAGCTGCTTTTGTGCTTTTTATCCATTTCATTCCTCTCATCATTCCACACACCACTTCCACAAAAGCAACCTTCTTGTACTAAAATTATCATTATTTAGGTATTGTTCCTTCATAATCTTTGTGTAATTATTTATAATCCCCAGCATGAGCAGCCTGTATTATTGCTGCATGAATGTTTAACTGAAAAATCCCTTCTCTCATGAATGCCTTATCGGAGATTTAGGGCTTTAGCAAAACAGCTGCTGGATTCCTGACCCTGGCCTGTGTGAGTATGCGGGAGGGGGGGAAAAAAAGCCTTTTTGGACTTACATGTGTATTCTAATTTTGATTTTCTGACATGAGACTTATTGTGCAGTCTCACTGAACACGCCCTGCCTGACAGGCTTATACAATAATGTGACAATTGGGGCGAATGTAGGTGTGCTGATGGGTGTGAGAGTCTCTGCATGGATATTTGCATGATAACGCGTTCTGCAGTCAAACATCTCAAAAGAGTGAGTGAGAGAGTATTAACAGTGGTGACAAGCTTGAAACGCATCATTTTCAGCATGAAAATAAATAATACAGGAGAGCAGGGGAAACTTATCCAGAGCTAAGTGGGTACGTTTGTATGTGCATAGAATGCGCACAAGAGTTAATATTGTTACTGAAGACTCAATTCACATTTAGAATCACCCAGGCACAGCCTTTGGAGACAGCCAGTTTTATTGTCAGCCTTCAGAGACTGTTTGTAGCATAACCAAGTTTAAATAATTGAATTACTTTCCCACTCCTCCCTCGGTATTAGAAAGGGGGGAGATGCAAGCTGGAGGTAAATCCAGCAGATTAAAACATATCTATAAATATCTCCCATAGCAAATTTGCCTTCAATTCTGCACTAATCTTTGATGGGTAAATATATGTTTTGACACTGGATAATGAAACTGACAATACTCTGCTGGGGATTTGTTGTCACCAAATGTAAAACATGGAAGGGTTATTCTTGTGTTTGTTTGCTGTTCTCGCCTCTTTTTTTTTTCTCAACACTTTCTATGGCGCGCATCACTCTGCGCCTCCATCTTTCCTTCACCGCTCTCTCATCATCTCTGCACAATCTTCCTTCTTTCCTCACTTTCCCTCTCTCGTTCTCTCACTCTCCCATCCACCTCCCATTTCTCATTTCCAGAGATGAGAGGGTGTATCCATGGCAACAAGGGAGAGGTGGGGGCTGGAGGAGGAGGAGGAGGAGGAGGAGGGGGCTGTGAGCTTGGTAGCTTGGTGTTGTATGCCTGGTAAGTCTAGAAATAGGTCATTTTAGCCTCCTGGAGGCCAGTGAAAGCCATACTCGACTGATGGATCTGCAAGGGAATTATCAATGACTAATGAGATCTAAACTGTTTAACTATACAAATGCAATCTTATCCCCAAGAAGATGAGAAGCCCCCTTATTTCATCTCCTCTGCTAAACACTTGAAAAAGCTGTGTTAGATTTAATTGCCTATAGCTTACAGATTTTGCCTTTGTGATTTTAAAAAAAGAATTCTCATTAGTTTCTTCATTAGTTAGTTAGTTTGTTTGTTATTCTGCGTGTGCGCTTGAGCACATGAATGAGTGTGTGTGTGTGTGTGTGTGTGTGTGTGAAGGAGGGAAACTGTTATGCTCCTGGAGGATCTCTCTGCACAAGCATTTGAAAGAACTGCTGAGCTCCGTGGAGCTTTGTTTAAAAATGTAAATTATGGAAATAGGTCACATAAAGAGTTTGGCAGCTTGCAGTGTATCTTACAAGTCACTGTAACGCGCAATCAGGTTGGCACGCTAATAGGAACATTGCTAGGCACTTTTAAGTGTGCGGAATGCACGAGGGACACTATGGCTTTAATGACAGGCGTTTTTGACAACAGTGCCATCGCTCACGTTGCACACACTGACAGCAAATTAGGCTGTTTCTGAGTCATATGCTAAATAGGACTGCCTTACTCTCGTCTGCATCTGTAAATAAAACCTAAAATTATTCACTGTTTTCAGTGTTACTTTTTTAAGTGAGAGTGCCTGTGGAGTTGCTTGACATTATGCATTATTCTACTTAGGAAAACAAGCGCCTCAATGAGCAGTGTAAGATAAATATTTCCCAGCTCTGGTAGATGTTAAGTAACAACCCGTCTTATTTATTATATCCGAATCTTTCAGGCAAAAAGAAAAGTTTTAACAGATGTGAAATAATGCGCAACTTTGTCTCCACCTGGATCGTCTCTTTCCTCCTTGGGGACACCGGATGAACGCTTCTCTTTGATAACAAATGTGTCAGAGAAGATTTCACATCAGGCTACTTTTCTGAACCCATGCCAGTAGAGAGCAGCAGACTGTACTTTTAAAATGTTCAAGTTATTTTAAGCCCCCAGATAGCCAACTGGTGAGAGGTGGCTCTGCCAAAAGTCCTCCCTGCTTTTAATGCCTCCTGAAACAGCGCCAGTGGCTGTACTTCACTCATGATAGCCATTAAAATAGGGCAACTTGCTGTCCTTCCTTGACATCAGGATGAGCATGAGGAGAATTCAAAATGTGTAAATGCCTGAAATGAATCCTTTTGGAATTTCTAGCCTTGTTTTAGAAAGCTGCCCAATGTGGGTTTGTGTTCAATTTCTGACAGAAAATTAAATAATTTCTTTGATATACTCTAAAAACCACGAAGCTTTCACATAATGCTCGAGCATGTGCCAAAATCAAACCATTCCGGACATCTTGAAAATCACGTGAACTCGTGTATCATCTGTTAATTGGCTTTGGCGCTGTCGTCGTATTTCTAACCCTGATAAAACCATTGCAGATAAAAACACATTTTCATTCACAGCAGCAGCCCAGTGGCGAGTGAAGGGAGGATTACACACAGACTCATATCTTGCTCTATCCCAGTATCAGGATACGGCTGGGATCAAGTGTGTTCTCCAAATTAATTGTGACAGTCCTAGTTGAAGGAGGGCACAGCAGATTTCATTTATTTGTCTAGATCAGATTTCATAAGCCAGTTCACGGATTTGAACTGAGTGCATTTCAGTCATAAACTCATTTCTCCCAAAATTATCCCTCTGCCACTCCTACTTAACCTCAGCTAGTCTGGGGGTCTGTATCACTGAACCTTCTATTTGACCTCAATGTGGAGAGAATTTCCTCTTTCAGGCTCAGATAAACAGGACGAAACAAAACAAAAAGAAGTCAGAAAAAGTTTCACCTTCCTGTGGACTCCATATCTGTTGACTCATCCTCCTGTAAGTGTTTGTAGACATGGCCGGCCACTCTGGATCCATCAATGAGATTTGTCGATATTTTGTGTTTTCCTCTGGAAATTGGTGGGGTCCTGAAGTAATTGTTCTCCCTCCGCTGTTGGGCAGGACTGAGTGAAAGGGAATTACTCCTGTAACCAGAGGGGAAAACAACAATGGGAATGAATATCGGTGATTTAGCACAACACTCCACACAACGCTCACTAATCCACTGTAACATCTTTATCTCATCTTTTGTGTTCATTCATGTAAAATGGTCTGTAATGGATTGACCTTTCTGTTCGATGAGTGGAAAAAGCATAAATTTAAACCGTGCATACATAAAGGACCTTGGTATTGTGTTCAAAGCATCAGGCCGGTGTATCATATTCATATGAAAAGAATAGTAATTTACCAGTAAGCAGTACAATTTACATAATCATTAGTTTGTTATGGCTGAATCAAAGTGAGGAGAGAAGGAATTGAGGTAGAAGACCAAGTGTCTACAGTCATGCTAGTGGCTCTGTGAGGCTGTAATTAGGCACAGTGGTGCTTCTAGCTAAATGCTAACATGCTGATGATAAGCAGGTAATAACCAGTATTGGACAAACTAGACTGGACTATTTTGGCTAGAAGTCAAGGATCACCAAAGAGATAACAATTCATCCTGATGGGAACATGAAAGTCTGTACAAAATTTCATGGCAATTCATCCAATAGTTGAGAAATTTCACTCAAAACCACAAATTTCAATCTCATAGTGGCGCTAGAGGATCAGTCTGAGGATCACAAAGTCAGTGGAATACGCCTTCATCGTTTATAGGAATGTCATTACCTCACTTTGACCTGCTTGTGGTGCTACAGGAAAAGAATTACAATTTATATGAAGCTTTGGCGAATGTTCAAGAAGGAAGATCTCTTCCCTCGTGTTACGCCTTTATTCCACTATGGGTGAATGTCTGCTATTTCCTCCTGTTCTATTTCTCTCCATCACCTCCACTTTCCCATGCTGTCAAAATCCCTTCATTCACAATTCAGACATCACCATACCTGACCAATGATCTTTCTGTCTACGTTCCTCAAGCCAATCAGTCCCTAGATGCCATTCTTTAAATATCGCTGCAATGCTGCCATTCTGTCTTTCAGACCTATTGCGCAACGCACCTCCTCCACATAACCACTATGACCTCCATGATATTCAGGGAAACTCATCTAAAGGTTTCCATCAACCATCTGCTGGCTTTACTCAGCCACCACAAGTGTCTAGACTCCTGGGGGATCCTGTCTCCTCTCTTCATAAGGGCCTACGCTTTATGAAGATGCTTCACATCGATGGTCTCTTATCGCCAAAAATCTTTCTGTTGCTAACATCAATACATATTGTTATACACTTTCCAATTGATCTCTCCTTATTGACCTTCTATCCTTTCATGGCAGCAACAGTTGTTAAGATATTTCAGTCTGAACCACAAGCTCATGGTGGCGCTAGAGGAAATGTCAGGAGATCACCAAAATCAGTTTGATTCATCCTCTGGGAACCATGAATGTCTGTACAAAATTTCATGACAATCCATCTGTGGACTATACCCAATCAGAAGGCTTCTTTTTTTGCTGGAATGCTGTTTCAATTATCTGACTACGTGACCAATAAAAATAAAACAATTCTTGTTTCTTGCTTCTTGTTTACCATAGGTCAGATTTTTTGAGTGGCAGTGCATTTCCCAAATGCCAGATTGTGAGCAGCCCCTCCCTTTTCACTCAGTGTGCAGCCCGCGCATTGCACAGACGAACAGAAGCCTACTTTCTCCTTGCTGACTGCCTTTATTGTAGATTAAGATAAAAACCACGGCGAAACAAAGCAGTTTGCTTAAGTTTGTCACAAAAAGACATCGTGAGGGAGCAGGAGGAAGAGAATTCAGCACAAGGTCAGCCATCATTCTCAACCCAGACACCTCCTTCTGCACCAGTTTCTCCTCAACGAGAGCCAAATAGTAACAACACGTATGTGGCTGCTAACTCAGCCCTTTCCCTGTCAGCAGCAGCATGTGACTTAGCACTTCTCCGACGACGACATCCACCCTTCCCTGCCAAAGCACAGACACCTGCAGCAAATTGGATTTTTTGCTGTTCCTGCGTCTGCCATCTGTGTGTGTGTGTGTGTGTGCATGTGTGTGGTTTATGTAGCCACCGTGCCAGGCTATGTTCAAGTGTCATTTTCAACGTTACTGAGCATGTTGGTGCTGGCGTACCTCTATCCATACACTTGATCAATGATGCTGTTGCATCTGTCATCTGTGTGTGTGAACATGTGGCCGCCGTGCCAGGCTATGCAATGCTGTTAATGTTCATCTTGGTGCCTGTCACATTAGCTCTGATGATGTATATGGCTTGTATGATTAAACTGAACTAGTTGTAATGGCCTAGCTTGTCCTTAAACTGAACTCCCTCTTTCTTTTTAATTTATGCAGTAAACTAGTCCAGTAGACGTCTGGTTATTAATTGATAGCCGACTGAAACACCGTGCAAAAGTATTCAGCTCTAACAATTTCTAAATGTCCATGGCCGTGGAACAATTAGCATGGCTAATGTTGGCTCTAGTCTTTCCCAGCATTAGCTGTTGTATCGACTGATATTGTAAAAAGTTGACATGAATAAAGCTGAATTATGCCCGTTTTGTTGGCTATTTGCGTGCTTTTTAAAATTAGGATTAACTGAAAACAGGAACAATTAAATTATGTTTTTGTCAACAAATCAGCAACTTTTGAATGTCGAACGTTAAAGGTCAAACTGAAAGGCAGCTACTTATCGCCACAATTCACCAAAAAAGTGTTTGATTTAAACAGGAATGTCCAGCCGTCAGAATAATCTTGCACATATTTTAATTAGTTTCTCTGTTTGTGCTTTAATTGGGCAAAACCAGAGAGAGACAGAGGGTGGTGACATGTGACAAAGGTACAGATACTTTCCTCCACTGAACCAGCAGGGTACTTCCTAGCAATGCTGAGTATGTTCCTACTCAGCATGAGAAGAAAAACTCATTGATTAGCCTTCAATACTGCAATTTCCTCATAATCCAATAATGACAATGACATCTTGGTGGTTCCACAAATTCCACAATAGCACACGTGAAAACAATGATTGACAACTGGCTGTGTGATGATACATTGATTTGGAAAGTGTTATTTCTGTCCGAATTTGCTGGCAACGCAAACAAAGGAAAAGCGAGTGAACAAAGATATTCAGTATGTATCAAACTTGAAAACGACTGATTCAAAATGATTGATTTGTGCACTTTCTCTACTTGGACATGTATAGCAAGCATCGTGAAATGTAAAGAGAAAAACAGAATCCTGTACTATACCTAAACTCACAGCAGGGTATGTGTTTTTCTAATTTATGAGGTCTATATTTTCTTTATTGTTCTAGCAAAATACCTGTTCAGTAGATAAAGTAAGCATTCAGGCAGGTAAATCAATCTGCACATACCCATACCCAGAGATAACGCCCATGATGCACAGGTAACCTTTTGAGGCAATATTGATGGCCCATATTGACATGTTTTTATGGGGCATTTCTCTTTATAGCTCGCAATGTGGTCCAGTTTCTCAGGTCAATAGCCGAAAGCATCTCAACATCATCCATCACAGTCTAGTTCCCCCCCTACCCCCCCACCCGCCGCCTCCCCCTACTCTGAGAACAAGCTGAACAGATGATTGACTGTCAGCTGCCCTCCATGAAGTACCTGCATGACACTGTGGAGAATAAAAAGCCAGGACGAGTTGGCAGCGTCCCTACAGCCACACGTGGCAACCTTTTGGAAGAAAAAAAAAAACAAAAAACTTTTCCTCTGTGACACAGCAGCGGTCCATTAAAACAAAGAACAACTGCCGCCTCAGTGGGGTTTTCAGTAAAGTTGTCATCATAGTCAACCAGGCATCCAAAGGCATCACTTTACTTCATGTGCTGTACAGTATGTCCTTGCTACAGTATATAATACTGAAAGCTTGTCTGGAACCTGGTCTCATTTGTATCTTATTATACGGTACAGTTACAAAACTCTTCCAGTGTTGCTCGTGATTAAGACAACACCATCAGATCAAGTGAAAAGTAGCAATTCTAGTGATTTACCAGCGATGAGTGCTCAAGGGGGCTCAGGGGGACTTAAGTTTTGCCATGTGTGAGTGAGTTTTTCTGCATGTTGCGTGAACGTGAATGTCATTAATTGTCACAGTGTGCCTGCTTCCACATCATCAGAGCAAATGACGCTTTTCTGTAAACATCCCAGACGGGGCTATTGTTGCATGCTCTATACTCACACTCCTATGTTCTTCTGAAGGATTTTATACGGCAGCATTTGATACTAACTGCTGTGATCACAAAGCACGACCACTTCAGAAATCCCTTGTAGCAAAAATGTTCATTTTGTTTGAATCTTCTGTCACTTGAAGGGTAGCGTGAAAAGAATTTGGCTAAATCAATGTTTAACTCCGCACATTAAAATTCCCTTTTTCTTCTACTCAAAGGATGTCTTCTCCTTCCTATAAGCTTTCCCCCGATCTGAGAGCAAGTTGTAATTTCAGCATCTGCCTGAGTACACATTTTATCACTTTGCACAATTTACTGGACATGCATGTAAATAATCATTTACTCTCCCAACTATTTTGAGGCAGTCTTCTTTTCATTTCATTAAACTAGATAAACCAATAATCCCCCTATAAAGTGTCTGATTCTGACTAAGGATATGCACACAGGCAAGGTACCCAATATACTATATAATAGTTGCTCCCACTTATAATCACCATAAATCTTTTTATAGATGTTTATAAATGATCTGTTTATTATTTTTGAAGTCTCTATATTTCACCATATTGCAGGATGATTAAATTTCTTACTTGGCTGCCTCTTATATTTGGATCTGGGCTTAGTGAAAGGTATGAAACAGGGCTGGGAAATGAGAGGATGCCACATTTTCACCTGAAGCGTTTCCCTTTAGACAGCGCTCTGCTGAGAATAGGTGGGGCTACTGTTGATGTGCCTGGCGCCACGTTGCCGCCCTTAACAGACGATCCATGGGAACTGCAGCTCTGCAAAAATAAAGAAAGAGTAGAGCATGTAGTAAGTGGTGGAATATACATGGTATTTGTGGCTTAAGATTAATTTCTATCCCCGTTGCAGTAATGATCAAGTCAAAAATACGAGTGTGCAGGTGCAAGAAGTTACAGTATGTAAGGCAAAAAGGGAAAAAATGCTCAGGGTATAATACATAATGGCAGGAATATATGGCTTAGTAGCAGCAGTGCCCACTCAGGTTAAAGTCCCCTGTCAGGTTGAGGATGCTCTCTCACTCATGTATCCCCCCAAAGTCAGAGACAGAGTGTCTTTAATTACACTTTACATTTTAAACTGCAGATTAGGAGGGGACGCTTTGTGAATAAACTCCACACTGGCCCTCACAGCAATCCCGCTGCACTCAAGAATTAATCCCACACAAGATTACATTAATGGTTTCCTAAAGAATTTCCCCCCTCAATTCTTTCCCTTCATTCTTATCAAAATGAACACCATTATCTTACAACAAGCCCCTGACAGCACTTTGGCACAGCTACCATGAATGCCCCAAGAACCCCCCTGTGAAATACTAAATCACGAGATAATTCTGTTATTCCTGTTACTGTACTTCCTGCGCTGCCCTTTCTCTCTGTCTGATTGTACATCATTAAAGCAATTGCATGTGACTTAGAGCTGGCTCAGGGTTCTCATGCCTGATAAGCCTCTTTTTTCTCCCTTACACCCCTGACTCCCAGAGGGAGCTGTTACTGCTGTTCACTAGTTGTGCAAGAAAATAGGATAATTTTGGCCACCCTCTCATATACCCTGCGGGTGCAAAACGTCTCACTTTCTGGAACAATTGCCATGGCAAACTTTCCTGGAGGATGATATCTGCGTCAGGGGATAAAATAAATAGCTTGTGGCAGACAATGGCAGACCTGCATGGTGCAACCCATTTCACTTGTTCCCTCCTATCTCACTTTTGCCTTGTTTTATGCCACTTGTGAACGCCTCGGATAAACACAACGCAATGTGGATTTATTTCAAGGGGAGACAAAGGGAGAACACGGGAGCCTGCACAGAAAAATCTATCAATACGTCGACTATCAGCTACATAACAAGGAGAAAGGCAAACCAACGCATTCAGAGCGGGATTAATCCTGCTTGGATTACTATAAAATCAAAGGTCCTGAACTGTGTGTAACCGGATATTTGTCCACTCTTCAATAAAGGCAGCACAAGCCACAACCAGATGTAGTTCACCGCTTAAACTGAGCAATGTCTCTGTGCCGAGACGAGACAATTTAGGCTCTACCTGATACCAAAATGTTTAAAAAAAACAGTTTTAGAATTGTGCACCAACATGCACATCAGCGTAGAGTTTGTAACAGTTGACAGCCTTATTAATTTTCAAGCAGCACTGGCCTGTCATTTTATTAATCATGGAGATACCTACAGAAGCTTTCATATCATCCCCTCTGCTGTCACAACACTTACTATACAAGTGGCTAATATTCTCCAGACATTTCCTGTTCATACTGGCAGCCTGGGTAATTCTCTGATGGCGTCTGTTTTGTATATCTCCACTTCAAGAGACATACTTTTATCCACATAAACATCAGACTGCTTCAAACTTCCCCTTCACTTGAAAATACTCAAAAGGAAAGCAGGCAGTAAATTCACTGATTACCTGCCCGATCCCTGTTTATTTAAACCTTTCAGTTGGGGTTTTAGATGTTTTAATTCTGCAAACTGAACTCAAAACTAGTTAATGATCCTCCACTTAAATTATTCTGCTGCAACTTTTTCATGCATTTGACGACATAGTCTGAAAATCATCTGAGGCAGGGGCTTTCTTGGTTCAGGTCTTATCCGAGTTATTATGTACTTTGGGATACTTTGAGAACATATGACCTCAGAGTTTTGTAAAATTGACTTTGGTTGTAACAGAAATAATCAGATTTTTCATTGCAATATTCTGACGTCTGGATTTTGGTCTGTTGGTCTGTAGCCTTCAACATTCTCTATCCCCATGAAGTATTCATACAGTATGCTCACCTCTAGCTCTAAATCATTCCTGAGGTTGACTCAGTCTCCTCTTAGAACAAGGCTAGACTAGTTAGTTACCACATCATCAGCTTTCTGCTGATGGGAAATTAGTTTTTGTATCTTGTCTTCCCAGTCTGGGTGTCCCTATTCCTTCATGTTTTTGCACGTCTGTTTCAGTGCAGCGTGTCTCATGGGTGTACACCCTCTCTCTTTTTATTGGACACACAATTTTATCCCAACAGAGGTGTTGATTTAATTCTCCAAGGTGGTGAAAGGTGTTGCAATTACATTTTTTCTTTGATTTCCCTCCCTTAAAAAAATGCCTCGAGAGGATTCACACTATCATATATGACTCTCAACTGTTTAAATGTTTGTGCATTTATAATTAAGTGCAGGAGCAAACACCACTGTATTAGTCGTGTGTGCAATTCAGATGGCTATTCAAACACAGATGGACGGAGCATATGCACGGGAATGTTTCCAGATGCGCAAATACGCATAGGTATTCACAATCACAGATGGAACACACGCACGGAAATATGTACAAATGCTGCATGTGGCAGGGCAGGTGCACACAGAAGTCAGAGGTGACAGCTCAGAGCTGTAAAGTACACATACGTGTGGCTACTTTGAAAAAGATATCGGTTTTGCAACCTTTTAGTTGGCTCAGGCTTGGAGCATTGCTGCAGAAATCATTGTGTAACAATGATGTCAGCATATACAGTGTAAGTCCTTCAAAGGGGCTCAGTGCACCTTGAGGGAAAGTGTCTTAAGCTATAATGCATTGGTCCAGGGAGCTGACATATTGTTTGGGACGTTACAGACACGCTGGCGGTGCATCAGTTTATCACAGAGATGGTATGGAAGACATTGACCAAAATGGACTTCAGTTTCATCCTCCCCTCTGCACCTGCCTCGACAGAGCCAGCCTTTTGTTTCCAGCTCACTGCGCTCATCCTCCACCTTATTGCCTCAAAAACACACTCACGCACATGCACACACATGCACACACATGCACACACATGCACGCACATGCACACACATGCACACACATGCACGCACACGCACGCACGCTATGTGTTCTGATGCATACACCAAAATGTTTTGAGCCTCCTTAAGAACACTCTGCTCTGTTCTTCCTTGTGTTTTCCATTTTGTCAAGTCTAACCCATCCCTGATAGAAACACCAGAGAACTTGTGGGGCTGCACCACCCACAGCACATGTGCCTCTCCCTAGACGGTTGCAAGCTGAGGGCGTGGGTGGGAAGAAGCAGTGGTCTGGGGTCGCTGTGTCAAATCTGTGGAAAAATAGGTTTCACTTGTTAATCTTTCCTTGGCCTGTACAGCTCATGCCCCCTCCTGGGTGGTTATAGCCAGTGATCTTTCACATCCCACCTTAAGCTTACCTCACGCTGTTCTATTATAGCTTGTGTTTCTGTGTTGTGGTGTTATTATTACTTTTGTCTTTTCCTTCCCGATGGCTTCCTCCCTGTGTCCAGCTCTGAAAGCATTTTGTGGCTGGAATCAGGGCTTCAGTGCATGCTGAGCCCTCATACATTCCTGTCACCACATTCGCTCGGTCATAGTGTTCATATAATAGCCTGCTATTGTGTTATAGGACAATGGACCTGCATCTGACTAAAATACGTTAAACTGGACTCTGATGTGCTGCGACTGGTTTGGTGTCAGTGGAACTTTGTGGAGGTTTTTGAGTTGTATGTGCAGGGGTGAAATTATGTGCTGCTTCTTGCATTTTGAGTTTTGCACATTTGAATTTGTTCTTGCTTATTTCAATTTAACAGCTACAACATTTATATTTAATGTTCCACCACTTCTCAACTGTCAACAGCTCAAAGCCATAATTTCCAATGACACCCTCAGAAAGCTTTGAGATTGTGCCAAATGCAGTTCCGTGGGTGGGGCTAGTAGCTCAAGGGGTGTTTGTTTCAGTGGGTGACACTAGACACTGTTGCATTATTAAAGAGCCTCAGCAGAGGCTACATTTGGCAAAGTACTAACACAGAAAAAAAAAAAAAAGACAGAACAAGGCTGAACCTGAACTAAGAATTTCAGACAACAACAAATGCAACCGTGTCTAAAGCACCAGCCTGAAAGATACATTTCATGTAATCTGAGATGCATCTTATTTGTAATCAGTGAAGCGTGCTTCCTACCTTTACACACACATATTTAAGGGAAAATCATGCAAATGGAAAAAAAGAGGAAAAGGCAGGCAAGCTAGCAAATTAAACTATATAAGGAATATTATATTTATATATCTTTTATTCTGGTTTTGTTACTAGTATCGTTGTTATTATTGTTATTATTAATAGTGATGGTGGCAGTGATTAGTAGTAATGGTTTTATTATTATTATTATTAGTGATTATTATGGTAAATGGACTGCATTTACATAGCGCCTTTCTAGTCTTCCGACCACTCAAAGCACTTTACACTACATGCCAACATTCACCCATTCACACACACATTCACACACTGATGGCAGAGGCTGCCATGCAAGGTTCCAACCTGCTCATCAGGAGTTTCTAATCATTCACACACACACACACACACTCACACACACTCACACACATGGCACAGCCTTCGGGAGCAATTTGGGGTTCAGTATCTTGCCCAAGGACACTTCGATATGCCCAAGGATACTTTGACACGCAGCATTCGTCATCCAATCTTACGATTAGTGGACGACTTGCTCTACTTCCAGAGTCACAGCCGCCCGCTGGTAATGCTGGTAGCTATTATTATTTTATTATTTTATTATGATTATTTTATTATAGTGCTGTCGCAGTTTATTATTATGGGGGGTTAATCACTTATCTTGCACACAATTTGAAAAAGAAAAGAAAAGGTTATCTGGAAAGACAAGCATGTACACACACATTCACAGACACACACGGACACATGCGGTACACAATAGTGAGTGAGTTGAAGGCTCAGAGGTGTTGCAGTAAAGCACTCTGGCTTTTCCTGGTGTTTGAAGAGACCAAAAAGCTTTCTATCTTACTGAGGAAGAAAAAGATCATATTGCAATCTCCAGTAAGAACAGACAAGATTATTTTAAAACAGGACATGAATAAAAAAAGAAGACAAAAAAAGAAAAAAAGAAAAGAAAATCATGCAAACAGCAGACGATGTGAACAACTGCGGTTGTGGTTAAATGACATGTACTGCAGGATTTATTTATTTATATTCTCACAATTTGTAAGGGTCAGTTAGACCAGGAAATGTCCACATCTGCAGTATCAACAGCTGGTGCACATTAGCACCACATTAGCACATTATACAAATTTGATATAACATCCTCTAACAACAACAGAAAGCTGCACACTGAACAAAATTCTTTAACAGAAAAAAAAATAAAAATAACGTTATTTAGAAGACAAAGAAGTTCAGGAGCAAACAGTAAATGAACACAACATGTGACCATTTTCCAACAGCACACAAAGAAGCAGCATTCAGGGAAGTGCTAATGCGCTGTGGCGATTGCACTCTTTTGATGAGACCTTTACAAGTGTGCATTAGGCAGCAATTACCCTGGGATTCTGTAGAGACCATCAGCCTTATCTGTGACATCTACATCCTACACTTGCTCTGCCATGAATGTCGGGGTCAGCTATCTCTCCTGCAGCATCTGCCACTGGCTGTGGTGACTTGTAATTCCTTTTCCAGCAACTTCTTCTTTCGTGTCTACACCCTGTCGTCTCTTTCACGTGCTTTTTTTTTTTTTTAATTGTGGGAAAGAGTTGCCCAAATTAGATTTCTCTCCTTTGGCTCATTGGGTTTCTCTCCAGAATGTCTTAGTATTCTGTTTCTTTATTAATCAATAATTCAATCACATAACTTCGTTTTTTCTTTTCATTCCTAAGCTGGTTGAAGGTTCCTTATTGTTTTTTAACTCTGCTCCAAAAAAATACAAAAAAGTGACTCTAGGCAGTCTGAAAATATGGTTTTGGTGTTCTGAGTAGTGAAAGAGCCACGAGCAAAGTGCCACTTAACATTATTTGTCTACTACACAGTACTGCTGCTGTGCTTGCACGGTGGATTCAGGATCCCTGACACGCCACAGATTAGAGTTTCCAATCTGCAGTTCGTCAAGAGAATCTGTCATTGTGAACATGACAAGTAGATTTTTCCTATATAACACACGATGCATTTATTTTAAACCATAATTCCCCACTGTCTCTCAAGCCATGTCAGATATGAGTGTGAACAAAAGGCTCGAGCCAGTAGAAAGATTATTAAGACATACATTATACATCATCCTGTCAAGCACTCTGTTTTCAGCACTCTAAAGATGATACTGTAAAGATGATAAGGATAAATTGATAAGAGGTTAAGACTTGCCTTTTGGAGTTGAAGACTGTATTGAGGCCTTGGTGCAGATTTGGACATGAGGCCAGAGGTGTTGATGCTGCAGTCCCTCAAGCTGCGGCCATCGGAAAAATGAGCCTGGAGTTTTTCCCGATGTCTCCTGGAGAAAATAGAAAGAGAGCGAATACAATATTCTAGGTAAAATTTCAAGACTTAGAGGACAGGTTCACAATTTTTCAAGTCAATAGTCAGGTGTCAACACTGACATGTTTTTCTTGCTGTAATCATTCCTCCTGTTAATACTGACCATTAGAAGATGCCTTCATAATGCACTTTCAAGCGATGGGGGACAAAATCCACAGTCCTCCTTCTGTGCAAACATGTATTTAACAGTTTATCTGACGCTAACATGAGGCCTCAGCCGTCCAAATTAGTCAAATCAAGTCGACATTTTTCATTTGCCAAATTCCCTCTTTTTGTTACGATCCTTCCACTGCAGCTGAACAGGAAAACACTGCCCGTCGAGACACAGAGAGGGAAATTGTTCCTAAAAGGACTGTAACTGTGGAAGATATCTCTTTGAGTTGACTAACTCAGACTGCTGAAGCCTCAATATTATCTTCAGATAAACTTTTAAATACATTTTTGCACCAAATGAGGATTTTGTCCCCTGTCATTTACATTATAAACAAATTTAGAGGGGATCTTCTACTAGTCAGCATAAACAGGAGGAATAATTATAATGAGCAGAACCTCTTTCAGTGATCATATGGGCACCTGACTGTTGATTTAAGACAGACTTGAAAAAAATTCCTTTAATCCAGATGGTGTAAATACAGATTAATTAAAAAGTAATTAAAAAGCAACAATATTTCCATGAGACAGAAACGGGCTGAAACAGAAAACATGACCATGGTGGTACAGTTGGCGATAAAATGTCTGGCATTATTTTCTATTTGCAGCGGTCGAAACCTTCTCCCTAATGATAACACACTCCGATAACTGTTTTTAGTCCAGTCATTGATTTCTACAACTCTCTTAGCCAGCTCTTTACACACACACACGCAAACACACACACACACACACCTAACAGAAATGGTAGGTGATAATTTTTATTGACCTGTTACCTTTTATTTCTGACACACACTTTACTCTACGTGTGTAAAAACAGGCACATACATCAAACACAGCACATGAGCCTTGAGATGCCAATAAAACTGTCACAGTCGTCAGCTGTATGCCGAGAAGGATTTAAAACTACACGTTGTAGGCATGTATATTGAAAGTGTGACAATGAACAAATGCACTTTCTTATTACTTAGATTTGTAAAAAAGCACTTTTTGATTTGTCTTAATGGTGAAACTACGAGATCTGACAACATTTGTCAGACGTTGTAGATGTACGAGTGCCTTGAAAGGTCAGGGTGACAAAATCAGCACCAGTCAATTTGTATCTTTCAGAGCTGTAACTGAAGGCTTGATGGTGGTGAAAAGTGCTGAAAAAGGGCTACGAAAATAGCATTAGGAGAGAAGATGTCTTTGCACAAGTGAAAATTGAATCAAGGCAATGTACCGTGAAACGAACATTACATGCTCTTCTGATAATATTCAGGCAAAAGAAAGACAGAGATTTTCCAGAAATGTCACCAGAGACACCTAGAGTCTAGATCTTTAACTTTAAAACTATAAAGAACACCAGAGCTTATAATGGTGGTTTAATGTATGGATACAATTAGTTCAGACTATGAAGGGAACATTTTGCTGGCGACTAAAGCAGAGTTTCCAGTTATCCAACATCATAAATAATTTCATTTATTTTACCTACATCATGTAACTGCTTCCAATTTTTTTTCCCCCTTAATCATCAAAAAGTAAAATTTTGAGACAGAACAAGCAAAATGGCATCTTTTAGCTATGCTAAATATGAGAGTGTTCCTTCATTTTGGATTAAATTTTGATTGGATTAAAAATTAATTGATGCTTAAGACTTTTGGATTAAATGTTAATTTGCCATTAAATGTTCATTTTTAAACACTAGGTTGCTAAACTCTCTCTGCAGCCGAGTCATGTTGAGTCCTTCTTGAGTGAAGGACAAGACGAGGAGTTGAAACGTGGGAAGCAAAGCTGGTTCATTACGAACGAGAAACGAGAAACGAGAACGAGAAATTGATTGATGATTGAACACCTGGTTCTCTGAGAGCACAATTAAATTACAACTTCAAAGAACCTGCTCAATGATACTGTACAATATTGTAAAATACATATTATCCAATTAAGTTAATTTCATAGTCCAATCCAAGATAATCAGCAACTGTTGGTTTTATATTAGGCAGGCATCAGCACTATTGTGATATGTAGCCCCTCTTCCATTTCCTGCTTGATTACTAAATGTAACAACCACATATAATTAACTAGGCTTTGATTTTCATTTCTTTGGGTCTTTAAAAATGTAGGAGTAGCTCTCTTATCTCTAACTCTGTATAGTCTTCAAACAATATCGGGAATGCAACTGCGCTAATTGTCTCTGTGAAGTGCTGATACAAAGTAAATTTCGGGTCTTCTGGGAATAAACCGAAGCATTAGCAGAAGAGAAACCATCTATATGAGCGATACTGTCAAACGACATTTGGAGAAAAGAGATTAAATTTAACAAGGACTCTGGGTTTGGATCATTTCCGGTGCATTCACACTTCCAGTGAGCTCAGCTGGTCACAGTGACCGATGTGGCACTTCTTAAAAGCTCTACTCTATGGTGCCGAAAATAAAACCTAATTTTGTTTATAAAGACCCATTCAATCAACACAACCCGCATTAACACCCCCCTTTACACTCCGCCATTACTTCCTTTTCTTACACGAGTATCTGTCCCAAATGCATCCTGCACAATTTAGATTTGATGCCTTGCTAAAACATCCTCTAGCTGACTCACACTTAGAATTTCATTGGGCTCCATGCCATGATAGTAAAGTGCTCTTTCTGCACAGCCGGGGGCATACTCCACTAATGTGGTGCTGGCTGGCATCACTTACTTGTTGCGGTGGTAGAGAGCCATACATGCCACTCCGAGGAGACAGATCCCTGAGGCAATGCTGAAGATGGACAGCACCTGCCTCTGGTAGGTGTCACCGCTCTCTGTGGAGGAGAGAATACAGTTAAGGCCGTTGAATTTCTACAGTGACACAAAGGATATGGCTGTGGCTGTGACCGAGCGGAGAAGGGGGCAATGTATCATGGATTAACATACCGAAACACACACAGAACGTGGACGGACGAACACACACAGACATCCACCCACCATCTGCATTAGCATAAAGCGACCATTGCTGCTGTCAGTAAATGTCAGTGTTTGAGCATGGGATAGGGGCATGGCAGACACAGGCAGGGCTCAGTGACATGTGCTAACTGAAGTGTGATAATCATTTCGTTCAGACAAACCCAGCAGGCGCTCCAACGGACTATCTGCACAGCAGGGGCCACACTGAGTGTGTGTGTGTGTGCGTATACTGTATGTGTGTCAGCATTCGGAGACTGATGGCGACAGGGAATTAGGAGCAAATGAATGCTCCCGGAGTTTCTTGTCAGACCCCTGCACATCAGCAACAGAGGCTTAAGGTCACAAGCAGCTGGGACAAGTAGCAGTTGATCCCAGCAGATATCTGTCTGCCTGAGCAGCTGGTTGTGGAGGCGCACTACTTACCATAGTGCATGATGCGGGGGTGAAGGCGGTGCATGCGCTGGCTTATCAAAAAAAAAAAAAAAAAACTCTCACAACAAACCGTGCAGTGGTCAAAATGAGCACAATAAAGCTGTCCGTCCAAACACTGCAACATGATATGTAACTAACCCACTGACATCCACTGTGGAGAGTTGGAGAGACTTCTCTGTCCCACTGTCACTCATGACCTTGAACACAACCTCCTGTGACATGACTCAATCACTCAAAAACAATAATTCCCCCGAGACTGATCTCACCACCTTGACAACTGCAGGAAAAGTGCAGAAAACATCGCCGCAACCTGTTCATGACCTTTGAGGGCTTGTCTGTGGCTTTTTGTGCTGTCAACAGAGAACTGTCCTGGGAGGTCTTCTTCATCCATGCTTGTCTGCTCAGGTTTATCAACTTCCTGCAACTCTTGTTTTAGGGGATGAGTGACTGTTGGAGAGCTTCCTGTGTTCAAAGCTCGCGCAAGGGTGCAACCGAGCATTTCGTTCTTTTTTTTTTTTCCATTTTCTTCCTCTGCATCACATCAGTGCTGTATCAATACATTTAAAGGATAGTGTGGAGTTCAAACCGGAGGGAAACCTTTTTAATATTAGAATGCTTCTGGCATAAGATAAAGATAACACACAGCTCCTGTGAAAAGGAGGCAGGATGTATTTAAAATAAAATAGAGCATGTCTGAAGAAATGCAGCAGTTGCCAGCTGTGACACACTATTGCACATGTAATTCTGGCTAAATGACAAATTAGTATCCATGTAGCAATATGGTATTTTGAACTGATGAATCAAAAATGGCTGTGTTAGATACGCATATGATCATATATTTTGCATTGTTACGACAAAAATGGTTGGAAATTAGTTGTTTTTGCTGGCATGTTGTCATCTTGAAAAGAGACCGTGATTTACTGGTTTAAGACTTAATGTGAATTCAAGCCTCGCTGGTACTGGCTTTTTGACGTCAATATTGGAGAATATTAAAACTTAGTAATAATAAATCTGCCTATAGTCATGTTTTTTTCATGAACATACTGTATAATACACATTTTGGCTGGCAGTATCCATCAAATATCATTAATTTTGTTATTAAGAGTTGTGATAAATGTATGTACGCAAAGAATATTTGTAGAAAAACAAGCTTTTAGCAAAAATGCAAGATATGAGAACATTTTATACAATTCATTTTTATGGGAAATGAAATTATAGTAATACCATAGACTGTATATACTGTATATTAAATACAATCTATGTCTAAAGCACTAATAAAACAAAAAATATATTAAACTCCAAGTACATAAAATGGTCAAATATAACATTTATACACATGATTTTTTGCTGCTATTTTACCTCCATTGAAATGTCTTTCTATATGTGCCAGCATATAAGATGATGTATACAGTACGTATGATAAGCCAACATCAGCTCTGTGGTTTACCTGTCAGGTTTGTGTAACCGATCACACATTTGACGCTAATATAATACTTCTGAGAGGTGGAGATGCCCAGAAGTTGTTGACTCACAGATTCTTGACCCATCCTGTAATTTGTCAGGAACACAGCGGCGGAATGTCTTCAAGGTGCACTTTACAAATGAACCAGATAAGTTGCCTCTGTTCTTTGTTTATAAGTAATGTGTCACCTGTATATCTGTGCCCCTGTAAACCCTCCAGCCTCTGCCATCAGTGAAATGACCTCTCAACAGTTGCATCTTTGAAATATATGAGGAATATCTTCCCCTGCTGCCACATCATCAGCGCTCATGTGGAGCACAACCTGAGACAAGCCTCTGCCTTTTTTGGATAGATGAAATAGGGTTTTTAAAAAAAAAAAAAAAATCTGAACATAAAAACAGCTGTCTACAAAGCTCTGCTGAATGGCTGCAAGGAAAAACCAACATGCAGTCTGTACATAAAACCATTACAGGCCTTTCATGCCCGATGCCTACGAGGCATTCTTGAAATTAGATGCATGAGCATGTTGGAAAATGGAACAAACCAAACAGCATCAGCTATACTGACTAAGCCATGTCGTATTGACACAAGGACAAGACAATCCCATACGGCCAGCTGTGCCATATAGCAATCACTCCACACATGACAAGAAAAACGCTATAATGAAGACCATGTTAAAGTATCCATGACAAAATGGGGTATTCAGACTGAAATACATCAGAGCAAACTAGTGAGATACACAGAATGTAAGAAAATCAAAAGACAGATTTGCTGTATTCTGACTGTCTCAGACGCAGACTGTCACATATTGGACTTATATAACAACTATCGAAAGATTCACTGCTAAAGCTGAAGAGGAAGTCATAATGGAACACAATGAATAGGCAAGTGAGTGTTCATAGTCTTTACCTCAAAGCCCAAAAAAAAAAAAAAAAACTATCTGTGCTTCTGTCTGTCATCTTTCCAGCTATCAATCGATCAATTCTGTTCTCATTTTCTCTAATGTATCCGCCCACCTGCAGTAGCATTCTGAACTAATTTAGTCCCCAGATTAAAGTCACTGAACTGAGGAATGTTGTGTGCAGGCTTCTCTTTCAAAGTCTCTTCTCCTTCCTCCTATTTCCTGAAGCAAGCGTGTGATATGACGGCGGCGTATGGAGCCATGTTAATGGAAAACTTCACAACACGCAATGGTGGTTTTTATATGCATAAAAGGGAGCCAGAGAGCGAGGGAGAGATGGCAGAAAAGAGAAAATGAAAAACAGTATGAATGTGGTGTGTGTGTGTGGGGAAGGGGGGGGGTATGATTTTATATTCCCTCTGGACAAAGAACAGTGGGTCATCATTAAAGGAAAAAGGGGCTGATAATTTGGTTTTTAAAGATTTGTTAACCACCTGGAAGGCGTAAAGGCACCTTAAATAATACCAACGGAATTTCAAAGAGCTTTATAATGTATTTCTATTGCTACTGGTGGACTTTTTGTTCATTTTTGTATTATTTAAGATTAATTATTTTGCAAATCCAGATGAAGTACACGCACCACTAGACACAAATAGATAAAAATGGGTTTGTTTTGTTAACTAGATTACATTTCTTGCATCATATATACTGTAATAGTTTCAGAAAGTGCTGCTAAAATAACTATGTATGCATGTAGCAGCAAGGTAGACACAAATTCACCCAATGCGATCTGTCTTTATTGCTCTATCCTCATTACATCACTCCTCTCTTACGGTACTCTTCTTCATGCAGACAGAACACACCTAATTCACCACCACAGTGTTTCCATGGCGACTGGCCCACATTAATTTTCCAAGGTGAGCGGCCTTGTTGTGATGGATTGTGTGTTTTGTATGGTATTTCACAGGCACACGGCACATGAAAGATCGAGCACTCCACACATTCAATGAAAAGTTGTCTTACCCATGAACTCGATCCCAAGTTCATCCGCTGTTCCATTCAAGGCACGAGGAAAAGGGAAGGAACGGATAAACAGACAGGGAGACAGAGAGGGAGACGGGGAGAGAGAGAGAGAGAGAAGAGCATAAAACAGTTATAACATGATGCGCCTCTGTCTTACTCAGAATTCACTTTAGGCAGAGACACACGTTGCAAACTTGACCATAAATTTGGTTTGACGGCTTCCTCTGACATGACTCTCCCTTGTGCACCAGGTAATGAGCCAGCCAGCCCCAGATGCTTGGTATGCTTTTCCGTGATACACTCTGAATTCACACAGCCTGCAGAGGCTTTGAATGAAGAAAGAAAACAACAAAGATATGTGGGCTGAGAGGATTAGAGGAAGGATCATGGAAATAAAAGTTGAAAATGACATATCATATAGCTTCATGTCACTGATGTTGCTTTGCACAGGGCTTTTATATTGATTTGAGCCCGAGGCACTGCAGTAATTGTTCTCCTCTGTCTCCAAGCATAGCTTTTCAATATTCACAAGCTGGTCGCTTAAAGATGCGCCACGCTAACACACACACACTCGCACACATGCTTGCACACCCATAGGCATACAGTACATTACACTCTTGTCTGTATTTCTTTGTCTCTCTCTGTCTCTCTCTCTCTCACACACACACACATGCACACACACTTTGACATACACTCTCTCTCACACATTCACACAGTCTTTCTTCATGCAGTTAAGTCTTTTCCCCCCAATCCCAGTGCTGGGGAAACAGATAAAAAGGAGCACTCGTGTTCTTTCCACCCTGACAGCGCCCCTTTTTCATGTCACTGTAATGTAATCTCATTTAAATTAAAATGAAAACCTCACTAGTAATTGCTTTTCTGACAGAGGTGGTCTGAGTTTTAAATAGAATGCGGCTTGCCAAGCTCTTGACAGATTATGCGGTGGTCACACTCAAAAAAAAAAAAAAAAAAAAATGGTGAAAAAAACAACAAAAAACCCATCTGTTCCTGGATGTATTTTGATTGTGCCATGGGAGAATCTGCCAGTGTTTGGGCTTTAAAAGTTTGAGGAAATGTAGTGGACTGAGATCCAGATAGGCACAAGACAAATGAACATTAGGATGAATGGATTATGATAATGGTACGGGGTTATCTCACTCAATTAAGGGAGCAATTTGGGGAAATATGTCTTTTTAATGATCACATTTTAAATACAGTAAGTAATGCCATTTGGAGAAAGTTTAAGAGAGAATGTAGCCTGGCAAATTAAAATAACTTTATACAAATCCATTTACTATAAGACTTGCCTGACAGATTCTTAATGAGGGAAGGGGATTTTCATCATAACAGTGATAACAAGAAAAAAGAGGAAAGAAAAATGAATCAATCAATTAACTCATTCATTTATGCTTGTGTTTAGAAAGGAAGCAGGTGTCATCATGTTTTTATTGAACACAATATACAGTAAGTTCATCATTTCCAGATTTATCTCCTGCAGCCTCAAGGATTAATAAACAAGTGTCAGCATTTATTATGCGCTCCCGCTGATTCATAGTCAGTCTCATAGCAACTCACAAACTAATGATTGAAAACAGTTAAGAGCCAATCAATTCTGGCCGGCGGACATTACGATTTTTGCCATGAGGAGTTTTGAGATATGCCGCTGTGATTAAGATAGGGCTCACACTTATGTTACTAGGCGCTTACTGTCACCATGGCAAACACTTGGCAAGGCCGAAGAAGTGAATGCAGCATCTCACTGATGTTGCCTGATCTGTATTATCCATTCAAGCCTTTCCCTGTGATTGCCCATGGCAACAGCCAACACTTTTCCACTCTAAATCGCCCTGACTGTCACAGCCTGTGCAGATGATGTCATTACAACACTGATACACATCCCTTCCTCTGGCATCGCCTTGTCTGGAGACATTCACCAATCATAATATGTGCAGGCTCCCAATCCTCCGCACTGGCAACTCAAAGCACCCCGGGGAATCATTTACGGCGTCTTGTGGGAGCCTTGAGCAAGCTTGGAGAATACCTGTGCATCATGTCAGATGCTTTTGGCCTGATTAAGAGGCAGAAATCTGGCAGGTGGGAGAGACAATGGCAGGAGTGAATCAAATCCTTAATCCCCTCCTTCACTTGGGCGAGCAGGGAACTGAGGACTCAATGTGTGCGAGTGTGTGTGTGTGTTATTGAACTCAATATCCTGTGTAGCTACTTACTCCAGGCCTAATATCTATCGGAGATAAATAGCTTGTTTTCTTCCTCTTTGTAAATCAGCTGGGTAAAACCAAAAGCTTGCTCGCTTCCCTCTTCCCCCCTCCTCAATCTCCCACCAGACGTCACCTCCGTAGCCTCAAAGGTGCAACTGGCCCAGCTGAACACCATTACTGACATGCCCTTAACTCTCTCACGGTTAAGGAAGTAACTCGTCCCGGTTCTTTACCAGGTAAACTAAACTGCAGTCCTCCTACACTTCCATGTCTCCAATTAAAGACCTCGCCACTGCCCCACTGTGCACTAAAATGTAAGACCCCAGCACCTTCTCCCCATCTCATTTCCAAAGCTGAGTTCACAGCAGTATAGCTGGAGTACCTGGCAGGGTGCCCCTTTTACCTTTTGTCCCTGAGCTTTTGAGATGTGCACAACAGTCTCAGCTTCTCTTTCTTCCTCTGTGAGTATGTGTGTATGACGGAGCGGCGCTGTGTGCAAGCCAGTGCGGGCTGCTCTCTTGAGTGGCTGCTTTGTGGCCGGTCAATACCGAGACAAAGGATGAGGGGCGATGGATTATTTGTGATTGCAAGGTGCACAGAGATTGATTTCAGAAAGAAAAAAATAAAAAATAAAAGGCTAAAACGAGGAAAAGCGTGCAAGACAGATAAAACTTTTTCTCACCCCAGGGTGTCATTTGTGTGTGATGCTGCCTGCTCAGTGAATGAAGATATAGAATTAAACTTGGTATGCAAACATGCATGTGAAAAAGAACTCGCTCACACACACACACGCGCACACCAACAATGAAATGAATTTCATTGGAGCTCGTCCCACTTGTAGTTGTTGCTAGTGTGTGCATGTATGTGTGTATGTTAGTACATGATTTGGCTTTTGAAAGCAGGATAATCCTCAGAACCCTTGGTAATCTGGGTAAATTTTAGATTACTCTGTATCAACAGAGATCAAAATAGGCTTCATTCCTCTCTAAAGTCGTCCAGGGTACACATCTCTTATGGTGGTTGGACATTTGTGGCCATAACACAGTTTGTGTATCACAGCTGTCAATATGTATAAGATCTCTTAAACACGTTTTGACATTTGATGTTTTTGAAGTTATAACAAGGTCTTTTATAGTCTTTTTGATTACTGTGTAAATGCATTTATGTACAGTATATGTCACCAATTAATTCATGCATGTATTTCATGCACCCATTTATTCTTGTATATACTTATATAATATTAATATATGTGGGACATTATATAATTTGAACAGAACTGACCACAAAAATAAGTATGGGAAAGTCTATTCTTGCTTTCCATGATATTTTATATTCATGACAGGTCTGGCAAGGCTGCGCTTTAAGATGTCTGCTCATGCAGGCTGTATATATGTATATGTAGTGTATACAGTGGGGGAGGATGAGGATGATTCTGGGTGACCAGAGTTCACTGTGGAGCCTTCTGGAAATGTCTGGAGCCTAATTTAATGAAACACCTGTGAAGGGAGGTGTCTTGCAGGTCTTTGACACACCAACACTCGCCCATTTTCTTCTTATATACTGTAGCAGCCACAAGTTTTCCACCTACAGCATGTTTTCTCTTTCAAAGCACTACTGGACTATTAAATATACATTAGTGTATACACATTCTGTATAACTGTGATATGTGAAAAGTATTTTTATTGTAGAGCCTAAAAAATGTATAGAAGTACATAAAATAACACAGAAAAAATGCGTATAACACATTAAACAAACCCTCTTTTACATTTTGCCTTTGGGGGCTTGTCTTATACTGTACATTATTAATTAAAAAGTACTGTAAATGCGCTGTAATCCATTTGTTTCTTCATGTGTCCATTTTTGTAAAAAACACGGTTCAGCTTATCTCAGATAACACCATACATATCTCCCCAGCTGGACACACAGGAAAATTGATGTCTGCCTATAGAAGGTAAAATAAATCCCACAGTGCAAACTGGGCGCCATGAGGGACCATGAAACATACGTGACACTGGCTTTGGACCCCATTAATGGACTCTCAGTGGGGCTGGTGGCATCAAACAGAAAGCAATAGGAGTTAAGTTTTCTCTCTGACTCTTGGTGCAGAGGAGCCAAGTCACTCCATAAAACAGTGTAAATTTGTAAAGCCGCGGTCTCGTGGGAAGGGCTCGGGGGCCTCCAATTTCTCTTCCTTGTACCTCTGACTTTTGCTTTATTTTTTAACTACACTACAGAGCTGTCATGGGGATTCAAAGACTCCAGGGGAATTGTTTTTCATGAACAATAGGAAATTGAAGACTTGCCTTCCTTTTAGCTACACTAAAGCAAAGCAGGATTAAGGACCGTAATAAAAGATACCAGAGGTTTTATGCACCGTTTAATTCTAATAGCACAGCTGCACAGTAGTACCTATGTAGGCTAATAAAGAGACGCAGTCTCATGATACACATTTTTACTTGGTCTATAAACTAAATCATGTTTAGTTATTGCTTTAATAATTGCTCAAATTCAGATTCAAATGAAAATCCCCAATTTACGATCAATGCAAGACCGCCTGTTACGACAAAATGTGACGAAGAATGGAAATATTAATCCTAAAGTAGATAATGCACCAACTGAAAACAGCCATGTTTTACAAATCATGCACTATAAACTGTAGCTATGCAGCTCTATGTACTCATTTTACGTTAGAGAAATCTTGTTGTCTCTTTACTAGATTTACGCATTGCAAGGACCCATAGGACTGTACAATCCTGCGCTGCCAGAGTTAATTTAAGGCTGATCTCACTTGATTTATATTTATCTTGTTGACTGATACAGTGCAGTCAGAGAATTGCTCAAGGGCTCGTAACACGCATTTGTTATGAATTTGTTTTCATGTTGCAGATCAATACACCAAAGCTGTAGGATGAAAAATAGAAAAGAGAGCGTACTTGGGTCTGACAAGATAGCATCTGTCTTGGGTACAAACTGGTCACAGCGTAGTCCATGGTAGCCCTCCTTACACCTGTGAGAAAGAGAGGGGGGAAAAGAGAAAGATTTGAGATTAGAAGGAAGACAAAAAGAAATGGATGGTAAAAATCGGAGTGCTCACTGAGGACTGAGGTGGCGGAGGGAGATACACAGAAACTGTCGAGAGGGGTGGGGTGAGAAGAAAAAGAGGAAGGCGGAAGATAGTTGGGCAGGCCTAAGTAGCGCCTGCAGCCGCGCTGATAGCACATGACTGACAGGAATGCCAAGTCCCAGTGGAAGAAATGGGATACTGGGATGGAGAGTACTTGGCGTGATGCAAGTGACGCAAGATCTACAGTGAAAGGAAAGCTGCCGCAGTTGGAACACTCGTATAAACAAAGTCCTGGCAAAGTCCAGATCGTCAAATAAATATCTCTGCACTGTTGATGCCTGCAGATCCCCCCTGCAACTGTCACAAACACATCTACAGAAAGTATGAGGTCTGGCTGTGCATGTTCCAATGTTTCAGAAACACCCTTTATGCAAGAACATTATAACACACATATAATTCTTGTTAATGACCAGCTACTTTTTCCCAATCTTGTCTTGATAACTGACTGAATGAAAGAATGAAATTTGCTCTTCCAAGTGGGCAAATGAACAAAAACACTGTTACTGTAAGAATAAAAAACTTGAAGTAATACAAAAATCCAGGACAAAAATATAAAATTCTGTGTTGTTCCTCCAATTTGGCACAATCCTGAATAGTTTCTGTCTCAGAGAAAGCATTTTTTTCTCCTATCGTCAATAGTGGCCATACTGTGAGCACATTCAGTGGCTGATCCATCCCTCTGCTCTTTCAAGGCTTAGGGGAGACAATTGGGGATTTGCTTTGATGTGTCTGCTTCAACATAAACTTGTACATGAGTGAGCGATATGTCAGAGTTGTCTATATTTTCTCTATTCCATCAGTCGATGACATATTGTAGGTAAACTGGGGGGATTTACACTCTCACATTATCCATCAATATCTGTCCACCAGTGTCACAGTTCCCATATACATTATAAAGTATTGGATGAGTGACAGGCCAGTAGAGGACCACTCAGTTTTACTCAGCTTGGCTTGAGCTGATAGCTTGAAAAAAAACAAACAAAACAACAACTAAGCTACAGCGTGTAAAACTAACTGAGCAATGGCGATCACAAGTTGTTCGTTAAGTATTGGATCAGAGTGAAAACTGAGAGATCGTCAGTGTCTTTGTTTTGTTTTTATATCTCAAGCTACAGTTTCAACTCCATTTGTTCAGTTTGTCTCAGCTCAACAGGTGCAACTGATTGATGAAACTCAACTCAACATGAAAATCAAACATCGTCTTCTAATCTCACTCAAAGTTGATGATTGCGCCAATGCAGTTGCATCGCCATTTTTGTTGGGTGTCAGTTTTTTCAGTTTGCACCTGTTTGGCGATTTTGAGGCTCAAAAGAAACCTGCTCTTACCAAAGGTGGATGGAGTGACACGGGTGAGTTTGTGTTTCGCAAATCACCTGGCGTACAGAACGACTTTTTTGGTCCCATGTAGTAAACATGGCGAGATAGTGACTGAATAAAATCCCCTCTGAATTTGGTATTTTCAATAATAGGCCACATGTCCCTGTAAATAAAAACGCTCATGGCTTCAATAACAGTTTTGCCTTCAACTGGGAGGAGCTAGGGGTCAGTTGGAAGTAGCATTAGCTGTTGATATGGCTAGGTTGTTAGCAACCAGTACATCCAGCACACACTGAGCAACATTAGCATTAATTTAGAGTTGTGTTTTTGGTCACTTGGCAAATATAAATCGGATAGTCACTCTGCTTTTACCTTTTTTGCAAATGTCTAAATGCTCCACTATGTTCACTAGGTAGTCGTTAACTAACCAAACATCTTCTGTTTGGTGCTGGACATGTAATCTACAGTCAGTTTTTAGAGCTTTTCCCGCTGAAAACAGCTGCCTGCTGTAGTCGATTGTATTGTATTATAAAAATATTTAAACAAAGTGACATGTAAACAACATCGCAAATGATGAGAAGGGTAAAAAGTGAGTTTTGAAAGCTTTTGAAACCGCAGTGCATTTCATGGTGATCAGCAGCCCTGTCAAGCTGCAGGGCGTGATCGTTGAGGTGTTCATTTAGCGTTATGTGGCAGTAAAAATCTCTCTAACTGCACCTTTAAACAGTGGGGCTCATTACTGCGCAGATGAAGTGTGAAAAATACCCTTGAATTAAAACCCCTTCTAAATCTTAAACCTCAAACTCTTGGTGTCATTTCACATCCAAAGTAATAAGCAAAACCTTTATAGTTTCTCTGCTCAGGCAACCAAAGGAGGGGATAAAGAACTTGAATCTCTCCTGCCACTCTCTCTCCCACAGCCAGACTTCTACCTCCTAATCAGCCTGAAAACAAATGACTAATGCAATACCCTGGCAGTCTCCAAACTCTCTCTTTTTCAGACACACACACACAATTAAGTTGTGTTATGTTGTCCTACAGAGCAGCACACAGAGTTACCAATAGACTAAACTACAGCTGAATATTGCCAAATATCAAATACGACAATATTTTGAACCCAAAAACTATAATATCAATAAAATGGCAGCGTTTTGGGGCTGACCTCTGGTGCTTCCTGGAGATATTTTGTGGAAACGATTATTAGTTATGTGAATATGAAACTGATAGAAGCAGTCATTGATTGTAACAATAAACTAAAAAAGTGATATAAATTCATAAAACCCTAAGATGTTACTGTAATATTGTAAATTACTGTGTTCTTCTGAATCAAAATTGTAACCACTAACATCATTGAATTCTGTGTAATTTGTCTGTTTACATTTAAAGGAAACCTGTTTCTAAACTGAGTCAGGCCCACAACTGGTAATATTTTAGATTGCTACGCTGTTTTTCCTGCTAAAAATAAATGAAAAAATGAAATGATATTGCCATATTAAGATATCAATGTTGTATTTATATATTGCCAAGGTCTTGACCATCGTATCTTTGTGATGCTTGGTTTAATTAATTATTTGCATCATACAGTAAATAGCACGATAATAATTTTTATGATGAATAGCATGACTTGGATTCTCATGTTCATTATTCATAGTGCACTCAGTTTCCATTTTACCAAAAATTAGGCAAAATCCAGCATGATTTAAATGCTCTGAAATATAGACTTTCTGAAAAAAAAAATGAAACAGATTTGAAAATTATCATTAATCCCCATGGAGACAGACCATTAAATCAGACCGAACATTTTACAGTGAAATTGAATATGCAAAAGAACATGCCATATGATGCGTAAAGCACCAGTCCAAATGACTAATGCAATGATATCAGATTAATTACCAAATTAGAGCTGCTTTTGTATGGGAGAAATTAAGTCAGTGGGAGAGGGGTTTAAAATAAGACAGAGTCCCAGGAGAAGCTGGAGTTTTGACAGAAATATTCATCCTTCATAAAATGTTAAAATTACATGTTTGTGTTAACCTTTCGCTCGAAAAGTTATCATCATGCAAATGCACGTCGCAGGAAACAGCTTCGACTGTCTCTTTTTTTGTCAGCGTGCCAATGTGAGTCAAACGGCCAAAGATCCGCCGCAAAAAATTTAGAGAGGCACCCAAGGCGACCAGTCAGATATCAAGGGTAAATCGTCCCTCCCCTCCCATTACTTCGCTCTGCCCTACATCACACTTTCAATGCCTGGGCGTGAGCTGAGACGCCTTGTTAGTATTCTGAATCACAAACCCAAAGGCAGAATGCCTGTCTGGCTATCTGTTTACGTCTGGGCTTGCTTTCTGTTTGTCTATGTCTCCATCTCTCCCCTCCTACCATCTTTGTAGCACTGTGAAACAAGCTCAGCCGTCCTTCAATAAGATGCAAACAATGCTTTGTAAATGTGTTTGTGTGAACATGAAGTCGAATGCCTGAATGGGTGATAAACAATGTGAGATAATGACGCGCTTTGAGTATGTTTGGGCGCGTGTCTCCAATGAGGAAAATAGGAGAACAAAGGCTTGTATTTATGTATGTGTGTGTTCAAAAGGGGGGAATATTTCGGAATGAACCCAGATGTGTGTGTGTGTGTGTGTTTGTGTGTGTGGATTAGGGCACATATGACAATTATCTCGAGTCTGTGTGTTTATATCCTGCAACTACTGTGCATATGAACAGCAGCTATAGACTCCGAGCATGTTTTCCCCCACTGCTCCAGAGCTGTCTGTGATTACCCAGCTGCTTTTAACACATGTTCCAGTCGCAGAGAAAACACACCTCAGAGTCTGGAGGATGACGGAGGGGTGGGGAGCGCTGCCTCATAACTAATCACCATCCTGCCTGTTAATTAGCGTAAAGAAAAATGGAGGATAGTTTGAGTGCAAGGGGAGGGAAACGAGGTTCAAGGAGGAGCGAAGGGAAGGGAATGTGATCATGTCAACCAAACTTTTCATTTACCTCCTGACGCCCATGCATATTAGCTTCCACATGTCTTATTACTCCATATGAGCTATAACTGATGAGGCACAAGGGAGGAACCGTATAGCTTCAGATAATTGAGCACTTGCTGCCTGGAAAAACTCAGAGGTGCAATTTAAATTTGGATGCAAAACATCTGGATGTCATATATAAAACAAATTTAAACATACAAAATGTAAAGGAGTATTTAGTATCCCTCACTTTCCGACATCTGTTGACCACCAATTGCAATGAGCCTGTTGGCCTTTGGTTGATGTAATACAGCCAAATTTTTACTATTTTAATTTTAGCAGGGTTTCCAAAGTTCAATCTGAACTTCGGAAATAATTCGGGTTTCCATTTTTTTCTGAGTACTTTAAAGGAATAGTTCAACATTTTTGGAAATACGCTTATTTGCTCTCTTGCTGTCAGTTAGATGCCACTCTCATGTCTGTATGGTAACAAGACTAGGTCAAAACCCAGTATATGGCTGGACCGTGTATGACCAATGTGCAAAATTGTGGCTAATTTGTTACAGGGATAGTCAGTGGTAGTGTCTATAATGTGAATTCCTGGATATTAAATGTTCATCTGCAATTTTCTGTAGTGGTCCCAGTAATATTTGTTGTTAAAGAGCACTGAAGTAGCACATCACAAACGTTTGAGACAATATTTTCCGCTCATATCTTGGGATGTTTGATTTGAAAGAGAACTTATTTTAATTTTAATCATAACTATTCTAATTATCTGTTAACTCCACCTGCTCTTTCATCTGTTTCCATCTACGGATGTCTGTAAACATATGGTCTCATCCATATGTTTATGTAGGATTAGCATGCTAGGCTAACAGTCCTGTCGGCTGTGTGACCTTATTTGTGTGTTAAGTCTGACAGCTATCAATCGTGGATTAATTAACTGACGAACCCAGGGTGTTTGTTATAAAGACTTGCACTAGATGGGACACTGTTGTCCATTATGTGCATCAAAAGTAATTGGATCGAACCATGCTGCCACAAATACAAACCGCCGCTAGAAATCCAAGTCTGCTGCCTATAGTTGTACCAGGCCAAAAAAGGCCTGTGTGTGTGTGTGTGTAAGTGAGCTGGGCAGGATTATCCACACATCTCATCAGGCGAGTGCCCAAAGCAATATGCTGTACTGGGGGGCACCAACATGAAAAAAAAACTAAAAATGTAAATAGTTTTTGTGGTCAGAAATGGCAGATACAACATTTATAAAGCAACTGATTTAGCTTTTATTCATCATTAGCCTTATTAATAAGAATATGAACAATAATAAGAAGAAAACAGTTGAAAATAGCTGCTGCTGTGTGTCTTTCAGCACAACAGAGGCATATAGAGCAGCGAGGAGAGAGAGAAGCTCTTTATTTCAATAATAACAGTAGTACACTTTACTTCTGATAGAAAATATGTTCAAAGATCATTTTACTAATCCACCCTCTTGTGTGGAACAAGAACACCTTCGTATTCCTGAGTGCTACGGTTCATACATTAGTTAACTATTATATTTTCTGTTTTACAAAGGCCAGAAGGAAAATCAACTCCTTTATAAATGTTGTATCTGCTGTTTCTGGCCAGGAAAAACGAAAAATGCCTTTTTGTTTGTGGATGTTGAAATGAAAATCAAATCAATACTCTGTTTTCATTCCCTTAATTTCTGTTCCTGAAAACGACAGAACAACAAAACAGCCATAATTTCTAACAGCCTACGCATTGTAATACATTGTCTCAGTGTGTTATTCCTCACACCTTCACATCACCTCACCTGGCGCTCTGTGATCATTCAGCTGTTGAAATGGTTGCTTGCAACAGATGCTATTGGCTTCCCTTATTTGGCATATGTGTGTAATGATATTTTTACTCTGTAATGGTTTTGCATTTATGATGGAGATAAATATATTTTGTATGACGTGTCGCATTGGGATGTGAGTTGCATTCAGATTGGAGCATCAGTATGAGGGCTAGTATGGCATGTCTATCTATGGTGTCAATGTATATATTTGGTTAGGTGAGTGAGTTTGTGTGTGTGTGTGTGTGTCTGAGAGAGAGAGAGAGAGAACGACAGAGAGAGAGGAGAGGGCATCTTAATGTGACTGGCTGCACACAGCTACTGTGTAAGTCAATGTGATGTCCTCTGAAGTGATGGAAACACAACTGTGTGTGTGTGTGTGTGTGTGTGTTCATGTATTGGCTATGTGTCTGGAGTAGGAAAGGTTCTTGTGTTTCTTTTTGCTTATTTCCGGTTCTTACTACCATTGTGGTTCTCCTCTTCCTGCAAAGCCGTGTTATTGCTTTTTTAACTTGTGAACATTCAATAAAACGTTGTAGTTTTGATATTGGAAACAACATGTCTGACTTTCATTAGTGATGGAACCTGTGTGCCCTTTCTTGGGTTAGCGTACTATACGTCTAATATTGTGAAATTGTGAGTATTTCCCTGGGTGGAAGTCCGGGGGTGGCGTAGCCAGGCTATGTCTTTCAATCTTAGACCTAAGCTCTCGCTCCCACCATATGTGTAAACTGCATACTGTTTTAAATCCTGATGGTGAATTGAGTCCAAATATGTGCACAGCCTCAGCCAAAAATGAAGCTATAGCCAGCAGTTGGTTAGCTAAGCTTAGCATTAAGACTGGAGACATGACAAAAACCCGCTCCCGGCTAAGAAACAGTCCTGGATTTTGTTACCTGTAGTCAGGGCAAGACTAACTGTTTCCCTGGTTTCCCCCATTCTTCATGCCAAGCTAAGCTAACCGTCACTAGAAAGCAAATAAGCGTATCTACCAAAATGTTGAACTAGTCCTTTAAGGTCTTCTCAAATCTCAGGTTCAAAGTTCATTCTTGACCTCAGAAACTGTGCTCTGAAAAATGTACAATTTCCTGAAAAATGGGCAAACTCCATCTGCTGATGAAGAGCATGTGATTTGATAGAAAGCTCCAGAACAGCTATTAATTGCACCTTATGCTGTAGTTTTCTCAATTGTATTCTCTCATCTGGATCCATCCAGAAGCATTAAATAAGGAGGTATTAATTAATAATTCATGATTTTTTTCTATCATTGCTATTCCAATAGTAAGAAATGGGATGATATCATTAAAATACATAATTAAGTTCTTTTTTTTTGTAGCTTATATAATGTATGTTAAAAATAAATAAAGCAATTCATCTCTTTTATGGTGCCTATATTCTGAGATAGTTAAATGCAAATGCTTTTCCAAGGAGACATGTAGCTGCATTGAAAATTTAATTACTGATTAGAGCATTTGGCATCCTGTAGGGTTCAACATTTTGGTAATACCACGTAAAAAAAAAAAAAAAAAAAAGGGTTAAGCACAGTCACAGCCTCAATCTGACAAATCTGTGTATCTCTGAACCGCAAGACATTAATATCACCAGCTTTTACGTGTTAGCCTGTATGTGCCAAAATGAAATGAATAATTTTTTTTAGTCAAGCTGGCATTAACACATGACTAAAGAGAAACCCAGTAAAGCTACAGTCAGAGGAAGGAACACTGCATGCTTGCAAAACTTGGCACTTGATCCAATCGTCAGCGTGATGATCGGGAAGTTAACACGAAGTATCTACAAAAATAAATTGAAACACAGATAATGTTCGACTGAATCCGATTCCCTTAATTACCTGACTTCTTGGAGATGACTCTTCTTCAGTCTCACCATCAAAGGCAATCATTATTTGGCAGCAGGGGTTCTCGTCACACTCAATAGACACATTTATCACACTGCACCAAATCTTTTGACTCGCTGCCACGTTTCATATGGCACACCAACTGGCGCAGTTGATATTGTTAAGTATTACTGAATTGGGCGTTACCCCTCATTTCCATAACTTGACCTACAAGTCATGCATAATAAAATCAAGATTTGCATATGCATAGACAGCACAGATGCAATATGGCATTATGCTAATTGCTAAATACTGAAATAAATTATTTAAATTCCATTCACTCTGTAGGCTTGGTGACTACTGTGATATTTTAATTTTCTCATTTCAGAGATATACTGTTGCCCATGCTGCATTCCATGATGCACACCTATTCTATCAAGTGTCTAAATACAGCATAGGAGACGGTGGAGGGCATACAGTCGATTTACGCTGAATTTGATTTCCACCGCTACCTAATTTTTACCACTGGGAAGGTCGGAATGACTGACTAAAATACATTTTTTATGAGCAGAAAAATAAGTAGACCTCCAGAGATCTAATTTCTTTTATAATAAGAAAATACACACATAAACATATCACACCCATCACGCACACACATGCGTACACACACATGCGCATCCCCGCTTCAATATCAAAGCCTAATCAGTGGCTGACACTTCTCTCATTGTTATTGATGGGCTATGAGGGAAGAATAGGCTATGAGTTGGCTGCAATCTGCCAAAATTGTTCCATAGTAAAAAAAAAAAAAAAAAAAAGACACAATACAAGGCCAAAATGCCTCCAATAAAGACAGTCGTCTGCCTTTATCACATAAGCCATACATATTCCTATCTGTCTTTTGCAGCAGTGCAGCGGAGAAGGTAAGGTGGACATGATTTATACCTTGAGCGAATTTGATGGATGTCTATTACTATGTGTGAGCTGTTTACATGCGAGAGTGATATGCAGCTGCCAGGATGTGTCTGTGTTCAAAAACTTTAACGTGAGACCAAGAAGAGCCCCCAAAAAAGAGGTAAAGCTAGAAAGATGGCTGTCACTGAGGAACGAAAGTATGTGGATAGAAACGCAGCGCGGCCACAGCAGTTACAGTAAATAATTGGCGTCATAAATTTAAGTCGGCTTAATTACAGGCAGAGTATTAATAAAGCTATTTGTTGGGGACATGAAAAGTATGATGTATGACATGAAGTGCTATAATACTTTCATTAAAATCTAGACTGTCAATCAAACCACTGCAGTGTTAAGGTTCTGACTAATGGGCCTCTTTACTGTTGTAATAAATACATGGTGGGTAAAGTTAAGCAAGGTTATACTGTCCATCCACTGTCTATTTATAAGATTTCACGACTTTTTGGATCCTGAATACATTTTGTGTCCCTGCTATATAATGTTTACAGTATATTGCACTTTCTTGAGCTGTACCCTGGTGTAATTGCTGCAGCAATGTCCCCATTTTGCTGCAGGGATCATTACATTTTCATCAGCTAACACAGTAAACAAGGCTGCTGCAGCCATTTCATTCATCAATATATATGTACACTTGCGCAAACTCACTATCAAATGTCATCTGCGCTAAGTAGAAAAAACAAAATATTTCAATAGTCACATGGCACAAAGAGCAACACAGCACAAGATGTTCTGGTCTGGTGTGCCCTATCTACAATGCTCCAAGAAGTCATTAAGCTCTTGGAGGATGAAGACGTCCCAGCTTGTTTGCCTCGCACATCAGCAGGGCTGAATATGAAACCGGGAACTGGCACTGTATCACGTAGGAGTGCACACTACATCACGACAGAGCTCCCAAGCTGCAAGTCGGTAACAGGTGCTGTTTCAAAGGACTAGAGATAACAGAGGGGAAGAAAAGGGTGAGGGGAGATGGACACAGTGAGAAAGGGGGGTTGCTGCTGAAGGGGATGTATTCCTCTTCATCTTCAGAGATTTCTTTTCGCTTTCTCGTTCTAGATGTGTGTGTGTGTGTGTGTGTGTGCGTGCACATATGCATGCACACACACACACACAAAAACAACTGACTGACTGGGAAATTCTATTCTGTTTTGAAGAGAATAATAATTAAAGCTATGCTTTTGAAGAGTAAGGATGAATTTTGCCAGCAGTCCATATAGGTTAAATATTTATAAGATTTGCACTTCCAACCCTGTATAACACTACAGTAGACATCTGCATTGTGTACTATTAACCCCTGCTAGGAACTTGCTTTCCCACTTCTAGTAATAGAAAATCTAGAAGTTTCCATGCTGGATGAAAAGAAAAGAAAAACCACTCTCTTTGCTGTTTGGAACAAGACATTTTTCTAATGACTTTATATGTAAATATGAGCACAGAGCAAGCCTAACACAGCACACACATAACGTATCATCCATCAGCTGTATTTATGTTGATCATCTGGAGTGTTTGCAGATGACTTGCTAAACATCAACAATTAATGTGTTTAGAGATGCCAAAGCAAAAGAACCAACAGCTCATATTCCAGCTTTGGCCAGTTTTTAAAGAAAAAAAAAGGAAGGACTGTGTTGTTTCTGGTTTAGGTTTGCTGTTCATTTTGCCTGCAGGGATGTGTGCTTTTACATAAATCTAACATGCTCAATGGGCATGCTAAAGAGACACAAGGACAAGATGAGATACCTACAAATAAGAGTAACAAATCGCACCATATCAAACTGAATTATCCAATAATCCACCTACCAACTTGTTCTTTATAAGTACTGCAAACTAAAAATACCACAGCATGGCCATTTGAGTATGGGGGAAACAGATACAGGTTAATAACGTTTTGTTAAATGGCAAATTGAGTTAATTCCTATGTTTTATCGACTGTAACTCAAATCGAGGGAAATAAGTAGTATGCTCTTTTTGTTTTGTCACTTGTTATGTGTTAATCTAATGACAACTTTGGCCTAGTTTGAGGAACAATTGCCAACGGCTTAAATGTATTTGTTTATACCCTACTGTGGGATTTCTACAGTGGCAGGAAAGCTAACTGGCTACATATTTTGACTGAGATCATCCTGACTATTTTAAAGACACCAAAGAGCTTATGAGAGCCATCAAAACAATATCTTCATGAATCACCAGAGACATTTCTGTGACTTTATTATTCATTAGACTTCTCCTTTTTGCAAGCGACTGCCAGACAGCCACAACACAGACTGTTGGCTGCCTCTACTATGATGTGCTACATTACGAATTTAGCAGGGGTGCTGAACTGTACCTCGAGAGGACATAATGTGATTATTAAACAGTAATAAAGAAAGATGGCAAGAGAGAGGGAAAAAAAACCCACTAGAGCCCATGCGTGTCAACGAGGTGTGTAAAAGCTTATCCTCTTTGATATCATTTACATGCCCCTTTAGGACCGGTGCCAGTGAAAAAGTAATTAAATTCAACTAAGTTGTTTGGAACCTTGACAATAGATAGAAAAATCAAGTCCTGAGTGACTGAGCTCCATTTGTATTTGCTAACAGCCTGTTTCACTTGACTTTACAAAAGGTGGCAAAAGTTGTAGTAGGTGCTACGGATGACATCACCGCAGCAGGAGCGAGAGTGACCTGAATAATTCACCTCCTCCTGGTAATGGGTAAGTGGAGATGTATGTAACATCATATTTTTGTCTGGACATGTAGTGTAAAAAGGGGGGCTTTCCTCAGAGTGATGCAGATCGCTTGCATGTTATGTGGAGGAAACATGACGAGTGCATTTAAATCTTGAATGGATTTAAAACATGCAGAGCTGAAAGAGAACTCATGTACATTATACAAACATTTCCTTTACATGCTTTCAAATATACATAAGGAACAAATCATCTTTTATAAAAAAGAAAATTTGTATTGCAACTATTAGGTCTTTTCTGTGAGGGATCATATAAGTATTTGCTTTAATCTCTGCCACAATATCAGGTTCAAGGTTTTTATATTAGTACCCAAAGGGTAAATTTGGCCCCAAAGGTTAGGAACAAGACAGATTAAAACAAATTACATTAAAACAAGTATCATCATAGTATCAAAAATAATATCAGAGTATAAGAACTCCTAAAAAGGTCATGACAAATTGCTTCTACACACACACACACACACACACATGTACACAGACACTCACCCACTCACTCAAAAGCTTAAAGTGCCATGCATGGGTGAAGTGCATCATCTCGTGCTAGCTTTGTTTAGTAGTGCAATGGCTGCAGGTACAAAAGCATTTCTGTATCGTTTTGTTCTTCACCTGCGGGCCACAAACCGACAGCCGGAGCGAAGGAGCTGGAATTTGTTATGTTGGGATGGGAACAGACCTGAAGAATAGAGCTCGCCTTACGCTGCAGCTGTGAGGAGTAGAGAACTGATAGGTTGAGTTGAGACTCACCTTGAAACTTATGAGCCCACTTGACAATTTGAATTAGAGAATTTTTGTTTTTCAGAGACAGATTACCAAACCATGATACAAGGGGAAAAGACAATTGATTAAATAAAATCCTGATAAAAGAGGGTCATCAAGGTTTTATCAATGTGAAAATGAAAATGGGACAGTTTTCTGAGACAAAATAAATGTTTTACACACTGCCTCACAATTCTTCTCAAAGGTCAATTAAGAGTCTATGACTGTCCCAAGATACTAATAGCTTTCTACACAGTCCACAGCCTGGTCTTTAGTAGTCTCATAGATTGCAGCATGATTTCTTGGATCTGTTTAGCTCCAAAAAAGATTCGTCACCCCAGTTGATAAACTCATCAATGACTGGGCCATGGCTGGACTCGTTGTTGCGTAGTAGACTCACAATGACTGAATCATCTACAAATTTCAATATGGTTCCATTCTCATGCTTACTTTGGCACATGTTTGTGTACAGAATAAGTAAAAGTGAGAGAACATAGCCCTGGGGTGAGCCAGTAGAGGAACATAATGAATCTGATAAAATGCCGTTCACCTTCACCTTTTGTGTTCTGTTTGTCAAAAAATCCATTATCCAACCCACCAGATTGTGACTCAACTCAAAATGCTCTGTCAGCCTCATGGCTAAAATGTGGGGTAGGATAGTATTAAAGACTGAAGAAAAATCAATAAATAGCAATCTAGCATGGGTTTATAGGTGGTTAAACAAAAGTAGGGTGATTGTAGCATCCTCAGCTCCTCAGTGTGCCCTGTACAATAGGCAAATTGCATAGGGTCGAGTGCATGCTCGGTTTCCCTTGCAAGCTCCGTCTTCACAAGCTTTCCAAAGATTTTTATGACAAGAGAAGTGAGGGCGACTGGCCTGAAGTCACTAAAAGCTTTGGGGCTGCTGCCTTTAGGGATAGGGTTGATCAGAGCCTGCCTCCTCAGGTTAGGTACACATTGTAGGTTCAGAGATATGTTGAAAATTTCATATAAGAACTTAATTGCCCTGCACAAGACTTCAGTAATTTGCCATTGATATTGTCAGGACCAGGGCTTTTGTTTATCTTTAGAGAAAGGAAGAACTTTTCAACTACTCTCTGCTCCAGGACGAAGTCCTGATTGTCTTTAAGTTTATATCTCCCTCAACTTCATCTCTAAAGTCAAAATGATCATCCAGCCCGTCCTCACAAGAAAAACAACAGTATAGGTCTAAAATTCAGACCGGCACAAACAACCTACAGTTACGTTTACGCCATCTAGCAGCCGTAGTAATTATGACCCGGGGAAGTGACGCAGTTCAGATAACGTCAATATGAGGTGATTTTGCCTTATGAGGGAGGCGGGTGGGTTGGGTGGGTGGTTAGATAGTTAGATGGCAAAAAGTGGACTTTGCTGCAGGAGACCACTGTTCGCTTCATGTTTCCAACCGAGAGTCAGGACATTTTTTTGAAAACTGTAACATTGTGGTGTTTAGTGTTGTTGATGGCTGTGTAACTTTAAGGAAGTATAAAGTTATCTGATCTTTCATGATCTTTCCCCGACCCTAACCAAGTGTTTTTTGTGCCTAAACCTAACCAGACCTTAACCGCAACGTTGTCACACTATAAAACATAATTATTCTTTAACAGTGACTTGTAACGGTTTTGGAAAGCACCATAATACAGTTCTACAGGTCGTTCTGGAGTGCATTACTACGGCCACTAGATGGCTTAATGTAACTATAGGTCATTTTTTGCCGGCTGAATTTTAGACCTATACTGTTATTTAACTCTGAGGATCTGTTGGATCAAATCTCAGGTAGAATTTATTAAGAGTGTTGGCAAATTCGCTATCTGACCTGAAGCCATCTATAGTTATGTTTGTTCTGTTCTTGCTTTGCTGTATGCCTGCGTTTGTTTTCATGCCAGACCAAGCTGAGGCAAGGTTCCTCTCAGCCAGTTTGCTCTCTAGTTTTATACTTTTGTTTAGCTCTTAGGATTTCCACTTTCACCTCCCTCTTGGCTGCATCTATTTCAGAAGCCCCTCTTTGACTGAAGAACAGCTTATGCTTCTGTACACTAGACTTAACTGCCTTACACATCCACGGTTTGTTATTGGAGTAAACCTTAATCTAGTAGGAATAATCATATTCTCACATAAGGTAACATAACATCAATGTCCTTGCAAGAGTCTTTGAACATCTCCCAGTCAGTGCAGTCAAAGCAGCCCTGAAGACAAGCAGTGGATTCCTCAGACTAAATTTGAACCTCTTTGGTCTCGATTTCTTCTCTCTAAAGCTATAATGTGTAAGAATCTGATCCAAAGAAAAAGAAGGCAGCCCACCACCATTATCACTCACTGAATATAGCGTAAAGCTTACTGGTTACAGTGAATCTGTGCTATTGCATTGTCAAGATATCTAAATGCTACGGAGACATTAGAGCCAGCGGTAAATTACAAACGAGCACAGATCAGAACGAGCACAGATCAGAGAGCGGTTGCACCACGGAGAAAAGTTACAACATAACTCTAAGTAACAACTAAATATTTACACACATGCCCCTAGAGTAGGTGTAAATCATAAAATGTCACAGAACTCACTAATGGTAAAACAGCATGATTTTTTCATTAATTGCATGCCATTTTACAACACCGTAATCCAGTAGAGACCTAATTTATTGATATGATATTTTAATACAGATCAAGCTTACTACGATGTGCTACAATGCCAAATGTCTCATGCCAGCTTTCGCATAGCTGGTGCAACTCAGTGCGGTTCGTCTAATCAGCCGACATGACAAGCTGACGTCTCTCCGCCAGTCCGCAGCAGCAGCTGGGTGCTCCAACAACATTGGTGCAACTTTCCAAATAGGTGTTATTTGGATAAACTGACCACAAATTGGGAGTCTACATGGTTACTTTCTCGCCTGAAAAAATATTAAAACATAAAAAAGTGACATATTAACAGTCCTACAGCAAAAATGTACTGCCGGTGCTACTTCTTTTTCCTCTCATGTTGGACTGAGGGCAGACTGGATGCTACAGTGACTCACTATCGCCCCTGTGGTACAAAGTGATGGGGCCAGAGCTAGCTGGTTAGCATGCTAACTTCAATCTCTGCAACACAATACATATAGGTCTTTGACAAAATGTCAAAACTGTTATTTCGTCACGTTCTGTTGATAATTTTAGGTAATTTGGGAATGTTTTAAACTAAAATTCTGGCCAATTCTTACACATTATACCTTTAGGACAGTTTAATATGTGGGGAGAAGGAGCACACAGGTGTGGTTGGCAGAGCCTAAAGGGGAGCAGGGGGATTGATTTATATGCTCCCTTAATAGACGTCTAATGTCTTATTCTGCCTGGTTGGACAGTTACATATTGGTAGAAGTTTGTCAAAGACTTTTTTAGGGACACATGATTAAAATCTCCAAAGATGAGTTTTGATGCTTCAGTTGAAATGGACTGTAGTTTTTGCAGTGGATGCACCACATCAAATGCCACAAGCATTTGATGTGGTGCATCCACTGCTTCTGGCAGTGGATGCACAGTTGTTATGAATATTTGTGGCAATTCACGGGGTAAATAGAGTTGACGGAGCGACACTGATAGAAGTTCAACATCAGGCGAGCGGAGTCTTTCTCTGACAGTCACAGACCTACAGAAACGCTCACTGACATAGAGGCACATGGCCTCTCCACGAGATTTTCCTGTCACCTCTGCTTTCCGATCAAGGAGAAATGGAGTACTAAATCCATCTATAGAGAGATCGCTATCCGAGTCCGGCATGGTGAGCCAGAATGAAGTGTGACCCCGTTGCAGACTGACTTAAGTTGATCAAAGTTCACAAGGCAGCGATAATTAAAAGCTCCATCACTGCAGATCAATAGTAAAATGCCTAAAAGCACTTCATAGGCAGTCAAGCATAAAAAACACGCACAAACTCACCAAAAACATAACACATAGGCTGCTGAAAAAACCCACTGCTGGTCGCTGCATGAACATGTGCCCTGTTACAGCCTTTAATCTCCATCTCCTTGTGTTTTCTCTTAATATGAACAGTAATGGTGCTGTGGACAGATAGCTGGGAAGAAATGACCTTTACCTAAACAAGTGCCTCAGTTTGTAAAGAAGCCCAGCATTAAATGTCTCTTGCATACCAGGGTGGGAGGGATGTTTTTCTGTAGACTAGCAATTTGGTCTTAAAGAAGAAGGCATTGTCATTAAAACACGACTATACTGTGATTATAGGATAAGTGACTGTAGGGAGGGAAGATGCGATCTTATTTACAGGACAATTGCCTAACACTTGACACACAGTATCAACATTTTTTTCAAACACTGTCATTATCGGTCTCCTCAGGAACCAAAACATCCGGCATCTCGCCTTGGTTTTGAGTTTACCTTTGCTTTATGATCCGCAGTAACCGATGGTTGGTTCAGCTATTTTATCTTTATTCCCAGAAATGTAGGGAGTGCTGCCTCGTCAGTGTCAATTGAATATCTTTGGGTTTTGTGCTGGTCGGACAAAAAACACAAAACTATTTGAGAACATCTGCTTGGGCTTTAAGAAATTGTGGTGGACATTTTTCACTATTTTCTGACATTTTATAGATCAAATGATTAATCAGTTCATCAAGAAAGTCATCCGAAGAGTAACTGCTAATGAAAATAATTGTTAGTTGCAGCCCTAGGTAAAACCATTATCATATTAGCAAGGATATTTTCACTATTGATATGTATGACAATATGGCTTTCCCTGAATCATTAATTTGGACAAAGGACAACCATCATGATAAGATCATATGATCATGATATGATTTTGCTGACATTTGATAGAGAATATTATATTATTACACAGCCTGAATCACATTGTTTTTGCAATTTAGCTTTTTAAATTATTATTAGGCAGTGACAGCAAAGATGCAGACAGGTTTTTACAAAAAGTAAGAATAAAACACTAAAAAACGAGAAAAATCAAAATTTTAAATAAAATAGTATGAACAAAGTGAGGAAAAAAGACTAGTAAAATAGCAATATACACACACATTTTATATATACACATGCATGTATTAGGAAATTATAATTAAGTTATATATAATTGCATTTGTTGGTGAAATGTTGACAAACAGCATAATAATAGTTAAAAGCAGCATACTCAGTATGCCACTTTATAACTTTCCTATTCGTGGTTAACCACTGTGCCACATGAATGTTTACACTGACAATAACACTTTCAGTCAACAGTACAAACACAGTGATTGGCCAACATATGACATAGTGCCACGCTCAATGAGTTTACATCAAAAATGGGGGGAAAACACTGACACTGTGAATGCCCTCAAGAGCTGCAAGTAAACACTATTATCATGTGTGCAGGATTATGTTGTGGTTTTCTCCACAAGCATCAATGATATTAGTTATGCCCATTTCTCCTGCTTCTCATCTTCTCCCACATAGTGTAAATCTGGTTCTCTTTTTTTGTGTATCTGGGAGATCATTCCTCTTTCTGATGCGTAACAGAGTGCAAAAACCACAACACCACGTGGCTCCAGGTGTTTCCACTGATCTGCACTCATATACAGCTCATCAAAGAGGTCGAGTTGGGTTAACTTTCTGTCTGCCAGTAGCTGAGCTGTTGCTCTTTTTCTTTTTTTCTCACAGGCCCACCCACGGTTGAGTGGGGACACTGCAGTTTTTTGAAAATGATTTTCTGTAAAGAAAGAAGACTGCTGCCTTTTGTGCCCAATGTTTTGGATGCTGTTGACATCTGCCTCTACAACCTTAATCCTGTCGGCTACATTCAGCATGATTGAGTTTAAATCATTGCAAATGCTAATGGACTCCAAAGGACCTATAGGTACCCGCAAACACAAACGCACACACGCACAATTACAAATACCCAAACACACACAAGATTGTAAAACGCAGTCAAGGCTGAGCTTTGTCTGTAGATGAACTGTCTTGAAGCCAAACCCTCTGGCTCAGCTACAGTATCAGCTGTAAAAGATGGATTAGGGTCCTCTATAACTACTCTTACACTGAGGCACAATGTAATAAGGTGATTGTGTGTGTGTGTGAGAGAGAGAGAGACAGAGAGAGAGAGAGGGGAGGGCATCTTAAAGTGACTGGCTGCACAAAGCTACTGTGCCTCCTGTGCGTTGAATGTGGTATGTTTACTTCGCCCACAAGTGCGAGAGGTTTAGAGGAGTGTGCTCTGATAGAGACGACTAGAACAGCTTACACTACCCTCTAACAGAACCCAAACAAGTGTCTGGGGGAAAAAAAGAGATTGCTCCCATTGTGATCAATCTGACTGCCATAGCCAGCCAGCCTTGAATAGATGGTCACATTTCTTTACCCTGCGGGCAGAGACGCTACACAGTACACTGTCATACACAATGAATGACATCTTAGCCAGGCTTAAAATCTGTCATTAAACTCTTATTGTGCATGGTGCCTTTATAATTACATCTATACAATATCTCACAGTATACTACTGGCAGAATACATCTTAAATGCTTCCAATTGTAAATCAGAATGAAGTACACATTTTTTTTTGTAAGGCCTAGATTTTCATAGCTTCTCACACCTGCAGTTACCTTAATAACATGCGAATTGAAAACACTTTCAAACTCAAATGATTGATTGCTGCAGCCATTTAGTAAGAACTGTAGTCAAGTCACAAATGTTGAGAAGTTATTAAATTGCACAACCAAATTTCACAACCTACATTTTTAACATTTTAGTTTGTTTACCAGAAAATCATACGACTGTATGAGTCCTCTTAGGATTCTGATATCCTTTTTGTCACCTTTAAAAGGGGCGTGTCATGTACATTTCTAGGTCTATCTATTATATTCTGGGGCTCTACTGGAATATCTCTACATGATTATTTATCTTATACTTGGCTCTTTATGCAGCCCCTCAGTTCAGCTTCTGTCTCTTTAAGGCCTCCCTCCCAATGAGCCCACTCTGTTCTGATTGGCCGGCTCCTGGAAGCTGCCCCTTGGCCAACTTTTGATGGCTCGGGAGGCTACGTAAGCAAACAGTAGTAGTAGCATTTCACTTCTTTTTCTCATTCTTTACTCAAAATGGGAACTTCTCAAATACATACGTACATGTTCAAGCCCGAATCTGATCCGAAATATGCGAGTGGACAACATGAACAACCCATGGAACAACCTTAGCAACAAAGGTCATCACGAGGAGAAAGTACAGGTAACATTGCAAATGAAGCGTTCAGAGCCCTGGCTTTTGACTTGCAGGGAACATTTTTACATACGTTCATCAGCGGTTTTGGACCTTTGACCATGTTTAATCCAACATCTGACATCATAACAGTATAAAAATAACAGAAAATCACAAAAAGCATGTTATGTCCCCATTAAGTTATAATATTAACAGTTTTGCAGTCAAACAGTTAATATTAAAAACACTATAAGCAGGTCAATGTTTTGACAGAGCACAAGTGGGAGCCCTAGGATCCAACAGGAACACAAAACAAATATAGTCCTTAGGCAGTAGAGAAAACAAAATCCCCCTAAAAGATTTAAGGAATGGATTTCACATTTGGAGATGAAAAATGAGGCGGCAGAGCAAAGTTATAGCTGGGATGCTAATTGGAAGAGAATTGAGCTGGAGAAATAACCTCACAGTCTCACAGCAGATGTCAACCCTATAGATTTTCTGTGCGGACAGTGATCTATATTTACTATATACACTGTAAATACACCAATATTTTATGATTTACCTATTGGTGAGTTTTTCATTTGAGTAAAGGCTATTTTTTAACTTGTGGACAGCTTTGAATTGCTATTGATTAAATTCTAATTCAATTCCCCTTTTTTGCTGTTATTGTCAGCAGAAGCTGGGATGTACCGCCTGTCCAGGCAAATGCAGCTCCAGCACAGAAATAGATGACCTCTGTTGCTTTAATTACCCTTGATCCCATGGAGCTACTCAGTGTGGTCTTTTTTGACTTGTTGGACTATATTATTTACATTCATTAGTATACAGGGTGGAGAAATTGTACATTTGAACAGCAAAAATGTCTTAAATGCCCTCAGTAAAAAATACTTACAAATACGACTTAGCACCTGGTGGATGTTTCCCAGTTTTTTTGAGCCAGTTTTCAGTGAAATGACAACATTTCAGAGGAGTGCAAAATACTGCAGTGAGATGCAATGATTCCCTCCTCATTTGTGTCACTGTCCAAAAACGCAAACAAAATAAACCCAAATCATGCATCTGTCTGAGGCGAGCAGAGCTCCAACTATGCAGTTGTCAGCGGATACGCTTCCACGTTTAGCCTTAAGGATGAACATGAAAGTGACGGGCAAAAGAAATGAAAATGAAGGGTGGGTGAGTCTGAGAATTATAAGCGGGAAAGCGTCAACGTGGAGTGCATCAGTGTCAGTCAAGCTCCATCCCCAATGATGGTGGCTAATTAGATTTTCCCATGCTCAACAAATCATGCTGATAGGGAGAAACATTTTGCAACTCAATAGCCAGCTGACATGTACTGATAGCATTGTCAACAGAGTCAGCCGTGCTGCCTGGGTACATAGTTCGAGTGGAGAATTATGGTTGATATTACAGATGCATGTTCTGCTTACATGCAGTGACGGGTGGAGAAGAACAGCATCCACAAATAGGAATCAATGAATGAATGAATGACCTACAGGAATAAGAGCTAAATGAACAGAAATTAACAATAGTGAGCATAATTAAAGATACATGTAAACATATTGTTTTGTATGCCAACAATTCTCTCCCCTTTTCTTCTGTTCTCATTACTGTAGATTCCCGGCTACAATAACAAGGCTTTCTTAATCCCATGTATGTGGGTGGTGAGGGCCATTCAACAGTATCTTACTTGATTGCTTTACTTGGCTGACAACAAAACAACTTTCCTGAAACAAACTTCAAATCCGGCAGAATCACACAGCAAAAGCCCACAATGTTTCCCCTGATTACCTGCGTTTCAGAGTCAGTGAACTCCTGGTTTGACTGTGTGTCAGACAAGACACCCACATAAAAATCAATTTAGCATCTTATGCAGAAGCAAATGCAGAGATACACATGGAAATTAATTATTTGGGGAAAGAATATCTATCTAGCTGTCTATCTGTCTATGTTTTTATTCATATTTAACTCTGCCTGCTGCACACAGATCACCCTCTTTGTTTAGGCTACTTGGTTAGAAAGCACTTCGTAGTAGCAGCTGAGCTAGTAGAGCCGCTCAGCTGCACGTGTAGAATCAATGCAAACTGTGGTTGTGTTAACTGTAGCATGACAGTGAATAACCATCCTCAGCTCATGCTTCAGTATTTCCCTGTTTAAAGTGACTTAAGCTTCAGTGGTTTTAACTGTAACCCACAAGTAATTAGTGTTAGCTTGATGTCCTTTGCTATAATTAGTAGCTAGCAAAATTATTGTTTTTGTCAAAACAATTTTTCAGCTTTGAAATGGGTCCTACAGAACAGCGGATGGACATAAGGAGATTTTTTTATAGAGTCAAGAGCTCAATAGTGTCAGTAAAAACAGTAGCTACCTGTTTGTGAGCTTTAACGTTAAATAATCAACGGTGCTGGCTAGCTAACCAGCTAATGTTAGCCATGACTTTTACAGCCTTTTCGCCAACATTTTCTTGTTCAATATTGCTATAGAATGCAATATAGTGTTAATAAGTGTTTTGTAGTTATAGATAGTTACTGATAAGGGGGTGGTTTAATCATAAACATAGAAGCCAAAGCATCTAATCTATCTATCTATCTATCTATCTATCTATCTATCTATCTATCCACCTGGCTGTCTGGCTGTCTGTCTACATGGGGGATGTTTGTCCTAAATGATTCATTGCCACCTCCTCACTTGTCACAACCTTGTTTGACCTTGATGCTGCAGACAGTGTTTTAAGTGTTTAAAAGGAATTTGGTTCAAAATGAGCTCTAAAGCCTGTAATAATCTGTCATGTTGAATGTACCACATGCTGTTGCTTATAGCCTCTCTTACCGCCTTCCAACCAATCACTAGCACTGCATGGTGGAGTGGTAAAAAATCTTCAATTGTAGTCCTCTTGGCATAGACTGAATTTTCATTTGGAATCCAAGATGCTGCAATTCAGCAGCAGTGATTCAGTAACTTGGCCAGCTCTTTATAGGGACAATAATGAGGACAATAAAAATAACAAAGACACTGAAACGGTTAAATTAAAACAACCTAAATAAGGAGGGAAGGAGGTTTTCCTCTTATATTGACTCACATATATTTGTTTGATAGCGGACTTTGCAGAAAAACACTGCATTTTGATTTCTTCACCTGTAACTGTCACTGCACTGTATGCAGATATTTGCTCCCCCAATTGGTTCATCTTGCATCTGAGGTGCTGCTGTAAGTACTAATTACTTTCATACACGCTGCTGATTTGCTTTGCCTGGAGCCCAAAGCTCCTAGTGTGTGTGTGGGTTTGTGTGTGTGTGTGTGTATATATATACACAAGGATCCTAATCACTTCTGTTGTCACTAAAATAACAACACATCTGCAAAATCAATTGGATTGCACCCAGTAAATAACCATTTTTCATGAAGATGAAGAAAAATCAAGGTTTGCTATCAGCCACTGCATGAAGCCGGCAATCCTTAGAGCATGACCACGTGTGATTTCGGGATAACTGATCGCTCATCTGCTCAATTAGCTCTCTCCTCTCATTTTGAAGTGGCCGTGCTGATAAGATTACATTGTGAAGTGATCAAGGATAACCTTCAGTGTTTTATCTCTACAGATCCACCCGTTTGTCCGCATCTTTGGCACTGACATATTCACCTGGAAGAGAACACTGCCATATGTCTGAGCTTATCAGCACCCAAACCATTTTAAGAGAGGAGTGCTTTCTGTCGCTTGGTTTGTGTTAGATGTTTATTTTTCAGACACGTTACTAAGTAAAGCGCTGTCTCTGCTGTATAACTGGCAGTGCATATGCCACAATGAGGTTTAAATTTGTGAGTAGAGTCAAGCATATTACAATGTCCTTGTAGGCTAACTTTCTTGCTTGGAGGACAGCCAAATAATACTTTTGGTGAAGCAAAATAACTGACATATTTGTTGTGAAATCAAAACTTAATCAAATCCCAGAAACTTCATTTCACAGCTGTGGTGGTTTGGGTAGCAGCTGCTCCTGTAGTTCTGTCTGCTAAATGGACAAAACATGAAGGGACCAGTGTCTTTCCTTTTCATTTTTTCCTATTATATATTTTCTCTTTTGTGTGTGAAATCAGGTGAAAACTATGCAATCACTTATCATTTACATTGAACCTTTGTGTTTTGTTAAGATGGGTTTCATGTCCTCTATGTTTGGGGTCCCGCAGTCTCCAATGCTGTATGTATGAAAAAAAATGTGAAAAAGTAAAATTACCTATTTTTTTCTCCTTTAAATACTGTTTTTCTTCTGAACTCATTAAAATACAAAATACAGAAATGTCCATAATTACACTAAATCAGAAAATATTTAATGCCTTATATATTCTATTGGTTCACAGACAAATAAATGTATAGTATGTTATCCTACATTGTGGTGTTACAGTATTTTTGGGGTCAATCAGACCTCAGAGAGCTCTAAACTCCCCGTTAGAAATGTATGAATTAAACTGTTATAAAAATCCAATAACAGAAGTCCAAAAAGACTTACTTGGAATTTAGAGGTGTAATTCTGTGTTAATGGAACAGTTAACATCAATCACAGATTTTATTTAACCGTGTCTTACAACTCAGACCCCAAACAGAAATATGGTGTTTTCTGCAGCAGACTGGTTAAAAATCATGGCTATAAGCCATTCTCATAAAATTAGGAAAAGTTATGAAGTATCAAGCTGATTAACATTGTTAAGTATGTTTTTTGGGCCTCAGGGATCCCAAACAGAACATTAGATTAAAGGCAAGAGAAGTATTGAGCAGAAGTTATTCCAAACAAGACCATATTCGAAAAAAAGGCAACAAAAACAAAAATCTCTATCACTGAGACACAGGAATATATCTGGGAGTATCCAACTATGTTATTCCTAACCCATGACAGCCTCAGTTAGCAAAATAACAAAGAATCAGTTTTATCAAGGCAATTATGTGAGCAGAACTGCGCCAGTGAATGTATTCCACTCTTGACTTCTCTTTGATGAAAGCAGCAGGAGCCTTCTCACTCCCTCCTTCTTATCGCATTGTCAAGCCAGCTTGCCTGCTCCCACACTGCGCTTGCCAGCAGAAAGGGCACTGCTCGTTAATGCCAGTGAGCTGGAAATGAGTCACAGCACCTTGTCACGTGGCTGATCTGTACCCTGACGGCGCCCTCTGCTCAGGAACTAAAGAACATGGTTTTCCCCGCTCGTTGACATTCAGTGCTGCTATTATGACTGCTGTTCTCATCAAATCGAGAGAAAAGAGCAAAGTGCAGGCCTTGCCATGTGGATGCTAGATCCTCTGCTGGTTGTAGGGTTTGATAACAATGTTCTCCTCTATAGATACATTGAACTTTAAGTGCGTGGCAGATTTCAAATGACTATAATTAATAACAGCTGCAATGAAAATAAAGAGACTGTTCTGTAGCTTTGAGTTACAAGACAAATGAGCTTCAAAAATTGTGGTCTTCAATAGTTCCCAGACGAAATTATTGATTTTTACTCTATATCGACTACACGGTGCCATTATTTAAGCTACAGTCTCTTAAAAATCTGTGATAATAATGTGCAAAACACTTTTTCTAGTACATCCAAGCTTGTGCGTGCAACAAAACAAACACAGGGGAGTGCAACACAACTTTAGTTGTGCGTTGGTGTGCTGAGATTATATAAACATGCATCCTCTCGCTCTCGCTTTTCAAGTGGGGGTTTAGGAAATATTTGATATAATGAGGTTATATTCCACAGTTTTCCAGTGCTCTGTGGAAGACTGACAGTTTTCAAACTGACTTCCAACTGTCATATTAGCACTGCAGAAAGGTCAGGTCCTCAGAAAGAAAAAAATGCTGGATACTGCAAGCTAATTAGGTGAACAACAGGTACTAATTAATAAAGGGATATTTACACAGTTATACACTGTATCACCAATTACTGATTTGTGTTCACTGCTTTCCAGAAGTTCATTTGTGGTGAAATGTTGTCATTTAGTCTTTTGGTGTACCCACTTCCCTCAGTCTAAGTGATTTATTTCTACTTGATTAGGTTTGTATTAGGATAGAGTATAATATAGAGATCAGCACTTAGCTCCACCTGAGTCCATGCACCAAAGCCGTTATAAGCACCACTCGAGCAGATACTGTACAGGTGGAAATTACCCAACAGGAGCTGAATTCACTGAGGTTCCAAACTCAGCAAAATGTCTGGTCTATTGTGCAGTGTCTGCTCTGGAGATTAGGTGGCCTAAATATGAAGTGACAGTGTCACACACAGCTGAGTGCAAAGTCATTTTGTAATAATCTGTTAAAACTATTAAAAATTATAATTGTTAAGGGTGTATGCATAATCCCAGAGTGGACTGGTGACTGATGTGTGGTCACTTCTTTTACAGTTTGGTCATGGTAGATTTTAAAGGCTAACACAATGATATTAAATATGTTTACTATTTATACTTTTTTCCCCATAGAGTTACATTCAAAACAAGATCATGGGCCAGAAGATGTTTAAAAAAAACCTTGTTTTAATGCCACATTTTGGACTCCCTCCAGCTTTTATACTACATGGTGGGCACCAAGCACTATATTATTATTAGATTATAGCCTGAAAACATAATTTTCACATTTCCTTGGTGGTCCATCTAACCTGGGTCCTCAGAACTGAAAATACATGAGCAATTGCTGTGTTTTAGCACTGTTTCCATTTCACATACCGTACATGCAGAAAATGAAATGTAGAAAACCCAGTGGGCCTACAGTGAGTGCATTGTTAAGATGAATCCTACTTACTTTCCCCACTTGAGCACATTTCCTAGGCCAGGGCATGTCAATTTTTAGGCATCGTATTTGCTGTAAAATTTGCTCAGAAACACGACTGAAAACTAAATAGACTTTTAAGCCTGACTGAATATAAACATTCACATGAGGAATTTCACCATCAACATCAATCATCTTAGACATTAGATATTGGAGCGGAATCAAAATGAATACACAAGCACAGAGACACTGATCAAAAATCTGTCTTCTTTATGTCCAGTTTAGAAAAGACTGAGGGCCGTTCAAAGGATAAGCCAAAAAGGGGTAATTTGGCATGCCTTGTCTTCCAAACTGATTTTACATGGTGGAATAACTCAAAGCAGCAGCCCTAATGAAGCAGTATGTCCTCAGCCAGGTCTAATGAAATGATTGAAGGATTAAGACTTTGAAAATTTGCAAGAGCTGTTGTTGGAAACAAATTCAGCGTTCACGGTCAAAGGGAGCTACTTGGCTCAATTCATTATGTCTTCCCCTTAAAAATCGGCAGTGCTTTAAAAAATACCAGTGTTAGGATACAGTTGGTTGCATCGACATTAATAGGCTGTGCTATATACTATATTACGTGCCACTACTTTGAGTGCTGCTGTCTTGAAAATAAAAGCCATCACATTTGGGATGGTGTCTGCTAATCTGAGCCTTTTCAGTGATTCATCCGTGTTTACGTCAGAACCTCAAAATGAGTCAACCTTCCCGTTTTTGAGTTTTGTCTTTGAATGAGCTCTCTGGTCCTTATAAAATCTGTGCACTGTCCTTGTGTGATTTGTGTAAAGTGCTACACCTTTAGGGTAAAAGCAGGATATACTATATTGTTATCATAGTACCTATTATAAGTAGGTAGTAGAAGCCTAGGGTAGTATAAATTTCTTGCAAGTAAACGAAACAGTAAATATTTGTACCTGTATGGATGAACAGCTCAAACACAGTCTTCAGTATACAGCCTGCAGTGACAGCAGCAGATGGTGACAAATGCTTTGCTCATGCTGGTTTTTGAGGCACAGAAGAAACCTCACATATTCACATCTCCCACCTACATTTTCCAAGTTGTACAACTGGAGCCAGCAGCCTCGCAGTGTGAACAAGTTTCTCTAATCATTGTGTTTCCAGCCAAGCGGCCAGGAAACCGAGAGAGGAGAGAAATAGCTTTAGCTGAAATACAGGCGCATGTGTCCACTGTGTTATCGCGAATACCCCAGGACACTCTATATGCACATCTCTCTCTCCCTTCTCCTATACACTGAGCAAACAAACCAAAGAAGTGAGAGTTAACTTATTAAATATGTACTGTGTAGGGTTCTCTGCAAAAAATAACATTCTGGGTGGTGCTGAAATTATTTATTTGAAGTTAAAAGAAATGCCAGGGATATGTCTAACTGTGCTGCTTTGGTGTAATCCAGCAAAGTCGCCGACAATACACACGCACACACACCCACACACACACACACAGCCTAATAGGTTAGTGAACAAAAATAGATCTGTGTTGAGTGATGAATGCAGGTATTTTTCTTTTACTGTAATAAATATAGACTTAATTAATAGAGTCGAATGTGAAAATGATTGATTAACCGCAATGACAATGTAGAGATAGAATCACCAATGGTAATTAAATGGGTCAATGGTAATTAACTGATGACTACAGATTATTTAATTGATCAATAATACAATTACACGACTTAATTACATAATTTATTTAACAATTGGCTCAAGTGATTTTACAAAGGAATTTAATTATTATTATTTAATTATTTGGCATTCAATTTCATGTATTTTCAGGATTCTAATGTATATTCACAAACCTGTCAAACCAATTATGATATAAACAATGTCTTAAAATGACAAAATGAGTATTTTTGTGCTAATATGTTATAGGGATTAGTCATCTAGAAATGTACAGTAATTACAAATCAGAGAGACGCCAGTGCTTGGTTTGTCCATTCTGGGCTACTGTAGAAACATGGCGGCCTTCGTGGAAGAGGACCTGCTCCTTATGTAGATATAAAGGGCTCATTTTCAGGTGATTATACGCCAATTCAAATATATTTATGAATATTATATTCCATTTTGTGCCAATATTTCTGCCAATAGATCCCGCTGAATCTTACACACTGGTCCTTTAAGTGCTTGATCAACATGACATGTCAGTGAATGGGGATGAGCTTTGGGCAAATTAGCGATGTTAAGTTTTCTGAGCTAATGATCAGATTAACAGAGGCAAACTGGGGATCCCTCTGGCATGGTTTGAAACCTAGGGATTGGTGGCATGAAAGTAGATTAAACCTCATTTAAGCAGCAAGTCGATAATTCATGGGTTAACTTAGCTTAATGTAATGCAAGCAAATAATGCTTATACTTTCAGCTAATACTAGTGATCCAAAATATCCTCCTTTTCACAGAAGAATAACACAGTTCAAACAAACTGGGGTAACACTACACTGCCAAAAAATAAACTTTAAGACACGATGTAACTACAGCAATCTTTTATTGTGTGTTGCAGGACTACATTCACAATGCTATTAAAATACACAGCTTATTTACCCTGGCACTTCATTTACACTGGTTGAAGTGATACAGGAGAGCGCTTATTTAAGTCTGCATATTTATTTAAGGAAGCTGACTCAAATTTTGAAGAAAGTGTCTGTTTCTGAGTGTTAGATTCTCTCAGGAGTCTCTTGTCACTCTGCCAGAAACTTGACTAAAAGAAGCGACAGGTTCATTTCAGTGATGTGCAAACATTCATCACTAATATGTACAACCAGTTCTCCAAATTAAACAACAAAATATGCTATTGGTCTGTACACTCCAGAACAACATACAAGCGCAAGTGTTTTCCAATGTGACACCGCTAGATGACATCATTTCTCTGTGGCTTCCAAAATTACAAATTACAAATCAATGCTGAAGAATAAATATGTTTTATGATGTGACAACACTATGGTTAAGATTTGGTTAGGTTTAGGAAAGATCATGGGTTAGGTTTGGGTTAAAATAAATACTTTGTTAAGGTTAGTAAGAACTTTGTGGTTTAGGTTAAAAGTACTACTTCCTTAACGTTATGGTTGTCATGGGTACAATAACAGCCACATGGATTAAGGTTAGGGGTTAGATTGTGGTTACCCATAATCCACCCCTACCTCCACCCTACACAGACTGTCAGTAAATATAATCACTGATATTAATTACAACATAAAAGGAAACTCTTGAAATCAAAAGTGTAGGCCATAAAAAGTTTTGACATTTTAAAACATTTTAAAAATGTGACGATTTTGCTTCTTTAAATAAATAATTAACAGCCTACAGCATGTGGACTTAATTCTGGTTATAGTGAACGAGGCCGCATACAGTGAGAAGTAGCCTGGTTGATGACATTCTACTGTAAGGCAAACACAGACATAGCCCATTAATCAGTTACTAAAAATACTGGGTAGCCTGGTGATGATCAGGTGTGTGTGGTTGCACTGAAAACAATAAGGGCAGAACACACCTGGTAAGTCACCTCACAAAGACACTACATTGCCTGTGCAAACATGCTGCAAAATGCAGACAACACATCCCATAGTCTTTGGGCATTTTGGTTTGGTTTGGTTATTATTCTAATCAATATTCTCATACGAACAAAGGCTAAAATGACTATGTAAAAGGGGTTAGTCTTGGTGTTTTAGCATCTTTTAGCTCATTGTTTTGATTTTACAGTCCACAAATTTACTGTTTTGGTTCAGTCCCACCTGTCAACCCTGTTTCCTGATGCAACATGCAGCTGTTTTCAGGGAAAAACCCACTGTATGCTACCTGCCCAGCACCAAACAGCAGACAAAGTTAGCAACAAGCTAATGAACACAGTGGAGCATCTAGCACACTAAAGAAGTCTCTTATCCAAGTGAGACAATGTTGTCATTTGAACTGAAAAATGACAATGGAGGGATTTAAGAAACACTACCAAGACAGTATCCTATGTTGAAAAATGTGTGACCCGTTAATTAGAACTGATTTGTGAAGTTACCATGGTAACTCTAAGACTCACATGAGGTATCTCTATTCAGAGGCACAGCACAGGTGATGAAATAATTATGCAAATTCAGTGTTGCATATTTAACAATCAGTGAACTGATTGCCTATGCACCTGACTAAGTCGAAGCAGAGTGCATTCTGGCCATGACAGACCTGTAGAGAGAAATAATCTTAGCCTAGAAAGTCATTTGTGAGAACAGGTGCCAGGAACATGGAAACTGAAATTGAGCATAACAGGTTATATTGCTCCAGTGCAAAAAAATTAAATACAATGTAAAACACAAAAACAAATAGTTGAACAGGGTCTGTTTTGACAGGCAAGATGAAGAAAGCAGTGAAAATGAAAGCTTCCGACTACAATCAGGACTCTGTCCATATAGGCTGGAGGATGTGAGGGAAATTTCATTAAGTACAACCCCAGTAGAGCGTCAATGCAGCCCATCCTCATAATTAAACGACCATATAGGTCAATTGTACCATGCTCTTCAGAATTACCCATGGGAGCGTAATATACCGCTTTCCAAAACTGTTACAAATCACTGTTAAAAAATAATTATGTTTTATGGTGCGACAACGTTGTGGTGAAGGTCTGGTTAGGTTTAGGCACAAAAAACACTTGGTTAGGGTCGGGGAATGATCGTGGTTTGGGTTAAAATGATCGCTTGAAATGTGGTTTCTACTTCCATAATGTTACGCAACCTTTGTCATCATGGCAACAGTAAACACCACGACAATCGTTGTTATGGTTTTTAAAAAAATGACTCACGGTTGGAAACATGACACTTGCGGTTGGAAATGGGAAGTGAACAGCGGTCTCCTGCAGTTAAGTCCACTAGCCATCCACCCAACCCGCCTGCTCCTAATAAGGCAAATTGTCACCTTATTTTGACGTCATGTGAACTGCATCACTTCCTAGGGTCATAATTACTACAGCTGCTAGATGGCGTAAACGTAACTATAGGTTGTTTTTGCTTGCTGAATTTTAGACCTACACTGGCTGGTTAAGGGGTTGCGTGGAATCTCTGCAAAATATTTGTTCCGTGTCTTCAGGTCTAAGCTTGTGAATGTTTAGCTTTATCCTAACAGTGTGATAGCATTGATGTGATGTCCATATTTTGGCGCACTGGTTTATTTGACTAATTTTATTCCTGCTGTGAGAACACAAGTAAGCCTCAAGATAACTCCTTTTATCCTGCGGGCGGCACAGATGCCCCTCCATCAACTTAATGTGCAGAGGATGTCCCAGGTAGCTCTTATCAGCACTCCAACACATCCGCTTGCCAGCCTCCGCTATGGATGCAAACCCCTCAGTCACCTCAACACACATGGCACCCTGCCCACAGTGTCGGTGAGCGACCTGAGGAGCATTCATCCCTGTGAGGAAAAAAACAACAACGAGAAGCCAACTGACTAATAAATGTACAGTGTAAGAGGTCAGATCAATGTTGTAAGGAAAAGCTGCACTATATGCCATATATAATCCTTTTCTACATATGAACTCACTCAAAAAACTGTGAAAAATAAACCACAAGAGTACAGTGCTCCAAAATAAAGAGAAAGAGAGAAAAAACAGTGTTACCTCATTCTAAAGCTTATGTCAAATAATAACTAAATTATTCCAGGAACAGTATGGAAATAAACATATAATGTTACATTATCTGTATATAAGATAATTCAACTTGTATAGCCATAAACTATACACTGGATAAAAGCCTCAAATGCTGTAAATGTACATGTACAATCATGATTTTAATTATCTAATCATTTATATGTATGTGTGTATTTGTATGTCAAAGAAAATTACATGAAATTACATGAAATGATTCTATATTCTGCATTCGTAAATCGCACAATCCAAAAATAGGTGAGAAAATGAGTGAGGAGGGCAAAGTGAAGACAAGGAGAAAATAGTTTGTGAATTTAAAGAAAAGTCTGGTGATATTCTATATCTTATTAATGTCAACAAAGACCAAAACCAATCTTGAATTGATTCTACTAGCAAGTCCTTTGTTATAATGAAAAAGGGCACTGGCACAAAATACGCGGCTAAAATAGTCCCTAAGAAATAAACAATTTACATCTGTCTCAGTAATGTTTTCTAAAAACTACAGTGCCCAGATCTTGAATGAAAGTGTCTTTTAAAAACCTGTTTTTAGAGATTTGCATCTTCAATAGGTAACAACAGTTTTGGGTTGAGGGCCACATACAGGGTTTGGAAGGTGCAAAGCATTAACAAACAGACTAAAGCATTATTAATTTTGGTCTTTGCCTTATTCTGTAAGCCCTGAGATAATGAAATCAAAATGAAACTGAATAAATCATATTTACATGTGAAGAATAATTATAATAAACTGCATAAAACAACTGATTTATTAATGCCACAAACACCAAGAAAGGAATAATTATTTAACACATGACTGACTGATTGACTGATTTATAATTCATTAATTTCTACATGTCAACCAAATCACATGCCATACACACAAGGGAAAATCATCCAAACATTTCTGGCCAGGTAATAATTTTTTAATGTTGCAGCCCTGTTTTCTAGCTTTACCATGAATCTGGTTCTGCCTGGTTGTACGCGTACCCGTTACTTTGTGCATGTTGCTATGTGCTAATGTGCCTGTGCCCATCATGACTGATCTCTTCCTTTTTCACAATCTCCCTTTCACTGGCAGACAACCTGCTAATGAATAATTTACACTGCTGCTAACGTCCTCAGATTAGACAGAGAAAACTGTTCGGGAACACATGAATGTTTAAAGACGAGTCACTGAACCTCTGTGGCGTCTGGAGGGGCCTCGCTGGTGTCATTAATTTGTGCCCAAACTACTATCAGAATGTTGAAGCGACAGCATGAAGCTCCATGCAAATTCAGCAGAAAAAAAAAAAAAAATCATTTGACTTGGCGCGAGGAATCATTTGTTTCTGTGCTGATTCCTTTCCAGACTGAGACAAATGAGTGAGAGGCTTTACATTTTGGTGCAAAATTCCAGGCTGCTGTCATCTTCGGGGGGTTGGGGAGGTGGAGGGGGGGGGGGGGGGGGGTAGGTAGGTGGGTGAATTTTTAAGCCACCTCTCAGCATTGTTGGCAGTGTATCTGCATGTTCTGGCGATATTCCCTGTAAGCTCTGCATACAAGGATTCACTGTGCGTGTCCACACTGTGCACTGTGCACACAAACACAAACTCTTATCTCTGTCCCAGTCCTGTGCAGGGTATTTACGTCAAAATTAAATGAAATGAGAAGTGAAATCAGAAAATAAATGTCTCTCGGAATGCCGTCTGTGCTGACATACTGCATAAAATCCTCTAATGATGAACATTTTTCACACATGATGCACTTTGTCTGTTTTCATACAATGGGCCCTTTCATTGCAAAATGAAGTTTTATACAAATCAGATTTTATTGGAGGTGAGAAATTAAATTCTGTGTGCACAAATGACTGGGCAGGAAGGATCTACAAGCTGGTTAAACCTTTAGAAGAGAAGAGCTCTTGTTTAAGTGCTTTCCTGTTACTCTCACAGCAGCAGCTGCGACATTTTACACTTAACCTAAGTCTGTGTATTTTGGTGTAGCCAACCTTTTCCTGTTAACAACAGTGGAGCCGCGGGGTCTCAAGTAGCACTCCTCGATCACCACAAAAGCCTGAGTGTCATCTTTCTCGGATTCTTTCCAAATATTTGAGCCTTCAGGGCTTGTCTTCAGAAACAAAAAGGAACAGAAATAGACTTTTTGCAATTTTCTTGCCACAAGGTACGCCAAACAATAACTGGGCAAGGGTGCCGGAAGTAGGGGGTCCACAAGGGGCCATTGCCCCCCCCCCACTTTACCCTCCTCCCAAATGCCTGTATTGCAACACTTACTGTAAAAAGACATTTCAATCATTCCCGTCCTCTCTAAGACATTAGGTAATAAAAAAAAGCAGGCAAACATAAAATGGGAAGAATATTTACATTTTAATCCAGTTAGGAAATAAATGGAGCTATTTCTGTTTGCTTGTTTTTTTTCCAAGAAGAAGTTCGCTTTTAAATATTTTGTCCTCTTGTCCTCTTCTTTATTTCTATAGGCAAAACCGAGCTATAGTTACTCCAAAAGTTTAGTGAGAGTCTCCGGTCTATCTACTGCTACACATACACACACACACACAAACTTTTTGGCCCCTGCACTTCTGAAGTGAATCCGGCGCCCCTGCAACCGGGACTTCATTTCCTGAAAGCATCTTAAGGCTAAAATGATCGTAAATCCCTGTGCATCTTCTTAGATTTTCAAGGTGTTTTAGGCTTCATAGATTAATGGCTGCCTCCTACCCACTCACAGAAGGTTAAGAGCATCTTTAAAAGCTCAAACTCCTGCAGGAGGAACAGAGGACTACATACTTTATTTACCAAATAGTTTTTGTGGTCATTTAATTCATATCTTAGCTTATACTTCTACTGCACACATGCTCTCTATATGCCTCACATTAAGGCAACTTTAGTGATGATGTGTAAGTAATAAAATATCCAACTCAGCAAAAAAAACACCACCCTCCACTTCCTTGTCTCTATCATACAAGGGTGCCATGTCCAGCAAATAAATGCACTTTGATAGAGAGAACTTACTGAACTTTTTGTTGTCATATATATATTTATTAGTGTGGCCTTGAGTTAAGTTTCTATCAGTACTTCATATATTAATCTCATGGCTGAAATGTTGCTTTTCCTACTCTAAAAAAGCTCACTACTTTTGTGTGCACTTCCATATTTTCTCCAATTCATTCTAGTGTGTGTTTTTCTCACTAACAGTAACCTTAACCCTTCGATGAAAAGCTCAGAGAAAACATTCTTAACCTCTCAACACTCTTAACCTCAGGGACCAAACTTTATTGGTGTAACATAAAGAGCTACAGTGCTACACTGCCCAGAGTGCTTCTCCGTCTCATTCACACCCACTGTTTTTCTTTTGAGTGAGTGCAATTGAAACTCTGAAATGAGTTTCAAATATGAGATTACTGGCATGCATATTGAACAGCATTAATTGTGCAGTATTTTTCTGTCCTTTTTCATATGTCAAGAAAACCTCAAGAAACCTCTGCTGAGAGAAACAGGAGTGTCACAGAGCTCATTTTATACAGTTTGATATTCTAGTTGGTTATTTGCTTTTGTTCGATATTGTTTAATATTGCAGGGTGTAAGAGGAAATGTGAAAGAGCTGCTTACATACAAGAACATTAGAATCAGTGGGCTAAATTCAGGATGATTACAGAAAATCTATTTTCCTTTTACAGATTTTTTTTTTGTTGCCTTTTATCACACCAGTGCCTGGTTGCTTAACAACTCTCCTCGTTGTGCTGCTTTTGGTAAGTAACTTTTGATCCAGTCTAATGGCTACACCTCCATTTTCTTTGTATTTATCGTTATATTTCAAAAATAAATATACAGACACTGGTTTGTTTGTGGTGTAATTACTCCATGGATGGAGAATTGTATTAAATCATTTTGCCTCTCTGGACAAAAGATTATTATATTTTCTGCTGTAACAATGTGTCCTTTATTGTTGTCTAGTCCAGACAATAATGGAAAATAATTTTATCTGTCCATGGTCGCCTCCTAAAAACTCATTTCTTTTCTATATTCTGTCTGGTTTCGGTTTAAATATTCATGATAAGACGGCATCCCAATAATATTTTTCTGGCTTTGATTTTGCAACAAGAGTTAACTATGATAAATCACTGATGTAGCAACTTTCTCTGTAAAATATATAATCGCTCGGTAGCATATGTATGAAAGAACTACGGTTTGTTCCACAGTTTGTGTTTAAAATATTCAATGACTTTTAATCATGCATAATGGTGATTACTGGTATTTTAACTTCTGCTTGCACATTTTGAGGCAGTAGTTTCTGTCTCTGCCTTTCACAGCTTCAACATAACTAAGCAGAACACGTATGGGCACAAATGGAGGACACGCTGATGATGTTGTGGTAGCATACTGAAAGATAAGAAGGGAAATATTATCATTAGCAAGCATTCTTCGCATGAAGTGGTAAAACCATGTCAAGAATGATGATTTGGGCTGGACTGACTTGAAGGGTAAATGCCTTTTGAGCAAATTACTCAGAGCCAAATCGATGGATGATTACAGTCCCTATGACTAAAGGTAAGATTGAAGAAAATCCAAAAATACAAGCCCATCTGCTGCTCGCAGGAAGATTCAGGACACTAACGTTAGACATGAAGTTGTGTGTAGTCACGACATTTATACTGAAGAAAATGTGGTATGATATAAAGTACACTGATACATCTGAGTGGGCAAGTTTTGATACAATAAGATCATTAATGTAACCTGTAAATGTAGCACAACAGGACCTTCTATCACTGCACCACTGAGACAAACTCTGTTGTTTAAAATTTAAAATCCACTCAGGAAATAAACTGATCAGAACCTAAAGCTTGAAGTGACACTTAAACGGCAATTATTATGTGCAACGATGTACTCATCCGTCTCACTGGAGTAATGGTCTGGCCATGAGTTATTCAAGTTTTTATTGTTCTTAATATTCAGTCTCTTCATTCGGGTCTTGATAAGTTCATGGTTTGTTTATTTGTTTATTGAGAGTATATTGGTATCAAATGCAAGCAATAAAAGAGACTGAACATTTGATTAATATTGCTGCTTCTGTCGGCTTCCATTGTCTTGATAAAAAAAAAAAAAAATATATATATATATATATAGTGTATTTCTTTGCTATCAACTCAAAGTTGCACATTAGTCACTGCTCATTGCAGAGCGATGACTAGTTTGGGTTTTGATTGAGTGTTTCCCCATATTGTTTGTATCTTGTGCTCAAACAAGTGTGATGTGATGAATATTTCTGCAGACGGCAGAGACGGCACTGCAAATGCATCATGGTGTATACAGCAATAGGATGAACAGACTAGATTTAATGATCAATTCTGTTTTCAGGTTTGTATTATGAATTGACTGGGCAATTTGAGCAGCTGCCTCTGTGCTGAGTCTTACCTTAAATATTCTATAAATACTTTTTCCTAAAAAGTACAATTAAGCTGCGTTTAATATGTTAAGGAAATTCTTACTTTGGCTGGTAAGACCTCATCGCTAGCTAGACTTCCATGTCAAATTAATTGGTGTGTTAGTACATATCAGCTGTTTGTGTTGTAAAAAGCAGCAAAGTGCCAATAAAGTACTACCTGATGTAAACAATACAGGTTTCCAAATATTAAAAAAAAGGCTTTGCAAATCTTTCACAAGCAAGGAAGTGCATTCAACGTGTTTATTTGGCTACATTTGCTAATAATACATTTTAGAGTACCTTTAAATTCAAATTAAATGTAAATTCTCCTCCACTGCAGTGTGCATAAGTACTGGGTTGGAAAGTGCAGAGATGGCCATCTGCTTCCCACTAGATAATCCAAAAACATGTTTCGATGGTTTTAGAGAGGGCCAACAAGCTGTCAACTGAAGGGGGTAAATATAATGAGAAGTACCATTTCCTTGTGTCATTTTTCGAAAATCTAGCAGCTCTGGTTTCTACTGAAAGTGGGTCGAGGAACAGTCATGGGGAGACATTTTGTAAGATGAATTCCAGGCAGCAGACAAGCGGAGGTGGCTTGTGGCTTCGTGTTTCAAAGCAAAAGGCAAATTACACAGTGCTACTGCTAATTGACGGTCTATATTATGCCCATTTTGAAGATAGATATTTAAGAGTAATTTAGCAAACAGAGCAAAATCAAACTTCATTGAATCATTGCGGATGAATCATTGCAACTTTAAGATGACTGCCGTGCCATAATCAGCCGTTTGTGTGATAAAATTCTCTAAACGACTACCACTGAAAGGACAACGGAGCAAACCGATACCTCACAACTCAACAAATCTTTCGGGTGACACACAGAGAAGACTCTTCTACCTGCGTATAGCACTTCTAGCTGCAGTCTGCACTCCATGGTACATTAACAGCAGAGTGCCTTCCCAGGCAGAGACTGAGAGACTACAGGACAAGTCGGTTCCAGGAGGTAGGCTCCCGCCAGATTACATAACAATGGAGGATGACATTATGTGATGAGGTACACCTTGATGATTTTTTTCTCTTCTGCACATGTGGAAGATTTCTTGTTTTTAAAAACCACCCTCCAGCCTAACTTTGGTGTCTAAGTCCCTGTGATCCATCTCACATCATTACCAGTCATGGGAAATAAGTGGAGTATCATTGTAGCAGTGATGTGTCACCAAGTAATTCTGCTCAGTTGTACTACAAAGGGATCCTGTCACAAATGTGACTTTGGAGCTATAGATTTTTGGGTCAATTTTCAATGCAGCCGGAAACTCTGCTCTACTTTAATACTTCCTGGGAGCAGATTAAGATAAGCATCTCCCTTCCTGTCCTAAATTCAATGAAATGACAACCCCAGCTGTGCCCCTGATTCTGACGAGAGAAAAGCTGGGCTGTGATATGTCTTGCTTAAGCAAACTGGCACTGAATTTCCAATAAGTTTGACCCAGGTCAGACTTAGCTGATCCTAACCTCAATCCCAGACTTTCAAGCACAGAGCAGAAAACCCTGCTGAATAATCCCACAAAGGATGGGGATAATTAGGATGACTGGGAGTGTTTTCGCAAGGCTGCGGCTACCCTGTGGTTCTTTTCAATATGACTGTTCTCACACAGTCACGCCAGGATACCTTCATTGACAAATCTAGACACATAAAAAAAATCAGATTTTACTTGCAGTTTTACTGCACTGTCAAAACCAGAAATGAATGTGGCCGAGCTGGTATTGTGATTAGAATTAAGTATGATAAATGTAAAGATACTGTGCAGGAAGGCAGAAAAAAAGGTAATAAAGGCATATCTAAAGGCACACAGCCATATCTACAACAACAACAGGCCAATTGTGGATATGATGAACAATGTAATATCACAATATCTTATCTCCAGTCTTATTTATTCAAAACCACATATGAATGACAACAGTAGCGTGGATGGCATTCAATAGGAAAAAAATGCCCAATGTGATCCAAATGATATTTTCTGTTTACAACAGTTATTGTGAGCACCACTGGTCAGCGGGTGGCCCAGTGAAGGTGCTGTTTGGTTGCTCATTTTGTTGTCTGAAATATTATTTAGTGGTTGAGAGGACACAGCGAACAGTGTCAACCTATCTATGCCATACAAATTTTATAGCAAGAATCAAGGTGGCCAATTCAAACTCCCCTGCATTGTATTGATCTGTCACTGACATGGCTGTAATGCAGGACACTGGTGCTAATGGAAGGTGATAAAGTAACTATAAACCCGCAGCAACTCGCCAGCGCATCACTGTAAAGACTTATATCAGCAAACAAGAGCCGCAGAAGCAAGAAGACTAACGAATGGGATTTCTACATTTTTATACTCTCCTCTATAAACACAAAGAGACGTTTTTATGGATTTGTTGCGAGGATGACAATAAGAAAGCATTTCACCACTGAGAGCAACAAAAGTAAAGAGTACAATCTGGGGGTCTTTTATGATCTTCTGAGACTGGAGGCTCAATGCAATGGTTGCTTTCCACTTCAGCCTTAAATATGCATGTGCTGAGAGCTTGGTGGGGGGAAAATAGCTGGCCTTTTTGTTTGTTTACCATGTCTCAGGGGGATTTTTGTAAAATGGCTTAAGAAAGCTAATTGCCTTTTTTGTTACTTCTAACCTTTCACATTTGGTTGCATGTAACTTCCTGCAATTACACTGTGTGCCAAAGGATATGTGATTTTTGCATTAGATTTCAGAAATCTGTTCCCGTTGGAGTGAACCCACAGCATGTGCAGCACACAGGCCCAGCAGTATACTGTGACACTTCAATGTTATGAGTTTTTACCAAATATTATTTTTGTGAGGGTTCAGTTACCATCACCCGTCATATGTGCCACTTGTAAAATACTGGTTTGATAATTACTGATTGCCACAGAAGCAATGACATTTTAAATGTACTCTCTTGCTGCAGGGATTGAATCTTGCTTGAGGACAACTCAAGTCTGATTTGTCCAGTTGGCTGATCATCTCTGTGACTCCCGGCTGTCCTGTATACTGAATATGTAAAAATATATTTACTGCCTATATGATTATGGTTGTAGGAGATCCCTGGAAGAGTAAACACTTAAAGGGTTATACCAACTATTTAGTATGTCACTTTCATAAAGTTGTGAGCCCACATGAGACAGATCAAAAAAAGAATCGCCAAAACTGTAGCATCAGAGGCTGAAATATCCTCACTTTTAGGCCCTACAGTAAATGTCAAGCACCAAAAAACTCCAGATCCAACATTTCCCATACTACAACTTAATCGCATCTTATGTTCGACACCCCCTGCATCGTAAATGCCAATTTCTTTCAAACCCCACATCCCCAGTTTGTAACACAGACTTCTAGTTAAAAAGTTGAAGTCTCAAGCCCTAGCCGAGATAACCCCTGATGACACCATTAGGGTTCTTTTTCTTTTTCTTTCCCTCTAGAGCCAAAGAAGACACTAATAAACTGTTTTTCACAGGCTGAGTAGTACTCCTGATAGGGGTGTGAATCTCACAATTCGATTCGATTCTGATTCTTGGGTGTCCGATTCGATTCGGAATCAATTTTCGATTCAAAACTGATTCTTGATTGAATGAATAGAAAAGGGGGCACTATTTTCAGCCTCTTGCTCCGGTATACTGGGTGCCAAACCATTTACTGTGTCATTAGTCCTTTGAAATACAATATGAAACATAACCGGCAATTAAGATAAATGGTCCTTTTTATTTTAAAAAGTTAACTGCATTAACAAATGAATTAATTAATTAGAAAGCATTGTGCAGTCACCTGTCTGTATGAGAATAACAAAAAGAGGGGGAGGCGGAGTGCTCCGCTGTGTTGTTATTAATGTCATGTCTCCAGCAGTGGAGAGCAGCCTCTCTGCTGCACCGTTAGCTCCGGGGAAAGACAAGATGTTGTACAAGATGCTGAACAGGCGCAGGGTGTTTGAGGTGAAACAGACTGAGCACCGAGTTATTTTCTTCACCTCAGAGTTGGTTTAAGTTGTTTAATGCTGCAGTGTGTGTTGGTCAGTCAGTCTTGTTTGTTACTGCTGGAATTCGCTGCTCCGCTCTGCTAACGGTAGTCTCTGAGTGACGGCGCAGAAAGTTAACAATATACTTCATGTTTGTCTTGTAAAGGTACTTATTTAGTCATTGAATGAATGCTTGCAATCGCTGCCTTTTTTGAAGATTGAACTACAGATGAACTACAAGGAATCGTACGAGATAAGAATCAATATTCTTATGTGAGTCGATTTTCTCACCTACCCCTAACTCCTGATGACAAGTAAACTGAAATTCATGTGTAAAATTGGTGTAGTGCCCCTTTAAACCTGATAACATGTATAGAAACAGTCCTAACTGAGTAACTGTTGTGTGAGAATTGATACAAGATTATTACTCAGGGATAGTTATGCCACATCGGCAGGTACACACGTGTAAGGAGACTCATTAGCAAAGACTCATCACAGCTACAGACTTGTTTTTTTAAAGATCAGGTATCATTTTTGACTCATGTTAATAAACACTGAGTCTATTTTAAACATATCTGTATTTTATTCACCAAAAGTTATTTCGATTTCTCTAAATCTATCTTTCCTTACAGCCCAGATTCCCCTGTGTCCTCCAGCAGGCTGTTTTGGGAAAGCTATTTACATAAAATCAGCATTATTTATGACCACCTACTCCGATTGGCTGGAGATGTAGCCCCCACCTTCACCCCGAGCCAATTGGAATACAACCTAATGAATAATGCAAGTTCCCTTATGAGAAGGATTGAGGAAGAGCAATTGAGCGCGTGAAAAGGAGTTCTGTGAGTCTGCACTCAACTGCATGTGTGTCTCAGTGAACTGAAATTTAATTGCAAGTAAAGGTCCATCCTCTGGAAGGTTGTAAAGACTTTTTAACAGCTTCCAGTGTCCTGTTTTGCTCGTCATCCGGCTGAAATGCAAACTCTGACTACAGAAGTTATGGCAGGGGTGGGCTCAGGCTAAAGCTTCCTGGCATATTTGATTTGACTCTGTGGTGTGACATAGTAACGTGCGGGTTCCCCCTCAACACCGTTCACTGGCGCTGGAATAGTGGGGACAACAAGACTTTTCGTTGCCCCACTTTCAAGTGTTATGGTAAAAAAGTGGTAACGTCTAAGAATGAATGAATGAAAGTGATCTGACATCCAATAAAATTTGATTATGAATTGTGTGTGTTTGTCTATCTGTGTATCCCGAGTGCTGTCTTTGCTAGCATATTGTACGTTATGTAGCTACTGGGCTAGGCTAGCTAGCTAACAAGATTAATGAAAAAAAAAGTTTGTGCAAAGCAAACCAAGCTTAGGCCTACAGTGTCCTTCCCAGTGGAGCTGTCAGATGTTGGAGAGAGCGCACCACCACCACTGGCACCAGCTCTTGATGAGAAAGAGAGGGGAGGAAGAGGAGATCGCCCCTGTGGTTACAGCTGCTACCGCTGCTTCAGCTACAATATGTTTGAACACATGCTGCCGAGAAGAAAAGAAGAAAATCTGCTACCATTTTGACCTGGAAGCACCCCGATGAGATGAGGGAACACATTTCTTGGCATATTTTAGTTGTACAAAAACGGTGGGCTAGGCTGAGATTGAAAGGAAGTTGATGTGAAAAAGTTCACTAGCCTATTACGTCATCCAAAGCTGGATGTCCCCCCACTTCAAAACTCATTCCAGCACTGCTGACACTGCTAGCTCTCGAGCCGCGAATTTCAAAAATTCAAGTAACTTAAAAAGACCAAGGAGATAGAATTGAGTAATTTTACAGCACAGAGGGGTCCCACCATCACCTTAATCCACCCCAAAACTCATTTTTCATGTTTTCCACAGTACCTGCCCTTTAAGACAGACTAGAAAATGAATTTTTGGGGGGAAGCAGATGTGTCACAGTTCTTTCAGTGATGTAGAGTAACCTATGAATATGAAATTATCAATAATTTTTCCAAACAGGAAGTCGTGAGTAAGGTGTTGGTTTTATAGTATGTATCCAACAGAAGCAGAAAATGAGATTCAATTCTGTCTTGGCATTCCTGAGATTTATAAGCTCCTTGTTAACCTTGTGGTGTGAAGAATTTCATTTTATAAGAGCTCTAATTTGCAATAGGATATCTCCAATTATTCAAAGGTTATAGCTATCCATATATATTTGTGCAACCAAACCCGATGGTGTCCTTGAAGTTTTGTTCTTAACCGGAACGTTGCTGTGTAACAAGCATTTCATCACGTCGAGTGACAGCTGAGTTAGAACTAGTGCTGTCATTGGTTGGACGGAGTCGCAGTGGATGCTAAGAGAGCTTTTATAAAAGTCATACATTTGCAGGAGCTCACAGTGAGAAGACAACATCTGATTGAAACATATGTTCAGTATGCATAATACACATATGTTGCAAATACTGCACGGGCGTGTACAGTGAGTCTGTCGAGTGAGAAGACAGATTTGGTTCATGAATTTATATGCAAACCATCAACAAAATCAAACGGCCTCACTAATTTGAGTTTTCTTCAGCCACAGACTGATTTGCTAGATCTTACAGTTATCACAATTCAATGTATTATTTGACAGTTAACTGTCTGTCATAGAGAAAAAGTATTAACATATACAGAATATATATGACATTGAAAAAATGCACAGGACGTTTCAGAATATGGTAACACTGCCGATGATGCTGGCTGTGTTTGAAAATGCTCTTTGAACCTCAAACATTGATTGCGCCGTAGTTGAGCATAGAAATAACATATGAATCCTTAAATTGACTGCTATTCCCCCTTTTCTGCTGTGGTATCGATAGTGCTCATTTTTCATAGACTTTCTGCGGTGCTAAATGGATGGCTGATATAGATTTCTATTAAGATGGTGTAGCAAATTTTTATCTTCCTCTAAACTGTTCTGTCAGGCTCTTTCACAGCATTGTAACATTCAACGCAGCATCTATTTTTTGCTCAATTTAACTCCCAAGATACTTCAATATACATCATTCTTCACACTATCACCACCTGGCAAAATAGCCAGTAGCATCTTTCCATTCCACTTACCTCATGTCCATCCTACTCTCACTTCCTCCACTTGACACCCTTTCTCCCTGAACTGACTACACTAAATCCATATTTCTGTTTGCCTCTCCACCTCCTTTGACCTTCTCTGTTCGCTTTCTTCTAGACTTCCCTGTCAATCTGCCTGCCTCTTTGCTGTCTGGGGCATTGCAAATTGAGCGAACACGAGTTCAGGTTGGTGGAAGAAAGTGGCTCAAATCTGGCTTGTCTGATGACCTCTCTCACTTTCAGTTGCTCCACACCTCCTTATCGACATTTATTTCAGCTGCTACCTCAACCCTCTTCGTCTAATTCCAATCCTGCGCTCCATGCCCCGGCAAATAATTCTCTGGATTTTCCCTCCCCTCACCCGAAATCCTCACATGCCTCCCTACTCTCCTCCCTCTGAGAGTTCTGTCACCTGCCTTGAAGAGAAGTTAGGCAATATTTGAAGCTCTTTCTCTTAACTACCCACCAGCCCTGTCCTCAATTCCCCCACTGCTTCCTGTGCTGACCTTGCTGACTTTGGTTTAAATTATCTATCTCGTTTCTCCACAGATGAGGTCCTGAAACTGATCCACAGTCTTGCCACTTTTCCTGATTGCTATCATCAGCACCTCGCTGAAAGCAGACCGATTACAATCTGCCTTCAAGTCAGGTGAAGTGCTACTATGGGAACACTTCACAATAATTGGACTTTACAAGCTTTAAGACAGATAATCAATATCAATAATATATACTTATAGTACGATAACATTTGAAGTAGCACATCATTAGTATTCATAGTTAAATGTTTATGCGAATCATAGGAGAGGAAAAACATTGATGGTGGATCATTTATACTGTATTTCATAATTTAGTATTGCTTCTATATATGGTTAAACTTATATACTCTCTTCTTTAGTTTAAAATAATTTACTAATGATATTCAAATATTCATCACACACAACATTCAGAATGCCACAGGCAACACAGCAGTAATGCTTCATAGTTATATATCATACTGTTTCCACTTTAGTGTCATTCTCAGCTGATTTCATTAGTTTATTGCCTTTTAATTCACTTTAAGTAGCAGTAATGTGCAAACAGTACGCTTAATTTTTTTAGTAGCAATGACAACTGTCAGTTGTTTTTTGTTTTGTACGTCCATTGTTGCTAACAGACAATATTATAAGCAGTTTTGGCCCTGCAAAAAGTAACCGTGAGGCCAGATGACATAATATGCTGACTTGTACAGTATATTCATATTGGCCAAGTGCTGTGGGGGATAGATATCATTTTTGTGAGTACTGGTCCAAACTACGGTGATCAATATGTGCAGCAGACAAGATGATGATAAATTTGTAGATCCATATGAATTAATATTAGACACTAATGTGCACTTGATTTAAGTCTATAGTGTATATAAGAATTTACTTGTGTTTAACTGTCAAAGATAACTGTGTTTCAAATCTATAAAATAAATTAGTTAATATTTTTCAGTTAAGGCCACACTTAACACTTCAACAACAATCTATAAGGCAATTCAACAACATGAAGCTTATGTTATACTGTATATGTTTATTATTGTGGTGTTGTTTGATGTACTGCATTATATTGTAAGCTGCTTCTCACTTTTGATAATACACACCACAAACTAAAGCCTCAAAAATCAATACAGAGTTGGGCCGACTCTCAAAAGAGTCACATCCTTTGAACATTATAAGCTGCATAAAAGTGCTGTTTATTGCATGGCTGTTGCATTAGATTGCATTATATAATGACCAGGAGCAACTGGTGCCAGTTTTTCTGGCTGGGGTGATCCCAAGTATTAAAAATGTTCCTTCACTTCTTTTACTAGACTTAGAAGAGAGGATATGGGGCTTTAATCAACTTAACACAATAATTTGCCATAAAAAGATACAAAACACTTGCACACTGCTCATGAGTACTAGAAATATATTAAATTCCCTTCACAACACTTCAAGGTCTTAATGAACTGCCAAAGAGTAGTAGATACTAATTATGCACATATAGTAGCATACGGTACTCTGGAATTTGATTTTCTGCATTAATATCTGATCAAAATAGACACTGCAGAAAAGAACTTCTTTATTATTATTACGTATGTGATGTCTGATACTTGACATTAGTTTGACATTTTGTTCCAAATGACTGTAACCACTACAAAGTATTTCACTGTTTACTGTAAATATGTCTATGGCAGGCTTTAATATTTTATATATTTACATATGTGTTATGTTGTTAATTTGACATCTAACTGCTGGTGTGACTCGTCTTATTATAACACGTCACACTGCATCACCCCCCCCCCCCCCCCCCCCTTACATGCTGTTCAGAACTTATCACATGCAACTGATGTTTCGGCTTTGTGAAAATGAACTACAACATTAAACAGAAGCAGCACACTGTGGACATCCTCAGTAGCTTCATAGCCTGTGAAAGACACTGCACAGCCTAAAATGAACTCACCCCACCTTGTAATAAATAGCATTAAGTCATTTTCCCCTTTATTCTTCCTTTCCCTCTCTTCCGTTTCCTTTCTGCCTCGTCTCATCTCAGAGATAGACTACGCTTTCATACAGTAAGAGGCGTAACCGCTGTCAGTTTAATGTTTTGAATGCCTTCCTGTTGATTTTCATTTCCTGATCCAGCAGAGCCACTTCTCCCCGTGTATGCTGAATTTGAAAAGGTATTTTGCTTTTATGTGGGTTAAAGTCAATAACATTTTAAACAAATCACGGCATCATGGAGGTTCTTCCAAATGTTTTGAACTTTTCACCCTATGTTCACCTCCATGACGGAAAAACAAGCATCAGCATACATGTAACAGGGGTTGCGGTCATATACACATATGAAACATACTACACATGCTGCACATAGCCAGCAGACATACATACAAATGGCTGCTCATTACCCCACTCTGTGTTTATTATACAACTTTTCTACTTTTGTTCATGTTGTGTCACACATTTCCATCATGTTCATGTTCATTCTAAAGTTATTTATATTACCAATTAGATTGTGTTATCAAATTCACCTTTTTTAAAAAATTTAGATTAGTCTCTACAGTCTAAAGAGTCTGTTTCAGTTTTCTCACCTGCAGTTACTGTTAATTTGTTTCACATCTCTGTCTCATCAGTGTATTTTAAGACATAGCTGTTGAGTGTGTTTTCATCACTTAAGTTCATTTACACGTTCATAGAATGCTAAACTACATAATGTGACTAATGTGATGTCAGAGAACAGACTTATTTTTTTTTAACTCTTAAAGGATAGGTTCACAATTTGTTTATCTTCAAACAATAGTAAGATGCCCATTTGAACATCGAAGCAGGTTGTGCTTGCTGTAATCATTCCTCCTGTTCATACTGACCATTTAGAGATCTCTTCCTGATGTGCTTCCACTGTGAGTGATGTGGGATAAAATCCACAGTCCTCATTTATCTGAATTTAATATGAGGCTCCTGCAGTCTGACGTAATCAAATCAAGCTGGTACCTTCCAAGGTTGCAGTCTTTTTATTTCAAAATTCACCACTTTGTGTTTCCCCAGACAGTTTCTTTGTCGAGCTGCAGTGGAGGAATAGTAGCACAAATAGGAAATTTTGCACAAAAAAACGACTGTAACTTTGGAAGATATTCACTTGATTTGTCTCATTCAACCTGCCTCATATTGGCTTCAATAAACTTAACTTTTCAACCTGAACAAGGACTATGAAAACAGATAAGAAAGGGATCTCTTTACAACTGGTATGAACAGGAGGAACTGTTTCGATGCTTATAAGGGCACCTGACTATTAAGCCAGACTCGGAAAAACTGTGAACCTATTCTTGAGGTGTGAATTCAACTTTATCTTGTAACAGACATGACTGTCATGTGTAAAGTAATAAATGTATAACAGGTGACACGGTGGTGCAGTGGTCAGCACTGTTGCCTCACAGCAAGAGGGTTCCGGGTTCGAACCCACTGGCCTTCTGGGGCCTTTCTGTGTGGAGTTTGCATGTTCTCTCCCAGTACTCCAGCTTCCTCCCACAGACCAAAAATACGCAGGTTAGGTTAATTGCTGACTCTAAATTGCCCGTAGGTGTGAATGGTTGTCTGTGCATATAACCATGGAAACTGTATGTGTGCACTGCACTGTGCAATACTAGGACCATCTGTAGAGGGAAGTGAAAGATACACTGCATGGCAGTAGATAAAGGAGACTGGCTGACAAGGTGGGAGGTAAGGTGGGATGTGTGCTGTGTTGAATAAATGGAGTCTGGACTTAAAAAACTGAGACAGCGTCTGGTTTCCTAACAATGGTGGGAAGCTCGTCTGCATAAAGGGGTTCCTCTTGTCAAAGGTTTTTGTTCCCAATCTGTCTTCTTTCGAATGCATACATGAGTAATTCTGCAAAGCCATAATCGATATGTGCATTTGCAGAAAGACGGTGAAGAGAGACTAAGGCGGGGTTGGATTATGTTTGTGGTTTTTTGGGGGGCATATTTGTGGATGGTTGATTTGTGCGAAAGATTGCGGTTGAGGAGGCCTTTACATTGTAGCAGTCGCTTCTCTGGGATTCTGTTTTTCTCTCTCTGCTAAAGAAAATGAGAGACCAAGTCATCCAGACACTATTTAAGATGTAAATGGACTTTTTTAATAACGCCTTGGTGCAGCTGGTGTACTCTCAACCTTTGGGTTAATGGTGTTGGAAAACTGTTGCACCAACTTTTAATGTGATGTTATATACTGTATGTAACTAAAGGGGATCATCTCGCACAAGTGAATAAATCTACACTTTTGGAATTGCTGAAAACAATCGGAATGATTTATTACTCAAGTATTAGCAAAACCAGCTGAGAACAAGACGGAAGATGCCAATAGGATTGTTGTACCGAGACCAACGGCATCAAAGGCTACACTTGAGTCCAAGAAAACAAGGACTAATGCAGAGCCCTGGTCAAAATAGCAGGTCATTTGTTACTTTCATTAGAGCTGTCTCAATGCTACTATACACTGCAGTCTGAGGCAGATTCATGGAGGTGATAGATATAGAGAAAGTAAATGGGCTCAAGATTGGAAATTCGCCTGTCATTTTTCAGATTTCAGTGTTGCTGATGAGCTTTTGTTATAGTAGTTTGAAAACTGCAAAACTGCTTCTTTTGTCAATTCAGGAACAAAAAATAAGAGGAAAAAAAGGTATTTAGAACATTCATTAAGAGTTTTTGCCCAGAGCAGGGAATTGTTCTTCTATTAAGTTTCCAAGGATGATGACGTAAGCAGTGGCAGCAAAATTCCTGATTGGACTGGAATAAAACAAAATGCACCTCCTATTGGTTAATTAAGGTTTTGTGGTGCTTGTTTAACTTCTAATGTGCCAAATAAAGTTGTTTAAAATCCCCCACCACTAAAAAATGTGTTTTTCTTCTTGTTCCTACAGTTGGATGTTTGAGCTTCATTGTGCAGAATGATGTATGTGCAGAGTTTGACACTTGAGGGCTTTTTTTCCACATTAAAAGGTCCAATAAATGACATTGAGCCTCACTGGATGTCAGTAAACAACTATTTGCTATGTAAGGATATAGTGGAGTAATGGCGACCTGAGCAATGAATGACGTCACACTCCCTCAGTGTGTGTTGTGTTGTGAGTCCCTCCGTCCCTCGACGTCTGTTTCCAAGATGGCGGCCGCGTCACAAACTTTCTCAAATTACAGCTAAACGGTACACTAAGATATGTTTCTGAAAGCATTTGAGGTTTGCCTAGTTTGACAGTTTGATCTGAGTTTTGTGAGTTGTCGGCTTTCTTTTTTTGTTTTCTTCCAACTTTATTGACTAAACGACACACGTTTGTTTTGGTCTAAAATGTTGGTGCTATAGTGCGACATCTAGTGGCTGAATGTCGTGTATTGCGACTTTAATCAGCTGAAAGTGGAAGTGAAAGTTTCTCTGTGCTCACTGAAAATCAGATTGTAAGGGGCGGGCCTACAACTAGTTTGCAGCCAATCCTGATCCACTATGCAACTTAAACAAGTGTGATGTGGAAACCTGAAGCCTCCAGCGTACATAAACTGAGAATGGACTTTTCAGTGAAGTAGGATACATCCTGTATTCAGCAGTTAAACTTCTGAAATGAGATATATTTGCATATTCATAGATTCATAGATGGAATGTTAAATGAGGGAGAAGGAGTAATGCCATTTTATGGATTTTAACGAGGTAATTATACATTTTTTTGTGGAAAAACCACATCAGAACATATATTATTGTTCCAAGCAGATTATTTTTATATGTCTTTACACATGTCTGGAGGGGATCTTTAAATCTGGACAATGACTTTGGTCCTTCTCAAACTTTCACTTATAGCTAAAGTACTATGGCAATAAAAACCACCTCAGTGACAGTGGAAGGAGTACTGCTGTCCCTCAGGTGTTGTTTGCTTGAATTTGTATTTTTCAAAGCAATTAATGCCTCACAGCACATCATGCATCACACAGCAATCATATTTCATATTCAATTCAAAAAATCTGTTTACAGCAGTAACTTTGTGAATGGAGAGATGTGTATTTTATTCCAGCACGTTTAAATGTAAAACATAACAGAGGTGTAGGACTGGAGCCCACTTTAATTCAGACACCGACCTTTGTGTTGGACAGAGATCATTACTGAAGTGCTATTAGTTCTGATATAGCCTTCATTCTTGCAGAGAAAGAAAAGCTCCAAATTGGGTTTGCCAAACTAAGCTTAGAGCACTTTATCATTTTCTTTTTGCACTCCATTGTATTCCACAGATGCGCAAATCGCATTGTAAATAACCCAGAATTATGTTATAATCTGAAGGAGATGCTGGAGTGTAAATGATCTGTTGTTTATTTTTCATTTCAGCAGGGAAAAGTGCCAAGTACCAGAAATGGGTGACATTTAGAATTTGGTTTGGAAAATAAAGAGAAATAAGCACTCTATGCTTCAGGTAGGAGACACAGATTGTAAGTGTTCTTCCAGGCTTTTGGTAAACCTCTAATTAATCAAATGTTTGATATACATATACTCTTAAAATCAGAGAACACTGTTTTTCTTATTCAATTCTGTAAAGCCAACAGCCAAAGATTCAATTTGTATTTATGTATTCAAGCCAAGCATTTGATATTAACATTAAGTCAGATGTGAAAAAGCTTGCTAGTACTGCTAATCCCACTGACAATTAAACTCAAATTCTGCTTTTTGCAGCTGCAGAGTTTCAGCTCATTGTTTTCACTGACTCCCAGCTGATCTCATCAACAAATCCATACATTCTGTGTATAGCATGCATTATAACACTGAGGCCAACTGCTCCTGCTACATGATCTGATGATATGATGAGAAAAAAAAAAAGTGCCTGGTGAAGAAAGTTGAGGATTTTATCAACTTAAGAGAGCTAAATAATTTCTCAAGAGTGCTATGGGTGGACCAAACCAGACTGCAGACAAACAGACTGCGGTGAATACAGTACTTCAAGAATCTACTTTCCACACAATTGCTTAGACAGCAATGAAGATTTTTAAAAGTACTTGCATCCTTTGAGAATACTAAATACAGAGAGTGATGTCAACAGAAACAAGTCAAAATGTTTCCTGGGCATGTATTGTATAATGCTGAATTGAGGCGATGCAGCTCACTCTGTTCATGGCCTACTCCTTGCTGCTGCCAAGGCACTCGACCCTGCAAGAGCTGCCCCTGTCTCCCCAGCCCCAAGATTACTTTTCATTTACACAGTAGAAGTAATATTACACTGCCATCATATTGTTGACTACAGATGGGCACTAACTGGAGCTCTGTTGGGCCAACTTCCACCACATTTATCCATCCCAGCAATCAAATGTGAAATCCCCATTAGAGGCTTGGTTGGGAGTGTCGGTTAGGACAGATTATCTGCTAGTGTGAAGGCTTTACAGATTTATCCATCCATCTTAATCACTCTTAATTGACTTGTGGACCATTCTGATAATATAAAAAAACTCTTAGGTATCAGCAGCTGCACATGTCCTTTGAAGGGGATCAATGTTTCTCACCTGCCACAGCAGATTCTCTTTTGTAGGTTTTTTTATCGCTGCATATTAATGCATGTGTGATCACACAGGAGCAACACGGATTAGAGGCCTTGACGTCAGTGACATATCAGGAGTCAGGAGGATCATCTCAGCTATATTGCTGAATGTGCGACGGTCCTTTTCCTAATCATCTCGCATATAAAGGAGTGAGACAAAGGAATCTGTTGAGTTTTGTGATGCGATGCATTTTCAAAATGTCTGAGGATTTTAAAAGTTTTCTCATGTGGCCCCCGGTATTTGAAAAGCAACTGCTGTTCTCAGTCTACCATGACGTTACGCTATCTCTCTCTCTCTCTCTCTCTCTCCCTCTCTGTGCTTCTTCTCTCCCTCTTTTCATTTAGAACCATTATTCATCTTATCTCTCATTTTGCCTCATAGTCGCTAATTGTTTTGCTTTACAAGCAAACTTTTATTAAAGATGTTAACTGCTGCGAAATGGATTAGCCCGCCATCTTTTTTTCCACGCTGTGTATGGATTTGTGTGTCAGCTAAGGTAATTGGATCATTGATCTGTTCATTCATCCCTTTATTTGTCATATGTAGTAAAACTGTTCTCTCTTGAAAACTGAGCTGCATTATATAGGCAGTGTTTTGTGTAATTACGTTCAGCCTCATCAAATTCAAGCTCAAGTCCACGCCTCCACCTCATCAACAGATTATCACTATCAGAACTACTCAGCGCAACTTTATATCAACTTTACCCCTCTTGACACATCAGTATTAATTTGATTCATATGATATACATTTTTCACTATAACATACAGATGACATATTGATTGCACGCACATTTTCACTAATCAAACCTTAATTTAGAAAATGAGTAAAGACAAATATATATTTGAGTCCTGTACACAGACCTGTTTGGCTACCACAGATTCGGGCCACAACTAACATTGTTAAAAACACTCAAACTTCCCCAAACTTTCACTATTCATAGACAAACACGAGCCCAGAATTTCACTCAGCCTCAAATATTCGGTGAGAGTTTTAAGGGGTGGGTGCACACGCATTTGCACACATTTGCATGTCATTAGCACTTCAAACCTACAAACTTGAAAGGCTTTCGTTGTCAAGACACTCTAATCTTCCTCTCTCTCCCCGTCTCCCTCTCTTTCTCTCTGTTGTATTCTTTCCCAGGTCTCTGCTCTCTCACACAAGCAGTGATTAAGGGAGCTCGGGACATCAATTAGAAAGTTTAACCTTCTGCTCAGTCTTATGACAGCTCCCCATCTATGATGTGCTTGTTTGCCTGCGACTGGAGTTCAGTTTACAGCAGGAGCCACACTCTTGACAAATATTACAGAAAATGCCTGAATGCAAAAAAGGGAAGACAACTTTCTAAAAAAATCTCAAATGGCCCATTTATGAGCTTTCTGGTAATTTGACCAGTAAGTGACTCAAAAAGGTTGCCTACTAGAAGACAGATGGATAGAGTACTATATATACACTATAGCTATACTCTAATTATAAAGAACAACAACAAAAAGAAACAAAACATGAGGATACACAAATAGGTAGATAAGAAAGCAGAGTAATACAAATATAAATAACTAAAGTCTTAACTAGACACTGAACTAAAACTAAAAATTATGAGTAGTGCCTGGTAATATTCTGCACATGGTTCGTGCAAGTCTAGTAGATACTGTGTTGTCTGGTATTGCACTAATACATCATGGTCCTATTGGGAATCGCTATAAAATGAATAAATAACACTGTGATTAATATTTAGTGATTAAAATGTATGTTAGTTTGTTTGTGTGTGTGTGTTTTTTTTAAATAAACCAGTGGCAAACAGCCAAAGAAGTGATGTGAATATACAACTCATCCCATACACCAGACTGGCTGCGTCTGTGTGTGTCTGTGTGTGTGTGTGTGGTTTTGCGTCTTGCTTTCCAGTTAAACATCTTTCTTAGTGTTCATTAACTACCATGCAAATTAACTTCATTAACTTAAGATTCTTTTTTAGGATGGCTTTAGAATAATCCCCCTCTCTCTCTCTCTTTGCATGTGTGTATGTGTGTGTGTGTATGAGAAAAAGTAGTATTATGTAGTATTACTTTACAATCAAGCATTCAAGACGGTGTAATTATTTTTAATTTGTTGCATTCAGCAGGTTCATACAACTCTGATGAACTCCTTCAACAATGTTAATAGAACCCTAATTTAATTAAGCCATTCAATTATTAAAAGAAAAAAAGGGGAAACTTCAAAAGCTTTTTTTTTTTAAATAAACAGCGGCAAGTCTGGACCCCATCAAACATTAAATCTGTTCAGACGCGGTTTTGATCAATTATACAACTTAGACTATATGAGTGCACTTGTGTAAATTTATCACAGTCTGATACTGACTGTGAAAACAAGTAAGTTGGGACATGTGAAAGGCGTGCTGCTCTGCAATGCCCTTTTTTTTTTGAAACATCATAATATTATACAAGCTGTGGTTTTCGACACAATGACACCATCTAATTAGAGATGGCAGGACCTTTCACAAATTCAGCTCTACTGAGATTAGTAGAAACGGCACTGACAGGCAGGAGACGGGCACACTTGCAAAAAATATCAACAAAGCTTCAACGCCATCAACATCCAAAAAACCCAAAGGCATTTCAAAACATGTAATCACTGTCATGCTTTCCTGTAAAACGTTCATATCCGCTGAGCTGTTTGGAAAATGCAGACTTTGACAACATTGCTCCATTTCTTGACACAAGTTGAGACAGCTTCCTCAACTGTAAAGAACTTCTTGGTGCAGGCAAGAAGAGAATACAGCAGCGCCTGGTGACATCTATCAACGACTTTCTTTGGTGTCGGCTAAATATACATATTTCCTTATGATGTGGTTTATTAATTACAAGTGTAATATGTCATGTGTAAACTTTTATGTATAAACATACGAATCCCTAAAGTATTTGAATGCTGGTAAAATTGTATCAACATAGAATGATTATCATCATTGCTGAGTAAAACATGATGGGAATAGCTTTCTGTTATGCTACTGAAAGTGCAAACATAACTCAAATGAAAACTCCTGAATTCTCAGATTGAGACTTGACATCTTTATTTATGTTGAGATGACACATGAGAGCAGGTGACAAGGAGTTCAGTGTCTTTCTGCATTTAGCTCAAGGAAAGTTGGAAGACACCCAGTTAGACAGTGATAGATGCTGCAGTATTTCCATTGCAATTAATGAAATCTAGTGGCTCACTGCACAGGCTAAATTAGGCAGAAGTAACACAATCACCAATAAAAACCAAAAACATACTGACAGATAACCAGTCCGGGGCAGTCCCACAGATGCCAGGGCAATTCCTCAGTTCATTATTTATAATGCCAAAGCTGGAGCAGAGGTCAAGCAGCCGCACGGAGCGTAAGATACAATGTCCATTATTCTTAGATCATTTGTAACAGACCTGGATTTAATATGCATTTGATTGCATTGATTAAGTCGGACTCAAGATTTCTCTCTCCCAACTTGGGAAAAATAAACACAATGAAGCTGAAGTTGCATCTCAAGAGGTACTTTTTCTCCAACTCCAGTTCATGACATGATGGCAAATGAACACATCTGCCCACAAGGTCAACAACAACAAATATGACTTAAATAGGCCTGGAGTTTTTCCAAACACTTAGGTTTGTTTCCAGCATGCTTTCATCACAATATCAATTCACTACAGTTAGTTGGTTAAAGCTGTACACTGACAACTGACTGCGATTGTCCAATCATACCTTAGCAATCGCAGCTAGGCATAGCAGAGGCCTGTACTATGAAGCAGGGTTTGGGGTTAGTGAGGTAACTTCAGGTTTAACTCTGGGTTTTCAGGGTTATGATGGTGGTTCACTTCTTACTGGGGTATCACCATGGCGACTGATGCTGATTAACTTCAGAGGATCGGTTCAACATACCGACCACTGACCAATCAGATCACTGGAAAAAAAAAAGAGTCATCATTCCTACAGGATCCCGACATGGACAAAAGTCCTGAGTTTACAATGAAGTGCCAAGTAAAAAAAGAGCAATATATATTTTTATAGGTCAGTCGAAACATTTTATTGTTCCAGGCTTTCTATTTCCACTCTGGCTTTAAAACAGCTTCTAACAAACAGAGAGATCTTTTATGACACCAAACACATAATGATGATTTTAGCTGCATTTTAAGTGTGCAAAGTTTATTTTATAAGTGCGTGACAGCTGACAGCGTGGATGATTTTCACTCTGATTCCATCTCTGCAGCTCAGAATAACATGAGACAACTGTGTGATGATAATTGGAAATAAAAACGAAAGATTGTCTTTTATTAGAAAAATAATCAACACACTGTTAATTGGCTCCCATGATTATAAATGTAACATTTCAAGTTTTTTATGTGCATGACATAAATAAATAAATGACAGAATGGTTTCTTCATCATCCAACTAAATAGCAAAAAATACTCACTCTAGTCATATATGATAATACCTACATGTATTTTAAGCCTACTTTTAATATGTGGAAATTATTTCTAGTGTTTCTGCATCTTCTTATTCTGTTGTATGATTACAGGCTCATTTACGTTTCACTTAACTGAATATGACTTTTTGCTGTCCCTTAAACAGAAGTTTTCCGTAAGTACTTGGTATCACCATTTCATCTCATTTCACATGAAGTACTTCATTCATGGTTCTGATAATGTCGCTCGTAATTAACAACCAGCTTCCTGTTCTTTCACATGAACAGGAAGCTGGGTAGGAAAACCCAGAGTTAACTGAGCTAGTTGATAGCCAGCTTCGTAGTACTGGTTATCTGGACGGCTAATGTTAGGCTCAGTGAAGCCAGCTAATGAAAAGATATCCTGGGTATGTTGAAGTTGCTTTGTAGTAAAGGCCCCAGGGCTGTCAAGCTTTGGATTTATCCACACCCCAAAGCAGTGTGCTTGGGGCTGCAGTAATAAAGATACAAGGCATCTAAAGGGTCTGGAAGGTGTTGTCTCTTTTTAGCCTTTTTCAAAACCAAAAAAGCAAATGTGTAAGAAATTGATTAAACAATTCAATTAAAATGAAACTAATCTATGTCCAGCTACTTAGCTTTAATATCTACAGTAAAAACTGAGCGCTACTTCTGAGGCCAAGAGTTAGAATATCATTAACTAACTATATAAGTTTGTGGCGTGACAGGGGACATGAAAAAAATCGTTTGTTCATGACTAGCACATCCACTGTGTCTCTCCAGCCAGTCCTGGATGCTATCAGAGTCTTATCTAAATCTAAAGCTACTGTTATCACGCTTATGTGCTGTGCTCGAGTGGATTGCTTGACAGGCATAGCAACAGAAACTAAGGGTGCTTAACGAATGGTCAATTAATCGTTGCCGTTCTTGTTTTTCCCACCTTTCAGCACATGGAGTCACAGCAGAACCTATTTTCTACTCATGACTTCCCATGTGAATGCATCAATTCAGAATAAATCATCACTCTTTAGATGACACCCCTTACCATAAACTTCACCGCACACCAACACTTCTGTCAAGAACTCTGTCAATACAGGTCACATGGAAAAGACACGCACATTACACCGCTTTCTAAAAAGGGCTCCCTGAGAGTAAATAGCAACAGAGATTTGCATATAGATAAGATGGTTTAGCCTGGAACCGGGGGCACACATGACAGACGCCTGTGCTCAAATTCAAATTCACTGTGGTTACATCAGATGCATGTGAATCAGCAGGTCCTGTCTGCTAGCTGTAATGTACATGTAAGTGTACATGTTAAGTGTTCCAATGTAACCATATGAATACAAAGAAGAAATTCTACAGTTTCAGTGATAATCAAACCGGTCAACCCAATGGTACATTCAGCCCAGTATAACCCTGATAAAGGGATGTTATACTGTAGTACTACTACAAAAATATAATGTTTTTCATGAGTTATGTTTGTTGCTTCATTAAGTTTTAGAAATTAATCTGGATTTAACGGTGAACTCATATGTAATGCTAAAACATAATGCAGTGAAATAAATAAAAAATGGTTTACGGGACAAGGAATGCTTCATAAGATTGTCATACTTCCGAGTAAGAATTGTGTCTGAGCTGATTAGCTGGCTCAGCAATATTTCAATAGCGTTTGGCCCTGGTTTTTATGCTGTTCTTAATCACATCATTTCTTGTTTGTTGAAAAATTCGAATTCGCTTTAATGTGAGTAACTGCTCTTTCGGCAGTCGGAGAATCCTCCTTACATCCTCCCTCTGTTCGTCAAGATCTATCTGTATTGACAAATGAATATTTATCTCCCAGTTTGCTTGTTTGTTTCCCTGAGAACATGGATTAAACTAGTCTGTTCCTTGATAATTGATCTCAGCCTGAGACAGGTTGAGGTGGAACAATGGGATTTCTTTCTGCCTCTCTCTGTCTCCTTTCATTTGCTACTTTACTTCATTAAATTCAAATTCAATTCAGGAGTGTTCTATCAATAAACATGGACAGTTCTCCCAGTGCAATACCAAAGCAAACTCTCTTGTAAAAACACGCCAAGTAGAACGAAGACACCAGGAAAATCAAGAATCACGTCAGATCAATTGATGATGAAATATCACCTTGGTCAAGCACCACCGACTGCACCTATTTCTTTTATTTCTTTCCTTACATTTTCTATCTCTTGTTCAAGTGGGCTCTTCTTTCCTGATTTTGCTCAATCCTCTGCCTTGTGTTCACCAACTAACTGATCTGTTTATCTTATTTGACACCCTCCAAAGGATAAAATGTACAAGCTGCAGCTCAGGCAAAGCCGGAAAAGATGCTACAAAAGAAGCTTGAGTCTTAACATACTGTACTTCAGAGAAAGAGAAGGAAGACAGAAGTGAAGTTTGGCAATATCATGGAAGGGCAACAGAGGCTCATTAGTTTCATTGTCACTGACAGGCTAATTAGTTATTTTTAATCACAACAATATAATGACAAAACTCAATATCTTTACATGTAAATAGAATTTGCCCCACATCTGTAATGATGAAATCAGTGGAGCTCCCTCTGGTGGAGTATATATGACAATCCTTGGAACAGTTGTGAAGTATGTTTTAAGATCTACAAAGCTCCTGATCTGAGGGGCTCTACCATCTGATACCCCTGGAATGGGAGGAAGCTACAGCTTAAGTCCCCATCTCCTTCATTGCTTCCCTGTTAACAAGAAAAAAAAATCACATCTTAATTATCACAAACAACCTACCACCTGTCCCTCTGCTTTTCCTTTTCTGTCTGGTCCTAATGACAGAGTAACAGACACAGTTAGCAGTCCTTGAGAAAACCTCCAGAGACCCCATCTGCATCCGAGATACATCAAAGTCTGCTGTCAAAGTGTTTTCTGTGCTCAAACATGATGATGTAGCGACATGGTCTTCATTCGGTGTCCACTGCTGAAAATCATTTAGTTTAAACATCGGTAACGAGAAGCAGCTGTTATCCTCCACCAGCTGAGCTCACAATGAAATGACAAGGAAAGTGCTGCAGGCAACTGAATGGGGCTGTACTGCTGCCTTCAAATCCACTGCAGTCTCTTCATGGTGGTTACATCCAAATGCTCTGTCATTACATTATGGGAAGACTAAGCGTGCATTTGATGTGGGGAAGAGAGAGTGGAGAGAGATGCTGTGCTTTTGTATGCGTGGGTGTGTCTGTCATCTTGTTTGTGATCTTCTCTGGCTTTGCAAATGGGATTTTGCATCTACAGTTCTCTCCAGAAATGTGACTTTGTAAATGTGAAGGCATACAGTGATCTAATGTTTTACATTCTGCGGTGGTTAAGGAAAGACATTTGAGTTCCATCAGTTTATTAGGTGGGTGATGTGAAATGTAAGAAACACGTTTTTTAATTTTCACAGGCAGCGTGGCAGAAACAAAGACAAAAAAGTCAAACTGCATCTATTGTGCATCTTTTAGTTTTTTTTTCAGAAAAGAATGAAGGATGAAGATATTTGTGGAAACAGCTTGGTTCCAGCCTCAGAGTGTGCGCTGTCAGCTTCTGTGGTGCGCTACGGACTGGAGAACGTCATACTGTACAGCCTACAAACACTGATACAAGATGTCTTTCCCCTTTTTCAACAAGCCTACGCAGCGTTGGCTATCAACTGTTAACGGTTTAAGCTCTTACCCTTTATAACATTAAACATAATAAGGGGGGATGCTGATAAGTTTGTATTCCACCCGGAAAGCAGAAGCTAGCAAGGTAGACTAACTAGCTTCCACTGACAAAGTGGAAGATTGACTGAGCTCGACAAGCTAGTTAGCCTAGCTTAGTAACGTTAGTATGAGAGCTTAGTTTTAGTCTATGAGCATTTCATCGCCTGTTGAGTCATTGGCGTTCAAATCATGTGCTAAAATTAAAGATGGGACAACGGTTAACAACGGTTAGCCCCCATCTGTGTGGCTGATGGAATTGAAGAGATATTATAAACTATTTTAAAAATATACACATCTCAAAAACAACAAATATGTATATATATACATACTCATTTCTTACCAAAATGAATTTAGTTTCAATTTCAGTTCTACTTGAACAAAGGCTTTATTATTTATGGGCATTTGACATACAGTACCTTGTAATACTGTATTAAATAAGGATATATTGCTCTACAACAGAGCTGTCAACTTTTGACTTCAGCTTGGAGTGAGATTTGACCCACTTGGTCTCTCTCTGGCCTTATGAACCAATGCCTTTTTCACAAGACTTTTTCTTTTCTTTTCTTTTTTTCTTGCTAATTTGTGGTAGCATTTTTTATATACACTCTAGATATTACATGTATTTGTGAAAGATCTATGCTCCTCACCAAGTTGCTCCCATCATTCGACACTTCACTGTAGTCTCTCAGATCTATCGAAATTGAAGTAATAACTGAATAGATTATCAGCTCCACCGGAACACGCATTGCAATGATTTGCTGTTGCACGCTTTCAGGTTCAAACAGATGATGATTGGTGCGTTTACGGACAATCCGTGAAAAGTGCTGCCTTAACCTTATTACGCTCTGCGCCTCAGCCCGTCTGAACTTGGAAAAAAATCAAACTGCTGCTTAAAACTCACAAATTTTACATCGGAGGAAGTGAAGATGAGAAGTTAGCGTGAGAAAAGGGATGTGTAGTGTGAGATTGTGAGATTGTGTCAATTGCGTGAATCTCATGCTCAATGTATGAGAATTGGCAGCCCTGCTCTACAATGACATCAAAAATTCAATTAAATGTACATTTTTAACTAAGCCCAATATGTAAAACTGTAAATCACAGATCAACACCCTGTGAAAGTTTTAATTGTCTGCAGACATGGTGGCGGATGTCCCATGCTCATTAAGTCTTACAGCTTGAAAACCAAGGCATCCTTTGTGAACTGAACGTGTACACGTGACTCTTTTCATCTGCAGTGTTGGTGACAGGCCTGCAGAATGTAAAATATAATGCTGAAAGAGCCAAGTCGGAAGCAATGTGTGGAGAAAATAGTCATGTACTGTAGTAGTCTGAGTTGTTTTAAGAAGGGTGATGTTCAACTTGCAGAAATTGCTCATTAATTGAGAGATAATTGAAGATATACTGTTTTCTTGTTGCCAGAAAAGGAGGGCATATTTTACACTAATTTAACATTTTGGGGATCTAGTTTTTTTCAGTGAATTAACTTAAATCAGAAACTTAATGTGTTAACTGTACTCAGCAACAAGGAAAGATCTGTTATGGGATGCTGCCAACAGGTAAGTCTTCTCCAATGTTTATAATTGTGTTGCTTTCATACAGCAGCTGGGTGGGGTAGTGGGGGACATGGCCCATTGGCTTTAAGCCTGGAGAACGTCATCCCTAGCAGGATGGATCAGCAGAGGAGCGACAGCATCGTGGATTAGTGCAGCCTGTCAAGGTCTGATGGTGCAGTGACAATTTAATCGCTGAACTGGCTCCCCGTAGAAAAAGGAAGATGAGAGGAAGAAAAACAGGAAGGGAAAGTTAAGAGGCTGTGGTCTTCATTTATATGATTCATTTTGTCATATCAGATTCTGTTAATACTGCTGTCAACATCTCCTGGGTCCTGGGAGAAAAACATAAACAGGCTAACGGAGACACAGACAAACACGCACGGGTACTCTCAGCCTATCCTTAGGCTTAAACCTACAGCAAACTACCAATAGAAATGGCTCTTTTCCTCATGGGGACCAGAGAATTGTCGAGGGTTTTTTTTTTTTTTTTTTCATTCTTTTTGTGGGATTTCCTGTTTTTCCTCATCAGGTTAGACGAACATGTCCCCTAAGACATTTGGATACACACACAGCGTAAGCGCTTTGCTTATGAAATACTGTTTTTTCACTAGTTATCCATCTGCACAGATGGGTTTTGGAGGAACAGACATTAAACAAATCAATGTTGATTTAAATGTGATCTAATATCTTATGTCAGCATGGCTTTGGAAGAAGCAATCAAATGTGCAAATTTGGTCATGAATTATTCACGACTGCAGTCATTCATACCATTAGGTGGCAATTATTTTAATGTCTGATCAATCAGAATCAATGCACAAAATATAATGCAAAGCGTAAGCGATGATAGATCATTTGGATGTAACTGCCATGGCAGGCGCACTATAAGTGAGTCAACAACTTTTTTTTTTTTTTTTTCTGCTTCTGGCTTCACACTAATGAGGGAAGAAGTTGCCATGGTGATAGTAGACATGAGCTACCTTGAGCTTTGCCAGGCTTTTAATGAACACACGCACACAAGAACACACACACACAGAGGATAGTGATTTCATCCTCCATGCTGAGAAAAATACAAGCTAAGCCATTAAATATGTGCGGACATTTAAAGGCGTGGTAGAGCAAACACAAACCATTGGGGAGCGCCCTGGCTTTGCACATGTGCCACATATCCGCAGCGTCCCTGGTTCGCGTCCCACAAGGGACCTTTGTTGCACGTCATGTCTCTCTCCCCTTGTTTCCTGTCAGCCTCTTTGGGACAAAAAGTCCCAAAAAAATATTCTCAAAAAAAATATTTTTTTTTTCTTCTGTAATCATCCTTATTAAAAGGCAGCAACAGATTTGCCTTTTCAGATATCAAGCCATGACTCTGACTAAAACTATAATTGATGTGCTGAATGTGCACATCCTCTAGATGAAGAGTAAACACACATTATTATAGGATCATATATCTATGTTTATACTTTTCTATACTGGTTTTATGTTTTTAGACCTTCTTTTAAGATCAATTACACATACAGGCCACTTGATGCGAGCAATATCACATCATTAGAACAAAGCCATTGAAACTTTCTACCAGTGGAGATTTAGATGGAAAACTGTCTTTGTGCTTAAAATACAAAATGCATCCTGTTTAATTCTTATGTAACCCTTTTCTCAACTTTGGTCTGCAATAATACTTTTGAATTTTTATGTTATTAGTTTGGATTTGCATATCAATCAGGATGAAACAATATTCAAAACCCATAATAATGGATGCCAGAGTATAAAAAAAAACAGTGCCCATACTCAATTTCTCTCAGTTTCTCTTTGGCAAGGAGGCATCATCAAGCTGTTTCAATGATAAATCTCACTTGCAGCAGCTTTGCATCATCTGTGCAACAAAAGCAAGCCTCTGTGTACTGTGTTGTTGATACAATGCCCATACAAGTTAGGAAACATTCTGTTGAAAGGGAGGCAAGTGTTTTCAGTGAAGGGAGACCACTTTCCTACTGACTTTTGCAAGAGAAATTTTTTCTATTTGAGCAGAGAAAAAAAGATTTTGCAGCTAGGATGATGGTACTGTGGAAAAATATCGGTTTGATGAATATATAAAGAATGAAAAAGAGCACCTACATCATCCGACTCCACATACCAAAATCAAGAATTCACATTTTGTCTGTATAGCAGACCCTGAGCACAGAATTCGCAGCTTGTCCGCGCCTGAATGTTACGACCATGTCTGTGTGTCACCGAAACACAACACAATGCTGCAGGTGGCGGCCAGAGCTGCAGTGCGCCATCATTCCAGTTAATATAGTCCACAATACTCCTCCAACCGTGGCTAACTGCATGCTTTTGGGTTGCTGAGCACATGTCAAACTGATACTACTGAGCCCTCACATCAAAGTCAAAACCTGCATCATTGAGCAGGTCCAGTACTTTGAACTAAAAGCCTGTTAGGAGTAATTGTATTGAAAAATGCATCAAGAACATAACTCTATCTGGGGCTTATCATCAATAAGGGCTAAGCTGAAATGAAGGGCATCCATGCACAATGATCAATTACGACACAGTTATTTCCATAAGATATTATCAGGGGGCATAAGGTCCTATTTTGTCTCGGGGTCTGGGAGGACTTTAAGTGGCTCTGGCAAGCTCTGCTTCACTGAATTACACACATCCTGCCCTCCTGTAGTCCACAGTCCTCACATACAGAGCTAACTTTCACACCACCAACTAACCTCCAAATATCTATGGAACTGTTGCAATTTTCTACGCTTTTGAACCAAATTAAGCAATAATAATAACAAAAAATAATAATTTCTGTTCAGCAAATAGGGTTTTTTCTGTTTTGCTGGTGCACATTTGGTATTTTGCTGAACTGCCATGAACTTGGCGGCGCTTAAATGGAAGGAGAGGAACAATATGGTTTTTGTCAGTAGTGATCATGCAACACTGACATTCTGGTGCGAGGAATTACCATAATTTGCCCTTGTACCGCCTGCCCATAGAGATCATATCAAATGTGCATGGTGCAAGGCACAGTCATATGCTGTGTTTCTAGAGTTTTCTAAAGTTTCCAAACAAAACACAGGAACAAATGTTATTTCAACTCTTTATGTGGATGATTTGTTCCCTCATTTGAAGAAATAATGTCCTAAATCGTTTTTGTCGCAACTAAATACACTTGCGGATGTGTGTTGTGACTGTTATTCAACAATAACCTATCAGCATGCACCATTATGCGTGGAGTGACAGTGGTGGAGGTAGCTGAATCCTCCATGGCGCTGTCAGGCACTGGCAGGTCCGTGCTGCATTGGCACAGTCAAAGTGTCCCAACAGTCAGCCGTAGGTACTGTTTGTCTCCTTACGTACTAACACTGAATTCTCACACTGGGCAACAGTTCTTGTTGGACCACGGGAACACGTGTTATCTCTTCCAATTCTAATTTAATTTAAGGTGCCACATATTCGCTTGTGGCGATTCTCTACCTCTGGCACAAGGATATACTTTCCCCTTGGGGAGAAGCTTCTTTAGCGGCGGTTTCATTCCAGACTCCCCATCACAAAACTGTCTGAGTGCTGAAAACAAGAATAGGAAAACAAGTGAAATGATTGGGTATGACGGCCAGCTCTACTACACCTCCTGATAATGTATTCCTCCACCTTTGGCTTTTTCATATTTTCATAGAATATATGTATTCTACTTTTGTGCACTCAGTGAGTCAGACATCTCAGGGAGAAGTGTGTCATCGTCTTAGTCTCTACTTTTCTATCAGAGGTGCATGTCAAAATCATGTTTCTCCTCCTCCTGAGGGCAGATTTGATACTAGTCTGTGTCTACACAGGATAATACTGTGATTTACAATCATTCATGATTTGATGCTTAATGTTTCAAATGAGACCAGTCATTTATTTTTAGATTTATGTTAACACTGCATTGATATAGTATTGCTTTTCAACAGGAACCTGACTCATACTGTACAAGTAACGGAGACTTTGGGGACAACTTTCTTATAGCTTAATATTTGTCTTATTAAAGTAAACATCTATACTCTCACTCATCCACAGATCGACTGTTCAGTATGAACAAATCTCTGCATTAACAGGAATTAGAGTGTGTCAGCTACATTCATTTCTGAAGTTAAGGTTGGTTTAAATCACATTTTATAATTGTTATATATCATTATACAGTATAATACAAATCATTTTAACATATTACAATATGTTTGGCTTTAATTTATGGCCCTCTTTGGGAAAAACTTTAAGTACCTCTGATTTAAAAAGGTTGAGACAGAAAAAATATATTTTTCAGTTTGATCTTAAAGTTGTCTGCCATGTTCTACTAATCAAAGAAAGAAAATGTTGGGGAATAGGGAAGGTCACTTAAGTCTTTAATCAACGATGTGTTATAATTTCTAGTTATCTACACAGTCATACCTCTACATGTGACTGGCTGTCGTGTGTCGGGCCCCAAATACCACAAGACCTTTGAATCCTTGTACATTTATTGCACTTAGTGTTTAAGAAGCCACGACACTGATGCGAAAGTAGGTCTTAAACTCAAATTTGCATTTTTATTTTGGGAACCTTATTAGCATTGGCAAACATGAACATCCGGCAGAAGGGAGGGGTTGGGGGGAGGGGGGGGGAGGAGAGTGAAGGAAATGTTTCATAACAAAATTAATTGATTCCCAAGTTCAAAATTGTGTTGGCATCCAATGATTCGAGTGTTCAAAGATTGTTCTGACATCTTTGCTTGTCTAATGTTGGAAAAGATCCAACCATCTATTATGCTCTTTGCACTGTGGCCTGGAGGAGAAGATGATGTTGAAGGAGGCAGAAATTGTTAAAGCTTTACTTTTCTGTACTCTAGCACAGATTGAGGAGATCAGCTGTTATTGTCATGAGGACGCTGATCCAGCATTGCTTGGAGGGATTATTGATCAACACAAATACCTCCAGCACCTGAAACCTGAGTGTAATCATCTGTCTTATATTCCTTCAAATAACAACTTTTTCTCTGTTTGTTGTATCTAGAAATGCTGATGGACAGATCTCGGTTTATCCCCATGCACACTACCTCTGGCAGGAAGAAGACCAGAATCAACCAGCAGGATAACTTACACTGTGTACAGCGTGGTACGAAGCAATCTGCAGGTTTCACATCACTGTTTTGGTTTGGCACTCCATATGGATGAATCCACAAAAAATAAAACCGTGGGAAGCCATTTTCAGCAAATAGTCTCACACAAGCTGACTGTACGCTACCTGCCCGGCATGAAATGGCGAAGTTTCAAAGTAAACAAGCGGCTGGTGAAGAGAATCGAACATTTAGCAAGCCGAAAAAAGCAAAATGTTGATTTTCTCAGGAGTTGGTGGACCAAACAAGAGATAAAAAGGTGAGTGAATATTGGACTTTGACAGAAAGAATGCTCACCTGGTAAATGTGTAAGAAGGTAACTGTTGGTGTTAAGTATATTAGTATACAGTATCAGGGCAAAGTGTTTCTTAACACACACAACTAAAGGATTTCTTTGGGCAGAGTTCAGCACAAATCACTGTTGAAAAAACAGAAAGTGCCAAACTTGGCACTGTCTTGCCAAATTTCTAGAAATGATTCTTTACTTCCATGAGATTAAATAATTTTGTGCAGTGAAGGACTGTTTTATCCAGGGCTGCCAACTCTCACACATTGACTGTGAGACACTTTTCACACACTCTCATGCCACATGTCCATTTTTCTCACATAGTGAAAAACAAATTCATAACTGATAACGCCGCAGCGCGAAAAAGAGGACACTGACAGCGCACAGACAGACAAGACAGAGCAGCACGGTGCAACAGAAGCACCATGCAGCAGCCAGTTATTCAGACCATCAGGGTGAAAGCGACAAATATACACAAATCTATTCTGGCACGCAGGCAGGAGAGTGAGTTACTATGGTTACGGGGACACTCTGTGTCTCTTGCTCTGAAACTGTCTCACAATTCCCAATAATAGGTTTTTAGGTAACCTACTACCATTTTAGGCTACATAATGTTTTTATGAATATCATTTCAAATATGAAATAGCCATTCTTCTAATAATCATTTCCTGTCCTGATTCACCTAATTATATACTGTTCTTGATGCATTCTTGGTTTTCATAGTACCCTCAATCTGACTAATCTAGACTAGTGCAAGTGGCTGTTTCTTGACTTAATCCCAGAGGTTAGGTGGTGTAGAAATGCAGGAAATTTGTTTTAAATTACCCCCTGCGCCGATTATGTATCTATTGACAGGTAGGCAATGGTCATTTCTCTAATTTTATTAATTCGTCAGGTGTTAGTCTGTCTCTGTTGGTGTAAAGTTGTAGATCTGGCCTACACAGTTATTGCAGCACTAAACAAGGCCAGAGAGAGGTCGAGTGGGTCAATTTACCACCAATAATGCTCATTTTAATATGAGCAAAAATAAGTACTACCCCTCACCCCCTAAATGGGAACAAATCTCACTCTAACTGTTTTTGTTTCCAAACTACTTCACTTTTGTATTATTGTTCTACAAAAAGCGCTTCTTGAAAACCACAAGTACACCTGGAGTTCCGCCTAGTAGTGATGACATTAAACAAAAATGGAAGTGATTTTTGAGTTAAATGATTTTATTTCCCAGATTTACTGCCAGTGCTTTTCTCATGCAAGAGAAACAACCTTTCTGTAAAAGTACTCACAAACCTGTAATCAATCAGTCACACAACAGGCACTCAGCTCAAGAAAAACTGGCAGACAGTGCTTCTAGGTTAGGCCCTCCAGTCTTTTCCTGAGTCCTATATTCAGTCATTCAACTGTCGCTAATTATAGCCCAGAGTGTAGTTGCTACGAATCTTCGAGGATTCTTGATGCCGCTGTCACACAGGTGGTGCGTTCCAAATGGTTGTGCTGGCCACCGTCATATGACATAAAACACACACTCAGATTTCCTCCTATCGTGTAATTACTCTCAAAGCCTTAGCTGCACTCATTCAGTGAGATAATACATGATGTCTTATCAAATATAAGTGCTGAGAATATGAAACCTGAGTATTGTTTTCTGCCCTACAAAATTATATCTAATTACATTATTTTATTTACTGTAAAACTAAAATTATACTATGTACTTCATATATTTGTATAATATTATAATAATTCTAAATTATCTCTGATTATAAAGCATGTGATTTAATTAAATGCACCTTTTTCCTGACTTTTTTTCCCAACTTCTTTTACCTAACATTTACTTTTCCAAGAAGCTTGACTCATGCTCATGGGTCATTTATACCTTTTCTTTTTCAGATGAAGATTTAGGCCCTTTAATTCCAGGTAGGAGTACTAATGAGCTGTTTTTCAATTCAGCACCATTCAGCACAAGTCTTCCCTCAGAGAAAATTTATCATGTATTTTTAAAGTGATGTATTTTTAACGTGGTATTTCAGAGCGATTGCAGAGTTGAAATGGCAGTGTACTGGCCCGAGAGGAGGGGGGGGGGGGGCGGCGGCATGCAGGAATGTACAAAGAAAAGAGAATAAATACATATATTTCCAATATACATATCATCACATATGCATGGTTGGGAGTGTACTTTCCTTGCATAATGTTACTGTCATGTGTGGTTTTTGCAGGACAACAAAAACACAAACTGAGTCTTTATTGTCTAACATTGCAGTAATGATAGCTAACAGAATTTGCTATTACTGAATATGCTGCAGCTGTTAAACCTATGAACTCTATTGTTAGTCTTATGCAAATTATTATTTTATACTATTTACTTAATTCTATCATCTACTGCATATACACGTTTTCTTCTCTCTCATTTCTTCCTCCTGTAAATCTGATTGTATCTTCTGTTTAGAAAATGCTATTGTTTGCTCTCTATCATAAAATTTGAAGAAACATAACTGGGTGGCATGACAGATAAACAGTATATGTTTGCAGATAGGCAAATAAGTTGTCAAATGCATTACAAATAGATTACGATTGTGTTTGTTTCTTCAATAAATTGAATCTAGTTAATTGACAAAATTTAAGTTGCGCCTGCCACATTACGAGTTGTGTCCAAGTCCACTTTGGGTATTTTTGCAGGAGATACTATTTATTCTGTTGGCAGTCAGGGTGTGAGTGACTGCCTGAGTGGAACAAAAGGGGGAAAAAAAGGACAGAAAAAAAAAATCTGTTGCTTTTAAGTAAGATCAAAGGAGAATCTTGCAAGAGCCCCTTCTTTACACCTAGCATTAAAATGTCCCTCACACCGAAGCGGTCATATCAGACAACACTCATGTCAAGGTTAATACATGAGGAGAACGCTATTTTATAAGACTGCTATCACTATTAGAAGTTTTGTCGAAATGTAACATGAACCAACATGAAGAGAGAGGTTTGATCACGCTTCCACCCCATGTGCTTCCTAGTTGGATCTACATGGAAACATTTCTTTCCATTTGTGTAGTTTGGCTGTGCGGATCAGGGACTCAGCTGCGTCTAATGCGACCAAAGCATCTCTGATCCCTCGATTAGTGGTTTGGGTGATTATAGACGTTCAGTGCATTTTAGGTGCATTTGCACAACGATTTTCCTGTGCTTCATCACTCTAAGAACACAATCTGTCAGGATGAAAAAAACGCTACTTGAATGAAAATGACCCCGAGGTTACTGATTGGAGGGGACGGGCAAATAGAGGAAACGTCAGTGCTGAGAAAGAAAACTAAATGCCTCACTCACACACACACACACACACACACACACACACACACAGTGCCATTACACTCACCTGCAGTGTCTGTGAACCCCAGCCACAGTTTCAATGATGGAGCACTCTCCCTCATTTAGACAAAAGGCCAGGTCCTTGTCTTCCACACATGGCTTGAAGACCTCTGAGCGTAGACTAGGAAGTGTGGGGGCCATTGCTGAAGACAAAAATAGAACAAAAGAGAGATTTAGTTACTGTTAGACAGAAAAAGTAAAAAAAAAAGATCATTTCTCTCATTCTTTCAACTTTGTATCTCAAATCATAGCTAATTCACGCAGGAACGTTTTTCATTTCTTTAATCTCTTTGATGTGCTGCTGCACATGCCATTATGCTTTAGTATACATATATGGTGATTGCTTTTTGCACTGAGATGAAAGCTTTTCCCAGACAGAAATAGAGGACTTCATTTCTTGTTGTTTTCTGAAACTCAGTGAGCTAAAGGCAAGATAGCCTGGGGAACACCTTTCTTCAGAGTGAGTGAAATGAGCATTTCCTGCTTGATGGTTTGAAACTTGGACCGGCAATAGAAGAAGCAAAGTAATGGGCTGCAATCACATGCTTCACTATCAGTATTGCACTGCTTTTTGTGTATGTGTTCTCTTAGTTGATTTTATTAAACATATGTGCTCTATTCCAGGTTTTTAACCACAATTCCTCAGTGAATTTCTTGGTTTGCTGCTTTAGTAAACACAGGAATAAATTACAGATGTGAGGAAGTGAAAGGATAATATGTTAGCACTCCACTACACAGAGACAGAACAGAGAGAGATGGGTCCGGTGATGTAACTTTAATTCTCTTCTTCTAGTCTGACCCTGAGCAGCTCTCACATAAAGAGCATGGCTGCCATGTACGAGCACTGCAATGCAGGGTTCTCCACCCTGTGAAATATGCACAGCTGTCAGGCATGTGGTCACAGTGATATATAAATATTGTGTGCTAGCATGTGCAACCACACGCCAGTGTATGCAAAATCACGCACAAGAGTACACGTGTTGACACGCCCACACACACACACACACACACATACATGTTTACAGTGACACGGAAATTATTACTCAGATGCTTGTGCACTCCATCATGTCGTCAAGTATTGAACATTGGATTGACTGGTGTTATGCTCAATACCTTACCAATACAATTGCATTACACATCTGATTCTGCTTCCATCCATTTATATTATGCGCACAAACACACTATTGAAACGCACACGCTCACACATACACGCCATATTCCGGTAATTGTCATTCCGTGCCTATTTCTATCACCCGTTTGCTTGAGTCTGTCGCATCTTTGATACCCAGTCTGCTTTGTGTGCCGCACTTCTGTTGGCCAATGGCCTTTTTTTCAGCCGAAGCTCTTGTGAACAATCATATGTGGCAGAATAAAAACTCTGTAATCCGTTTGTTGCGCCCCAGTGTCCAGTTCAATATATGTTTTGTTTATGGCCATTGATCGATAAATCTGGGGCTCTTGATGTAAGACCCAGGAGATGATGAGAGATCAGAGGGAACACAAAAAGAGATATGTGTTGCTCCTGGGGCCAACCAAGACTCCACTCTGTCAGAGTAATAACTTTGGGAGATATCATTTAAATCACTTACTGTAGAGGCTGTAGAAGACAATGGGGTATCTTTCTAATGTTAAACTGCATGGGGATGTATTTTAAAATTAAAATAAAGTTAATACATTCATGTTCTGTTGTACGTCTTGCCTTTTGCTTGCTACTCAGAATAATTTTTGGATCACTTCTTATTTATGAGCCCCACGTGTGTGTGTGTGTGTGTGTGTGTGTGTGCATATGAAAGTAGGCCTCGAACCCAAGCTGACTTTGTTACTCTCTAGGCTTTAAAAGACACTGGATTACATCTTGTAATATTAATTCCATAAATTCCCACAGTGAAATGTTCAAAGGGTTATCTATTCCAAGATGCAACTTTAATAATAGAAAATAGAACACAACGTCCCCCTGTGGTATGCATGTCCCCGGCAATAATTGTCATGGCGTTTAAAGTCCCTCGTAGACTTTTTTTTTTATACAGACAACAGCAGTGACCACATGTGAGAAAAATCTATACAAAGACTGCTATGGTAGGTCAGTGGTTCAGGCTTTAAGAACATGAGACACAGCTTTTCTGACAAAAGAGAACATTGAGTGCGCTACAAGCTAAACCATTGATACATTTACATTAGAAAAGCCAAGGTCATGCAGATATCCAGCACCCTTGTAGTAAATGTATCGCAAGTAATCTTATCTTTACTAAAAAGTTTCAAAACCTTTTCTTTTTAAAGGGCTTTTACTGATCCGTCATGAATGTATTCTTCCCCCGTAATGAAGGCTCGCTTCATTTGCCACATGTTGTCGACAGAGGAGCAGAGGGGTAGGACGTGAACCGCAGAAGGTCACTGTGGCTCCAATGACACAGCGGCACTTTGGGAATCGATGATGATGTATGATGCCTCCATACATGATGTCTTTTGTGGGACAAAGCTCCCACAAAACCCTACCCCGAGTCTATGGCAGCACCTTCTGTACATTGGCTTTCTTTTTCAGGCACTGAATGTGCCAGTTTCACGCCCGGAGGGAGGGAAGCTGACATGGGTGTCTTAAATTAAACATATTATGGCATACTTTAAATGTGCAAAGGAATTCCAGAATAGCTGATCTTTCAAATGTCCTGCGGTTTTTTAATATTGCACAAACCTGCACCCAATGAATCATTTGACCTATGCAACACGTGAAAGAAATTGCACACATTTCAACCTGCTCTCTTCCCAGGAAAGTATTTTAGCGTCTCACCTGTCATTTTACAAGATAGAGACTCTGCTATTCTTCAATGGGTGCAAGGTCTACAAACAAACAGCCTGTACTGATTACCTCTCAAAAATCTGCAAAAACCCCTCTTAAGTCTCCACTTTTTTTTAGCCCTGTTGGCCATATCAAGGAACAAGTCATCTTCGGATGTGTTTGGCCTTGAGCAATACAGGCTGTCAATTTCTTATGGGTTCCCTTTTCATCACTGTGACAGGCAAGAAATGGTAAAAAATCTGCACCATAGCAGGCACAACTCAGATAGTTTTGAATGAGCACCTATCAAACGGGATCCTGTTGATGTGTTCTTTAAACACCCCCCTGTCAGAGGTTGCAAGTTAATAAGGAAATTAGACAATTTCTTGAATGCACTGGAGCCAAACGGTCATAATCTGTTGCATGTTTTGATGTGATTGTTTTTCTGTTGTCATTTCTTGACTATCAAGGCAGTGACACTGAATAGATCAGTGTTAACTCTGCAACTGATCCAAACTGTCAAACCATGTACCAAGGATTTTTTCAGAGAACAGATGTTCGCACTCTTTTTTTTTTTATACCAAACCAGAACTGAAAGCATACCACACTTTGTTTTTAAATCACTCTTCATCTTCATTACTGAGCTAATAGCTGAAAAATGATGTGTCCCTTGCTTTTAGTTATTATTAAGAAGTAGTGTCATGACTAATTATGAAAAACACACAAGTCACCATTTGGTCCATTTATCAACACTTTTAATGAAGCCTCTCAGTGCAAGCCTCTAGCAAAATCTATGAAACTCAGACTGCTAGGTGGCTGAAACCATGGTGGAAAATGTGCTAATAAATGGCAGCTGCAGTGGGAGCGTGATTCATCCTGGACTCTTTGAAATCATTTTCACGTCTCTCGCTCTCCCCGTTGCACAGAGGCAATCCAGATTGCTGATTCCCAAGGTAACTTTCAAGGAATCCACTGGCTGGGGATCACAGATTCAGATGATGCTTGAGAGATCAGAGCTATCTGAGAGGAATACTGAGGCCATAGTGCGTCTTCTCACTTTCTTGAATCGCTTTCAATCAGTATCTTAAAGTGCAACTGTTTAAACTAAGTATAGGATTTATTTCATCCTCAAAATGTACCTTTATCTCTGATGGGGGGGGGGGGTATCATTACATGCAGATATGTTATTGTGACATGAAGGTTATAATAACGCCACAGGAAAAAAAGAAAATCCCTCAAGTTAAAACTGAAGGTACTGAATCAAAAATAGAGCTTGATGCATTGTGTATTATCATCACAAGATCTGGTAATTATTGAAAAAGAAACATGGGGGTCAGACAAATAATCTTTTCTTATAGTAAAAAGGAAAAAGATAACAGTGGAGCTCAAATAGTACAATTTCTTCTCTATGGCTACATACAGATAAAAGCCAATAAAAGTGCCCAAAAATTGTGCCAGTGTCTGCAGTAGGAATATTAGTTCAGCAAGCATCTGAGGAGTTTTCGTGATAACCACTGAGACGTTTTCAAGGTTTTCGTACTGCTAGAAACTGATCATTCCCTAACACGATCTGCTTTAGAACATACATATTTATACCATTTGGACAAGACACAGTTCTATAAAACAAAACATGTCTGGACGGAGCCATGTGGGCATTGCTTCTTTATGTCCTGTGATTATCTTAAAGGGAATAAATGGTGAACACTCAATTCATAATGGTTTGTTCCTGCTGTTGTCAGTGACATAAATCACCTCAGTGTCACTAGTTTGGCTGAAAGCAGTGGTTGTATTACAGCATTTTGCAGCCTCGATCCAAAATCCGAAATCTTACGTTATGCTTTTGTGAAGTTGGAAAAGAATTGTCACAAAAACAGTGACATTGTACACCCACAGTATATGGATGTAGTGGAGCGCATGCACACACAGACTCTTGCTGTAGACAGAGCTTTGCTTGGTACAGCCTCCTGCTCTGCTGCACCACACTCGTGGAACAGGGGGCAGCACAGACCCTAGTCTCTTTTTAAAAAAGGCCTAAAAGCCTTTCTGTTCAGGAACGGCTTTTTTCATCTTAACTCTTATTACTATTTTCTTAATGTTGTGTGTTCTATGTTATTAACACTGTAGCACTTTGAGTTTCACTATGAATGAGAAGTGCGCTACCATGTACCATGTAAATGTATTATTTATTTATTATTACAGACAACACAAGAGACAATTCCATTTACAACTGTAGCATTTTCTTTCTATGGCTTCCTTCTAATGTGCTCATTAGTGTTCTTGTGCTGAGCCTTATCCCCCAGGAGACTGTGGTCGGGAGAGAACTGCCTGTGTTTACTGCAGAAGACATCAAAGAGGGCCTTACTACGTAAAGGGAGTGTCCTCAGAGAGCCTGCTGATTGCTTACCCATCATGTTCCGCCGCCTTTTTTTGTACAGAACCATCTTCAGAGAAACATACAGAGGTGCGAGTATGGACAACACATTGCACTCGACAATGCCATCTATCACAATGGTTTGGAAATGACTGGATCCTGGCTTCTTTTTTCTTTTCTTTTTTTTTTCCTGAAGCAGCCTACCAACCTCTGCAGCAGGAATATAAAAATGGTTAATCACTGGAATCCTTATTAAACCGCCTGCATGCAGAGAGGATAAATGATCAGTTTCTGTGCAGCATGTTTCAAGCCTTGAAAAAAAAAAAAACACGTTGATACAGTTTTAGAGAAAACCTTCCTTCATATAATTACACATGAAAAAAGTGCCAAACATATGGTTACAATATTCCAAATAACATCAAAGAACGCTAAATGAAGTAATTCCTGCCATCAGTCTCCAGAGAGGGGACTCCTCTGACACTGAAGACAGACTTTTATTTTAGTTTATTACATTGTCCATTGTATTTCTGATTCATATTTTGATAATTGTTGGGGTACAGTTGGGTACAGGGCAAAAGCAGCTAAGCTAAGGCTAATGCTGTCAATGCTACAGTAGTTACAGCTGCTTAATGCTACACATACAGCAGGTGCAGCGCTGCCACAAAGCTCTTTCTGACCAACAATCTCCTTCTCAGCTAGCCGCTAACAAGCAGAGACTGAATTATGCATAAAGAATAGTCTAATGTTTTGCCATTTTCTTTAAGCAAATATCACAAATGTATGTAATACCATGTTTATGCTTGTAATTGAACTGCTGCCAAAGTCAACGATTTGATTTCAGGCGCTAGCAGTAAGCTAGAATTTCTGTTTGACGCTTAAGTCCCATCAAAGTCATTTATTCAAACACAACACACGGCAAAACATATATACAATATATGTTACATAAGCTTCACAGAAACTTACAGGGACATAAACAGCATACATGAATATTTAAACTGAAGAAATACATTAAACTAGTGAGCATAAATAAGGGGCCTTGAAATATAAAGCTGTAGGCTTATACAACAAAAAGGGAGGGAAGAGTATGAACTAGAGATGATATCCAATACTTACTAACAGATAAACACATGGTCACTACAGTATAAACCTATAGTTCAATAGGCCCAAGCGCCATAACCTTGTGACACACACATACACACACACAGAAACATGCACATACATACTATACTGTATGTTTTGCATGATCATCACCACAACAAGCCTTGGGAGACCTTCTGTCCCTGACATGACACAAACAAATAGCAGCTGACCCTCGAGACAGTTGGTTAAAGGTGGCAGTCGCTGCCTCTAAGCAGGGTTAAAGAGCACACGGCCTTGGTTGCCATGACAGCCTAGTGATAGGCACTCAGTGGGACATTTGTCACAGGTACTCACATTGGCCTTCACTCTAATCCCCCTGGTGGTGCACTGTAAAGTCTCAAGCTGTGACATACAGCATATACTGTACATTAATCCTCTGATTATTTTTCATATGTTCAAACGAGAGCTTTTTTTCCATTTTAGGCAAAGCAGATATTTTTTGCATGGTTCGAAAAAGAAAATGGAAGATTTAATCCCATTTCATCCTAGAGTACCTTCAGGAGTTTTGTTCTGATAGCATCATTATTAGATAAACTAAACAGGGTTTTGAAAATGATCACAATGACAGGTCCAAACCAGCAGGTTAATAAACTAGACCCCAGGAGACATCAAACATCCATTAAACCTTAAAGGAACAATTCACCCCCGAAAGAAAAGTTTTAATTATCTAGATTATCTTCTGACCCCATGTCAGCCGGATCTTGATTAAAGTTTGGATGACCGCCGTACACACACAACAACAAGTGAGCCCCCGCAATTCCACCCCACAGCCTTCTCCCACACCAGCTCCAAGCAGATCATAAAGTGACCATGAAATTTCTCACAGCAACCCACGCAACATAGTGCAAATGTTTTGCAGCCAAGAGACTTCACTGTAAGCCCGAAAAGCCTGTACTGTGCTCTACCAGGAAGCCCAGCTTGTTGTTGTGTGATGTGCTCTTTACCTCTGTTGGAGGCGCAATGTGTCTGCACTGTCAGAGACTTTGTGCACCACTAGCAGAAGAGTGTACAAACATCAGGGGAGCTGGGGCTGACATAGGAGGGAGAATTTAATTTTGGAGAGGATTGTTTTTTTAAGATAGCATCAAAAAATTCTCTGAATCCATCTGATGCATTATTTTCACCTTAAACGTTGAATTGATGTATTTTACTACAAAATCACTCTTAAGAAAATACACAGAGGACACTGGGGTGTGTGAGATTGCTTCAATATCTCTGAAATAAACATATGACCCAAATTGTTAGGTTATAATCAGCACTGAGCTCTAACTTTATGATTTTCTAAAGGTGTCCGGTGGGGGTTTCGAAGATAATTTGCCTCCTCAGTTGCACATCTTTCTGACTCAGTGGTGGTAATGAAGTCACAATGCCAACAGACTTCAAATGTGGATCATAATAGTGGCGCTATTCTTTTGACCTGCAGACCCTCCTGCAGCTTGGTTATCAAGGTCAAAATGAAACCGTTAAATATTACTGAGTGCCCTGTTTAAGATTCGAATCAGCGATGTTGTTGATAAGAATACTCAAACACAATATAACGTCATCAGATGCAATTCCTCCTCTGCTAATTTGTCTCCACAAACTGTATTCTGTAATAAGGAACTAGACGGATGATTTATCCTGATTAATTGATTGTAATTTGTGGTGTAATTATCATAATATACCACCAGGAGGGACACAATGATGTTACTGCTTATGATCTCAGAAATGAAACAAACACGCAATTTGCTGTACTGTATGTGGTGCCTGTTATTCCACTGATTTTTGTGTTTAAGAGTTATTTCTTTATCTCGTGACAGATTTGTTTGTTGTTATTCAGCTGCCTTTATAATTGAATGTGATTTATGTTACAGGAATATGTGTTACACATCACATTAGCTAAACGACTATGATGTAGATGGCAGCACCAGTGGTCATGAGCATACATCCGTTCACTTGGGGCTAAACTCATTAAAGCTGTTAAGAATGGGATGAGTGCTTCTACCTCATATTCAACAGTGGGTGATGTACTTTAATGCCATTATCTCCATTACTTACAGAGCAAATAACAGAATAACCAGCAACTGGGGAAATAAATGTAAATCTATCCAATGTATATTTAATGAGCAGGGTCGCCTTAGTGCTTTTACCACGGCAATGACATTAAATTTAGATTTGGATTCCAGGACAGGACACGCAAGAAATGAGACCCAAATTAAAGCTTTGCTGGTGTTTTGCTGAAATATACATACCTGTGGTGCTGCTTCAGGAAGGACCAAGTAATTGATAATTCATCACTGTTTACAAATGGGACACCATGAAGGCGGCTGTGAAACTAACGAGAAACACACGACGCGTGCACACTAATGTGCAAGAAGGCGTGAAAGAAGAGGACAGACTTATAAAATAAATGCAGTCTGTATGAGGTCTTATTTACTTTCAAGAACACATGATGTCCATTTATATATAAAGCAGATATTACCAGGCCGTCAGAAAAAAAAAAAAGATGACTGAAATTCATAAACAACTATATTACCTGTTAAATAACACCAACATAATTAGCTTTAGTTATTTTCACAAAATACTAATTTACAGATGTGATTACAATCTGTAATTTGTGTGTCTGCCTGTGCTTGCCCAGCATGAGGCCATCAAAATATATTATTCATTTCCATGGAAAGTCTTTTGTTCTTCATTAAAATTTATTAACAACGCTAACAAACCATTTATCAAACACGGCATATTTGGCTTGCCTGTTAATGTGCATCTAACTGTTACCACACTGCTGATACCACGCTTGGTCCTGTCTTGGCAGTGCCTGTCTCCATCTGCCTTTTTTTTTTTTTTTTTTTTTAAAGACTATATTTAAAAAGATGGCATAAAAAATTTAATCCTGGGGGGGTTCTACAGGATTATGCTGTGCCAAGCAGAAACTGGCAGGGAGACCAAGAGGTGCAGTCGGACGAGTACCTAATTGTGTCTTTATTTAGTTACTGTGACATCGTCACCGACATGACGGCTGGAGCTAAAAACGCTGATTTCTTCCTGCTGATGAGTGGAGATGCAGCGTTATCAGTTATGATCACAGCACAGTTGTGTAAAGATACTTTGCTGTGGAAAAAAAGAGCATTTTTATTTTCCTTCCATGGGTATTCACCACGCTCCCACTTTAAGCCCGACAAACATATTTGAATTGTAAATCACTCAAAATACTGTTTTATGCAACACTCGTCTCTAGATGCGGTTCTGCACATGCAAACAGATCAAATAGTAATGAAAGGAAGGGAAGAGAGCAGAAAAAGAAAAGTTGGGAAGCCTGATTTGCTTCAACCCCTGCCGTGTAAACCAAGAAGGATTGAGAAGTCATTTTGATCACGTTAGTGATGCTATTTTCCCATTTTTCTCTCTCTCTCTTTTTGGTTAATCCAACATGAGGCAGGCAATTATTCACTCCTGAGAGGACAACAGGAGAGGAGGGGTGGTATGCAAAGCGTGAGAAATTGACAAAAAAGACAACCAAACACCCCTGGAGATCATTTTTTTTGAAAAGCACACCGATCTGTTTCCTCTGCCGCGTCGCCGCATTCCGCTCTTTTCCTGTCACTCCTCCTCAAGGGAACTCCGGGATGCGTTTTCTACAACATCAACATGCATCGCCATCTTAGCATGAAAGGGAGTAAGAGAAGGGAAGTTGAATGATTCACCTACGTGGACCAGAGAGTGGCTTCCTGTCAGTGATGTTGATTAAAATTCCTGGGACCAAGAATGCAGGGTGTGATGTACGACGAGCAGGTGGTGTGAGTTTAATATGCATGAGCGGACGGCTCCTGCATCTGCAGATTGGCAGTCACTGAGCTTGCCTGTCCGCTCCCTTGGCAGCTCTCTTGGCATATGGAGCTACTGAGGGCATACATGAGCATAGCAGGGGGGCTGGTCTTAGCACCCAGTGATACAGTTTATTCTTTTTTTTTTTTGACTCCTGAGATCAGTGGGATGGCAGGTAGCTCCTTTTGGTCGCTTTGGTCTGCTCTAAACAGCCGAGATGAAGGTAGAAGAGAGCATTTTTCTGCTGTATATTTTATTGATTTTATACAAACAGCAGGATCAAAGGGGAGAGGGATTAGAGGAGCCGATGTAAAAATTGACTGAGATGGGGTAGCGACTTAGGCTTACCGGAGGGAAGATGTGATTAGCCCTTACACCATCCCAACTGGTGATTCTATTGATATGAAAAAAAGCAAGCACAATCCTACTCTAGATTTTGAAAGAAGGGGAAATGCAAGCTTAGCTGGTGATGCCTTGCACTCTATTTGACACATAAACTGTGACTTGGAAAGGTTTGGCTGTGTAAGTATTTCAGGCAGCTTTATAGAGTCAGATTCACAGGGTTCTATGTTCTTGTGGGTGTATTGCAATGTGGTATTTTTCAGTGTGTGTTTTTTCTTTTTTCCCCCCCCCTGGCCCGTGCCTGTTTGTTACTTGGCAATTCGGCGTGCACTGCAGTGGGAGGAGAGGTGCAGTAGGGGGGTGTGTCGCTGGCAATCCGGCAGCACACTGCAATTTTGATGTCAAGTTTGTCCACATTTTATGCTTTCTGCCTGGGCACCATGTCACACCTGTGTTTGGTGATATTTCCATTACATCACTTGTACCTCTCCAAAATTTCAACAAAACCCCCTTTTCTTCATGTTATGCTTGTCTGTTGGACTTTCTTTATACATTATTCAAAAGGCAGGCACATCTAATCATTCAAAGGAAAAGATGTGATTTTATGACAATAATGCAAGAAAGGCTGTTCTTTCATCTGCACTCTCAAATCTTGTGCAACCAGCACCAGGCTTTTGTAAAATCAGCCACACAAACTTCCGTGCTGTTGTGCACATCAACCCTTTTGCTTATATCAGAGTTGGAGTGCTGGAGACAGTGATGATGACTTGTTAATTTATGAAGTCAGCTTTACATTGTCATGCATATTGGCTGTATGGTAGCATCACAGAAACAAGCAAAAACACACACAAAAACGAGATATACTGATAAAATATTACACTAATGTGAGCCAGGCAGCTACACTACACAGTACACTACTCTATGTTAAGTACACCTGCAATGAGTCATTTAGAGACAAATCTGTAAACACAATGAAAGTACTAATTGGATTACATTAATGATAACCAGCTTGGAAAAACTCACAAGGGGACAATGGTTAATCCCAATTATAAATCCCACTAACTGTGCATCTCATGGACAAAGCAAAGCCCTGATGAGTTTTGTTTTCCCTTAAAGAAGGCAGATTTCCCCTGTCACCCCATTCCGCTCAATAAAGCCTTCCATATCTTAGGCTACAAAAATGCAAAAGCAAAAGTCGCCCAAATCTTGCTCATATGTGAGTGTGAACAGTACAAATCACATGGAATCTGATCAATTCTGATTTGGGTCACTTTCATATGTTGCCCTAAATCAGATACAGGTCTGATTTTTTGCAATGCGACCTCAGTCTGAACAGTCATATCAGAATTCATGTGACTTTTACCTCATTCTAGATCGACAGTCACTTGGGCGACACTCTGTGAATACAGACATGGAAGACAGCTGCGATGGAGGCAGTCAGTGCAGGGACAGTGAGCTGTTAGACCTTATAAGTATTTGGGGTCACACTTCTGCTCACGATATTCGCTGTCTCCCACTGCACATCAACTTATAAATGGAACTGTAAATGCCGACTTCAGTGGCCTCCGTGTTTACTGCCATATGACAGTGTGCTGTGTGTGACCAGTTCACACAGGAATCTATCTGATGTTGGCTATATTTTAAAAAATAATGTGAACAGCTAGATCTGAGCAATAAATCCGAATTGAGCTCTAAAGCTTGCAGTGTGAACGTAGCCTCAGTGGTAGCTCCCTCACACACACACACACACACACACAAAAAAGAAGTAACAGCAAATTCACCCTGGCATTATCACCCTAAAGCTCTAACAAAAATAAACATAGGTAGAAACGTGTAGCCACACACATCCGCGAAACGCCTGCTGCTCTCAATGGAGCAGTGGGAACAGGATTACATGCCTCTCAGACTGCTCACTCCCAGCAGAAAGACACAGCACTGATCCAATCATGGTGACACATGCAGAAACAAGGAAAAGGTTGTGGCTTGGCCTCCCTCAGGAACAAGGCCTGTCATCAGTATTTCTGGACAAGAAGAAGAACTCATATAATAAATAACAGCGGTAATGATCATTTTAAACAGATTTAGCAAATAACGATAAGTGGCAAGGGACACTGACGGCAAGTTTGTGAGTATTAAGGTAAAATTTTATGAGTACATGTGTATCTACAGGCTTTACCCCAAAGCCAGGCTGCCAACCGCATAGTGTGGGGTATCTCCAAGTCCACAGAAATGCCGGACTGGCACTAGGACTGCAGCATTGGCACTGTCGCTGGATCAGTGAAATCCTGTTTAGCCCCCCCTGGCCTTCAGGGAGAGTCTGCCATCTAATTCTAGCCAAATCATGGCCTGCTTAACACCTCACCACCTGCTATGTTTATCTGCTTGTGTGGGAGAGGAAGAGAGAAACAGTGTGTTCAGTGCTAAGCAGAGAAAAGTGCGGTGACTGTAGGTATAGTTCGACTACAGGAGTGACCTCATTCTCTAAGATGAAGCACGGCTGCAGGAAACACACACACAGGCTCAATCCAGTATGCTTTTCCTGTACACTTATTACATTTTCCATAATTTCACCATACATATTGAGCAGTGATAACAGTGTAGTCCGTTAATTGGATGTCCTCAGAATGGTCAACATAGGAATTAGATTTTTATGCAAGTCATCCAGCATGAGTGCATGACGTGATTAATGGTGATGATTTCACCTGTCACATTGGAGCAGTTAAATCCCTGTAAAACATATTGCTTTCCCCAAAATATTCTTCTCCATTCTCCTCTACGGCCTCTATCAAAGGACGTATGAAAACATTAAACCTGACGGACAAAAATGTTGTGCGTGAATGATGGTTGTGTTTTTTCCGAAAGTGGTTCTCTCCGGTGCACAGCGTTCCCTAACAGACATATTAATCAAAGACGTTTCGCTTAGAGCCATTTGGGGGATGAATACAATGCAGTCCCCCTCATTCCTCTACACAACAATGTTGCCTCTGCTTGATGTGTCACACTCAATGAATGCCACAGGCATTTTACTGACTGGATGTCTGTCTCCAAATTACTGCAGAAGACTTTCTCTTGGGGAAACAAATGTAGAAAATTTTGGCTTCACGGACAAAGTGTGAAATGCTGTTATTTGTGTGTGTGTGTGTGTGTGTGTGTCGCTGTTAAATGTGGCAATTTAAGAGCAGAAGATACTGCATGTTGCTCAAAGCTGAGAACAGAAAAAAACACAAGATAAACTGCTTTGAATGGCAAACAAACAGGGCTTCAGGGGAGAGCGGCTGGGGATGAATCAATGCGAAAATGACGGTGAATTGCGTCGACGATTGCTCCTGACATTCACGCTCACCTTAAACTAAGACCACGTAAAAGAAAAATGCATCATCATAGCTAAGTGAATAACGAATGCTGCCGTAATTTAGTTTTTTTTTTTTTTTTTTTTAAATGTGATTCAACAGCATTTATATTCACACAAGAAAAAAATACCATTAATAAAAGCATTGACATCACAATTAAACATCCTCTATTAATAAATATATCACAGCAGAGTGAATTCCCATATTATCTTAAATGTGCCATACCAGCCATGCAGACTCATAAATTCTTATATAGGTAATATTATTTTGTGGACTAAGTTTGACACACAAATTCTTAATACCCAGCAGGGTATTAAGAATTGTAAGGTACAGTAAGGTTGCATCTGTAGCTGATACTATATTGTTATAAGATAAAACACAAGTGAAACGATCTCAGCAGAGAGTTAACGATGTCACAGACACATACTAACTAACTTTTAGGATACAGGAAAGGAAAAAAAATAGATTGGAAGATGGTAAACCCAAATTTTGGTAAACGACTGAACTGATGAGACTAGAGCATATTGTTGATATTAATATTATTATTATAACAATAATGTGAACACCAGGCTCAGGTTGAAAAATCTCACATTGTCACTACTGACAAATAGGAAAGCAGCAGGGCTTAAGAAATGACAAATTGCGCAGCATACCTTAATCCAGTTACGCCGCAACAGCAGCTGACATTACCACCCTTGCCGCAATAAAAAGTGGCAGCTCACTGATCTTTGAACAACCATTGCCATAGAAAAAGATCCATTCAAAACATAAAGCTCCTGTAAATAAGCTGTCAAACTGATGCTGATTTTAGTTAATGGTTAATGTGGCCTTTTTAGAGTTGACAAGACAAATGCTCTGCTGTGACAAACCCGACCAGCCTGCAGTCTTTATTCTTGTCACACGGGTGGGTGTTTTAGCAAAAATTGGGAACTTCTGCCAGAACCTCAGCTTGTCATGTTTACTATTTTCATTCCAGTAGCGGGAAAGGTCAAGTACGAGTCGACCAGATCATGGGGCATGAGTCTACGCTGACTGGGACCAACAATCTGCAATTACTTTTAAAGATGCCACTGATGTTTTATTTCGTGCATCGCCACTTTTGATTGGTGCGGAACCCAAACATAAAAAAAATGTTTCCTGGGGTCGAACTTCGCTGAAAAAACAGTCATGTGTGACATATTGACTGTTACAGTGCTTGAAAAATGATCACTTGTAGTACTAATATAATAATTGATGCCTATTAGTCAATGCCTAAACAGAACAAAAGAAGGTAAATGTAACCTGGCAGTTGTGCAGGCTTTTCTGCTCAAAGCCAATGGTCAAACTGCATTTTACCAAGATTATGATGGATAAATCTATAAAAAGCATATCCCTTCACATATTCTAATGCAGCAGCTATAGGCTTCTAAAACTGCGGAAAAATACTGTGGAAAAAAAAAAATCATTCTTTTGATGCTGTCCCTGTCGCTCTGAAAGACATTCTCTTTGTGCCAACCAATGCTGCCAGCTTTGACAGCCATCCACAGCTAAGCGCAAGACAGAGGAGCTAGTAGAGGATTTCTAACAAAGCCACTGACACCTGTCACCACAAAGCATGAGAAAGGGGTGATGGTACACATAAATAACAAACTGGTCAGACTGACTGGACTGATAGCATGGAAGCATTATAAGACAGAGGGCAGAGAAGAATGTTCTGCTTGGGAGGCTCAGGTCCTCTCTGTGTTTATACAACACTACAGTCTGTCAATCATTGGCGGCCTGCGCCCCTTTGTAGCCGTGCACTAAGGATGTAGCAAGAAATTGGGAGGCCATAGGAAATGGTTGGCAAGCTGTGGAAAAAGGTTCGACACGCGACAGGTACGATTATCGAACCTCTAAAAAAGCCGGGGCATAAGTAAGATTACTATTCTGAAAAACAGTTTCGATGCACTGCAGGGCTGTAGAGCATCTGCCTCGCCATTCAAGATACAACACAGAGCATATTAGGTGCATATTAGCATATTAGTTGTAAGACTGTGCACTGGTTCCAACCCAAACAGCCCCAGCTGAGGCAGGATGCTTTCACTGCCCTTATAAACTATTCAGGATATTTTTTCTGACTTCATATTCTCCCAATTTATCTGTATGGCAGCTGTTGGCACAGAACACAAAAGTCTCATCTGGCTTGCAAGAACACATATTTCATATTTGTTGGTACATTCTGATTTCCTTTCCTGATTCATTATTCTTGCCTCAAAAAAAACAAAACAAGTACTAGATCCTTGTAGGCCCTCTTTCTGCATGCCCCTAACCACTAATGTACATCTTGAGTTCACAGTGTGACAGCAGCTGAAAATTTATCATAATCATCATTTTGATGTTGACTGCATTTAATTAATGGGCAGACTTGTGATTTCCATTATGGTTTACATCAGGCATTAAAAAGTGTAGCAACTGAAACAATAAATGTATTCTTGATTTAGGTGAGATTTTAATGGCCTTTGTCTCATGTCCTCCACTCTGCACATCATTGATATTCTCACTACTAATTAATATCTCATTAATCACATAGAAGAATTAAACATTTTTTTTGAATAAAGCCATTAATTTCATGAATTTAGCTTAGGTAAGTCCTGCTTGAAATGCAGGGTGTAAAACATATTGTTTATAGTGAATGTCAGCAAAACTTTTATGGCCTATGTATAAGATATCATCTCATAACCAGCCTTTATTTGGAGCATGTGTGAGAGCAAATAAAAAATTGAGATTGTGAGGGTGATACACAATAAGCCCTGCAGCAGATACTGTAAATGACATATCATATTAAACTTATAAAGCAGGTGGCTGCAAGCAAAATGCCACCATGCACTAATGCAAATACATAATCCTCACTAGATCATTAAAGATGCTAAGTCCCTGCCTAACAGGATTTCTGCACACTGTGCGGTTGAAACGACAACAGGACTGGAACACAAAGGAACCAGAGGTGAAAACAGCTGGAAACCTCTTGGCTTCCAGCATTGTTGGTGAACCAGTCAGAGTGGCAACATTCATACATCCACTGGTGGACTTGCATTGTCTGATAGCCAGCATCTTTCCTTGATGTAAAGGAGGTTTAGAGGCAAACAAATACAAACATAATTGGTCCACATGAAGAGCAGAAAATTTAATTTTCATTGTCTTTATAGCTAATTTTACAGCTGCATTAAAAAACACATGATCAACTGGTCATCTGTGGTTTGCCCTTGATAATTACAAGCTACCAGTATAATCATCTGTGAAGAAGATGAATCTAAGCGGAATGACTTTGGAGCTAAGCCACTTTTCTTTCCAGCACATCTTCTGTATGTTTATATGACAATTTTTTTTTCATGTATCCTATTTTTTGTTGCTTCTGTGATGAAAAAGTTGCCAAAGGATGCTTTGTTTCACCTCATCTAAAGCCAATATGTTATCTATTTTGCCTTAGTTTAGCCTTTATGATTCAGTTACTCTCCTATTAATAGTCAGTACCTTCACTTGTCCAGACTCAAACTAATCCATTATCTATAGTCTTAGCTCCTACAGAAACTCAGTGATGCAGTAACAAGCTTACAGCTTGCATGTCATGTGTGAACGTGTCACTCAGAGGCAATATTCACAGCATGCTCTGGGATGATATCCATTCCATTGACCACCAGCTGGTTTTGAAATAAACAGGGCTCATGTATGCACACTTCTCAGCTAGAAAAAGCAGCACGTGAACTCAGAAACGTGCAGAAAAGCGGCAGTGAATCAACAGAATGCTGTTTACATCTTGCTTACGGCTGTTGTTGTAACTCAAAACATATCTGTCAGAGCTACACGCCAGTTTCTAAATCACAAAGAATACACCCTATAGTAAAGCTGTGTGTAGCTTTAAGTGAAGCAGAACCCTGTGCATACACACACAGAGCAGCCCGGCCCTCTGCAGCCATCAATTCACAGCAGAGAAGCCGACTGCAGCCTGCCCCTCTCTCTCTCTCTCTCTCTTCCCCTCTACCAGAATTAATTTCTCCCCAGAGCTGATAGGCTACGCTCTACTGCAGCCAATCCATATAATTAGGCCGTCAGCAATGTAAACCCCTGGCTCAGACTTCAAGTCCATTTCAATATTAGGTGGAGACATGACAATGGCTTCATCAAATGTGAGTTTTTCCTGCATTCATTTGATAAATTGTTCTTTCTTAGCCCCCCTCTATGTGGTTTATCAATACACACAACTGGCAAATGTTTACCTTCTGTTACACTGGTTCCTCTTTGGGGGCTAAAGGGAATTATTCTCATCTTCTGCTGCACAGAATTGCTAGATGTCTCCTGTCTTCCTTTGGGTTTTATGATGCATTTAGTTTCTCATTACTAATGAATCACTTGCAAGTGTTTTAATGGGCATTTAATATTGGCGGATGTGGAGACCAAGGTGTCCGCCCCTAACCACTTTCTCCCATCCCCTCCTCAACCCTGTTACGCAAGAGTTTTTCCACCCTGAGCCAATTATGTAGGGTTTTGACGGCTGATCTCACTCCATATGGCGACAGCTCTGTTAATCGCCACCTCCCAGAGTATTGCTGCATGACAGCCTGCGTGTCAAAATCACCATCAAAACGGCGAGGCGTGGGAAGTGGAGGGCGGGAGATGAATGGAACGTGTGTCTGTGCATGCGCATGTGTGTGTGTGTGGTTTTTTTTTGGGGGGGGGGGGGTCGGGCAGCGGGGGGGAAAGGAAAAATTAGCCAGAGAAAACAAAGTCAATGAGGCATGAAGGAGGCTTCCCTCTCCTGTGTTTGGTAGAGGTAGTTGTGCCTCCTCATTCACTGTTACCACCACTCCAAGGGGAAGGAGAGAAAACGTCAGCCTTGAGGGGGAGGGGGAACACTGAGGCTGTAACAGGATTCTACGTGTTTACGTGGTCTGGTTGTGGTTGTTGACCAAAGCTACACTTGTCAGGCCTTCCAATCCTCTGCCCGCATGCTTGAGCAGACATTAACTTGTAGAGTAAATTTGCATTTCCCCTGGTCGAATTGGATCTCCTTGGATTGAAAAAGACCTTTGGGATGAGGTGTCAAGAGGGCATGTTGTACACAATACTATAATATCAAGGTTCGGAGCTATTAGAATCACAATGGCTTGCTTTGTGCATTGACTGATTACCACTGTGGAAGAGGGAAATAGCCTGAATCAGCCTGAATCCCCTTGTTACACATATTCACTTGAAGAAATTTATGATACTAGCTATGTGATCCTTAGCAGACAAAAGACACAGACACATCCATTTGCTGTAAAAGAGGTGCCAAGTCTTCACATTAAAAGCAAAACAATGCTTAATCAAACATTTAACATGACAACTGGCTGCAGATATATAGAAAATAATTGCCAGTCAATTGTAGCCACTTCTAAAGGACGTAAAATATAGCTGTTTTTCTGTTGTTTTTAATAGATGAAGGGAAAATAAATCACAGAGTAAGATGCGATCAGCTTTTTGAGCTACTCCTTTGTTTCCTAGAGAAAAGGTAAATGCCTAATAGAGCCCGTATTTAAAGAGATTACAAAATCAATACTTTCCTGCGGTTACATTCCTCCCCGATTTCCCACTAAACTTGTTAAATCACAGGATAATTGTCCATATCATAGAGGTATTGCCTTGTGAACATTTAACAGAAATATACAAACATAATTATCTCAACAGGAAGTCGATTGATTGGTTGTTGCTTCCTTTACGAGCGATGTGGTGCAGGCTGAGCTGCTGATTTGGACGGGGTTCCTCGCACATATACAAAAGCGTTATGGTAATTTATCTTCCTCCTAATCATCATTACTGTTTTGATAAGCCTAACCTTTAAAGACAGGTGGGAAAAAGACAAGCTTAATTATATCTGCTAGCACAGCAGGGTACCATTGCTATTTTGCTTTTTAAAATTGTAGGCTATTGAAGGGAAAAACATTTTAAAATCACATTTTTATTGCCTTTCTCCTTCTGTGTGTACATATTGGCGTGCATTGTGTTTGAATGTGCATATAAAAAATTAAAGATGTCTCAAGTGGATCCGTAGAATTGAGACTGGGGCTATTCAAAGCAAGTTTTATGCTACAAGTCAGATCGGTCCCAATCGTTTGTTTGTTGTATTCTACTAGACTACAGGTACTCCAGCTATGAAAAACATGGTCCATTAAAATACAGTAAACCTATTCCCAAAGCATTGCTAGCAAGTGAGCTGTGAAACAACACGAACAAATAAACTCAAGCATCCAATTTTAATATCCACAGCACAGGGTTAGCGGAGGTGGAAAACAAGTCTGTACAAGATCCAAAATGTAACAACCACAAGTTGCAGTTACCCTTTGTAAAACACCGCGCTTTGGTTCTTGTAAGGATTAAACAAGCAAGATATAATGTGTGAATTCTGAGATTTATAGGTGCTGGTAGACTTTTTAACCATTGGACAGAGCCAGGCTAGCTGTTTCTCCCTGTTTCCAGTTGTTATGCTAAGCTAAGCTAACCGCCTCCTGGCTCCAACTTCATATTTAATGGACAGACGTGAGAGTGTGATCGATCATCTCGTCTAACTCTCGACAAGAAAAGAAATAAGCGTATCTACCAATACTACTCCTTTATATAAAAGTGTATTCATTTCTTCTGACATTAGCGCTCTACTCAGATGCAAAGCTGCACCTCCACTATAACACAATGTGGGAAACCTTGTAGCAAGCTTGGGTGATATGGAAAAATGTTTCTATTGCCAACTGTCAACCTTAATCCAACAAAGCTGATTTATTTGGCATCTTCTTCGTAATTTGAATGTACATAACATGAATGTTATGTAATTTCTATTGTTGTGAATCTTGTAAATGTACAGTAGCAGCTGAAAAGTACACTACAGCACATGCACACACAAGAACATCCTTATAGTGGCTCCATACCTTGCCAGTTGCTTTTGGCGATTCCCATATGAATAATCATGAGATTCTCTGAACCATGTCCAGCCTAACCTTTCTGATTCCATGAGTGAAGTGTACTGAAAAAAAAAACCCTCGCAGAATCCCAAAGAGCTGCTGTGAGCATTTTGAATGCTAGGTAAGCAAAAGGAACACGACGCAGTTTAGTCAGTGTGCACTGAGGGTTAAAGTCTGACTGAGTCACTATGGCTCCTGTCAGAAGGCCTTAGACTTTGCCACCTCAACAGACACACATGCCTAAGGTCAGTGTCACTGCCCTGCCAAGTGTTGACCTTTGATCAGTTAGAGGAGTGCTAGAAATGGCCCAAATGTCTCTTTGGGTATATCTCAGAGCAGGGGAAGGAAAGGACAACAAACAGCCTTTAACTACAACGGCAAGCCTCCCCTCGCCTATAAAAACATTAACATGCTTTGTCAACATATAGTAGCGTTCTGAAGCAAAGTACAACATGAGCCTACTGGCAAATCTTAGCGTAGCGCACTACATGCCACTGTAACAGTGAACTGATAGCGGGATATTTCCATTCAGTAACCTGTGCCTGGAAAATACTGAAATTCAGTGAGCTATAATTTTTTACCATAGTCATATCAGAGCCCTATCACATACTGTACATTTTGCAAAAACATTTCCTTTGATGCCTCGGAGCTAGTATGAATTTTACAAAGGAAAAATGATTCATTGTCCCAAGATTATGGCGGCTATAGTGGAGATAACATTTTTTCTGGAATTGGATTTCCTTTAAAACAGATATGTTTTAGTCCCTGGGCCCCAACAACACTGAGCTCAAACCACTTTGTTAAAAAACACTGGCCCCTTACAAAAGGGACTGCTGGCAGGAAACCGAGTGGTATCTATTTCACCTCCGATGCTGTTTGAATTCCCATTGCACATAATCAGGCCAGATGATATCCAGTCTTCAGCAACGTTCAACAAGCAGGAAGGATGTTCAAACAGAGCATTTTTTTGCACTGACTTCTCTTATGGACACTGTATTAAATTTAGCCTTATGAGTTCATGTTATCTTAATTACTTTTAATGTCTCATGACACAAAGCAGCAAACGCATGCACATCTGACGCTAATGAACATAAAGATATTTGGCAAAGGGTCTGGAAACTCATGAACTGATTTATTCAAAGGGAGAAAAAAAGGTCAACAACAATTATCAGGAATAAAGCATCATCTAAATTATGTTTGAAAGAGTCTGGCTTACATGAAGTATTACAGTTCAGCGTGCCAAGTAGTAAATACAATAACCGGATCTCCCCCATCTCTCATGCTAATTATTGTTTGTGGCTTCAAAGTATTCTGCGGTGTGCTTTTGCTGTTTACTGCTGCTGACTAGACACCAATCAAGCTCAACTCTTCTGTGCAGCTATCAGAAGCCTGTCTTGACCAATCAAAATGTCTCGTTGTTTACACTAAAGCGGTGTGGGAAGCAAAAGTCAGCATTTCCCGCTGTGAGAGTTATTTTTAGAGGCCATTGGAAAAAAAAAAAAAAAGACCAGAAAAATGCAAGTGATATTACATTTCCGTCTCTCATGGAGAGTGAGGAGGAGGGGGAGAGAGAAAAAAGGGAGGGGAGGAGAGATATGATGTGCAAGAGCAGCATGGGGAGCAAGGCAGGGGAAATAGAGAGAGGGAAAAAAAGGAGAGATGAGAGAAAGAAAGCAAGAGGGAGAGACAGTTACACTTGGTTTGCCTCATCTCTGGGCGTATCATCTGGCTTGCAGGGGGAAAATTACTGTACCAGTCCCCCAAGGGCCAGAGTGACTTCCTTAACCACTTTAATAAACTGGAAGAGTGTGATTGCCCAGACAGCGCTGCTGTCAGCGTGTTAATTAGACACAGTGCTTTATCAGAGCTGGCCACTCATGAACCAACCAAGCATATTACCATAAATGGTTTACTATCAGCCTGCTCGGGAAAGCAAACTTAAAGCATATAATCTAAATCCATTGTCATCTGGCTAAATTATATGTCACTCGCTGTGGGAAAAGTGTTAAAACTATATAGTCCCGCTTAGTTCAGCTGTCGACTTATTAAACAATAAATAAACATGCAATATTAAAACCGCATTTGTTTTGAAGAATGCATTTCAAATCAAATGCCGCCTTGCAGACATTCCTTATTTTGCAATCCTAATTTCCAAACCAGCCCTCTTCCTCATTATCCAGAGGATTCCAATTACACATTCAAAAAAACTCTTGTTTGCTGTCTGTTGCTTTTTCACCTACAACGTTCCCTCCACATATGATTATCAGCATATGGTTAATCCTCAAATGATCACCTTTCTAATTTAAGACTGTAATTCAGAAATGTATAAGCTGTAAAACAAGTGCGGGGTGTTTATTTTCTGCTGATCAGCTGTGTATTATAGCAAGTGTTATGTAGGTGCAACATACAGTCGAGAATGTGGAAGACTTGACATGCATTTGTTGTTTGCGCTCGTAATTCTAACATTATCAGACCTGAAAGTATTTTTAAAAAAAATATGACTGTTAAATTAACTGAATCATCTCTGCGTAATGCTCAGTGTAAGGTCTGATCTGCAAGATGCTAATTTAAGCCTTTAATTAATGCAGGCCCTCAGTTTGCCAATGGGAAAACTGGATAATGCTTGGGATAATATCAAATTAGATAAGATCAGACAAATTAGTCAATATAGTCAACCAGCTTTATATGCTCAGGTTTAATAAACAATCCTACTTTAGGCAAATAAATAGAGAGACCAAGCAAAGACACCTCAAAAAACCCAAAGCTGCATAGTCATTTCTTCAGTGTTACACATTTGAAATCACACCATACATATGTATACACTATACACTATGTAAACACACCTCGCAGCTACTTCATATTGTGGCTGATATATTCATCCTCTTCAAACCCAAGAATATACAATAGCAGTTGGGGAGGGGGAGGGGGGGGGGAGCAAAAGCAACAGTGTTTATTCACCCTGAAGACAGTAGATATAATAATCACCTCCCGCCCAAGTTTTTCACAAAAATGAAACTAGGCTATTGAATAATTCATGAGCTCCGAGTGCGTGTCATCAACTCAGCGTTTAGCTTGAGGAAACTGTGGGCAAACTCTGAGAGGGATACTATTGTTCCCCTTTCATCTCTAATGTGTAACTCTGTACTTGATATATTTAAACTTCACATCTTCATAATGAAGGAGAACAAAAAAAAAAAATAATAAAGCAGCTACATCCATACCAAAGGATATGTGTTTCACTTTGAATCTGCATGTCACTGACATATCAGCAAATGACAAAAACGCCACTCTAGTTTATGTATTTCTTTCAGATATATTAGAGAAATATGAGAGCTAGTCGATGCTCATAGGATGTTTGCAATCATCTAAGAGCTTTGACACAATTATAGTCAAAATGTCACTGAAAGGAAAGCGTTTTAAGAGACACATCTTTATGTATCTATGATTCATCATACAAACTGATGAATCCATACATTAGACACTGTAGACTGTACCTTTAGGCTCCTTAGAGAAACAGTTGAGTTGCAGTGCGAGTTGCAGAATGTATGAGACAAAACACACAGTGATTTGACGTAGTGAAGAAGTGGCCTGGGAAATGAAAGGGAAAATGAATCCCGCTGAAGTGGGGAGTGTAGGTAGAGGGGGGGGGGGGGTGGGTGGGTGAGCAGGCCATGTCTCAATCTATTTCCAGAAGCTTTTGCCTGACTGCTTGCCCTTGAGCCCATTATTTTCCATGCTGTGGGTGAAAATGAAAGATAACAGGTCACGAGCGAGAGACCTGATTACGAATTAGGAAGGCAAATGACCATCTACCACCATCCTCATCTGAAATATGCCACAATAAGCGCGCGGTACACAAAATGGGCATATCCTAAAAGAGCTGAAATGGATATACAGTAAATCTTACATGATGATGATTTGAAAATGAGTTTCCCTTCAAATGGAGTTGCCAAAGAAGGTGGCTGTGATAGACGGAGCAATTCAAAGCCTGCCGTCCGTCTTCCTTATATTTCCCTTGATATTTCCGTCATGACTTTACAGCTGCAGCTCACCTGTTTTCTCTCTGCAACTCGAAATCGCATCAGTCCTAGCCAAGAGTCACTATAAATAATTTTAAGCAAAAAAATGCAAAACAGTACATTGTTAAACTGAAACAATAAGACAATGAATAATGAATCTAGGGAGCAAAGTATGACACTGACTTAGGGCGAGTATAAATATAATATAATGTGGGAAGAAAACAGCAAAAATAATTCCAGACTTTTAGCAAGTTTTACCGTGTTTTTGGAAGAGAGGTATTGTTTTCTGTGCATATGAAGTGATCACCCAATTCAAGAATGCAAACACAGCACTGTGCCTAGTGTTTGTGGAAGATATTTTTCAGCTTAGAGATAGCAAATTGTCAAGACCAGAGAGCACATCCTCACAGTTTGAGAGGAACTACGTGCTTGAGGAGTCGCGTAACACACATAGCTGTTTATTTTCCTGGCAGATTCAATAGACAGAAGTAATGTTTGGATAAAAGCTGGGGATTCCTTTTTTGTTCTCACATAACATACATTCTTGGAGGGCCAGCAAACATCCTCGATGCTTGGCATTCCTTCGCTCTGGAATTGCACCTTTGCTGTTCAATATCATCTAAGAGGCCCGGCAAACAACACAAGAATGGACACAAGTGCCAAGTGTGTGTCTTTCCAACAAACCCTGAGTCAAGAGGTGGTGAGTCAGGTGCGGACAAGCGGGTCATGCAGGTACATGCACTCAATTAACCCTTCTTTAAAGTCTGGCTCTGTCTCAGTAGGTGCTGACAAATGAGCTATGGAGATACAAAGTGATTTGATTAAGCGTGAAGCAGCCAGAAAAGACAGTGGAAAAGTTATTCTAGCTCTAGAGTACTGTGTATGTACTTGAGTTCTCCTTTTCAGCTGTGTGTGTGTGTGTGTGTGTGTGTGTGGTTTTTTATTGGTGCTGAAATAAAAGACAGAACCAGAAGCTAAATCTCCAGTGTCCTTGGTACTGAGAAGACTGAGCAGCTTTCACGGTGCAGCTGTTAATGAGAGATAGTTTTTGGACTCTAAGAAAATGTAGTTTTGTCATTGTCCACATGAAGGTGAGACCACTCTTGTACTTATATATTACGTTTAATCTTGTTTGTAAGATTGAATATTACACTGATGAAGTGTATGGGGAAATTTGGGATAATATTTCCAGCGTAGAGTGGAATAAAATAGCAGCTATGGAGGTTACTGTATGAGTAAAGACTTGAAACTACAAACTAACTCAATACCTTGCCTTGTACAAGAGTCAGATGATGTACTTTGACACGGGGGTTTAACAAATTTCAAAACTATGTTTGCAACCTGTGGTAAAGACAAGCATAATTCAATTGGTTTAGTAAAATGAATGACAAAAAAAGCGCGCTACATATGCAAAATTTGTCTGCAAGGCACTTCAAGCAAGACATTCATTTTGGTAAATCTCATTCTCTATTACAGCCTCTGAAAAGACAAAAGGCATTATCATTAGCGTGCAGGCATAAAATGTATTGCAGGGTCCCGGGCTGTGATGAATTCTGCTAATTAATGAAGTGTGATGGCACCAATACTCAAATGTGGTATCATAAGAGAGAATGTGACAGTCTGCTTTCATGGCTGGCCTTACACGATTTCCAGACACAATGGTGCCGCTTCAGGCACACAGTCGGAAGGTAGGCGCTTTCTTTTCACATTGAGTCACGTGACTTTTCTTTAATGTATGCAGAAATGTCCTTCACTACATCATCAAACAATCACGTAGTAATTAAAATGCCTGACAATGGCAAGACATTGCTTTAAACAAACATCAAGATCAATGCTCCATGAAACAATAACGCACACTTTAATACTTAATCAGTCATTAACATTAATTGTGGCATCTTTCATTTGACATAAACTGTAATTGAGCATAGAAATGAGTTTATGCTAAGGAGCTGGGAGAGAAGGTTATGTATCTTCTATTTTCAGATGGGCTTTTTTCAGTTTCACGACCATGAAGATGTGAGGACAAAGAAAAGAGCCCCTTCTGGTTTTAGATCAGCATCCTTGCTGTTTTCTTTGATTCACCGAGTGACAGAATCCGCAGCGGCTTGTCACATCAGCCAGGCCGGTTTGCCCCGCACAGAAGTCGCTGTCTCTGCCCTTTCAAATTTGAAAGTGTCTCTCCTCAGCACTCCCACACTCCTCTCAAGTGAGATTGCTGCTCAAAGGGTGGGTGGATGAGACATGATCTCACTCTGGTAGGTGATGACATTGACAGGAGCAACCAGTCACTTGGATCTGTTTAAACAGAGCTGAAGCGCAGGGCTATCTGTGTGCTGGAGGTGGAGGGGGGGGGGGGGAGTGAGGGCGAGAGGTTGATGATCCCCTGGACTAGTCAGAACAAACATGTCCACTTACGGCAAGATGATGCGATGTGATGCCTCCCCTGGCCATGTGGACACAACATGCAGAGTCATGACCTGGATTCATATCCCTCGGCGACAGACGGCTCTGCAAGTGTTTATCATGAATTTCCATTGTTTGCATGGTCTTATTCACTGAAAACTGTTCTTGCTTATACTTGCCGCCGCCAATGTTTAGCTTTATTTAAATTGACTTGTAGTTTGAACAGATTTTAATTTCAGATTTTTGCTGGAGGACATTAAAAAGGCTGATGACTTACTCCAAAAAAGGATTGGTACCTCATTCTCATCCAATTTCAATTAATTTTTCTATATGGGTAGCAGTAACAGATTTCAAATTGAATCTAACTAACAGGGCTTAGAAAGAATAAAGTCCAGGTTGATAGCTGCAGGCATGTTAGAAATATCCTTAAGATAAAACAAAAGTGAGCTCCACTACTTGGGGTGTAATATGTAAGAAAACCTTCAAATGATTTTAAAAGACATTTTGTTTGTCTTGGAAATGGCTACAAACTGTAAGTGCTTTATTAAGCGTCTACCAGTTAACATCAATTTAAAGCAGGTCTAGGCACTGCAATGCTCAGTGAACTGTATTCCCTGTTGTCACGCAAATAATGATCATCTTAGATTCTGCTGCAGGTGGAGGAAATTCACAGGGCCTCACTCTTTAGAGATGCGTCATATTTGTTTTTCTCCCAGTGTCTAAAAGCTCACAGTAAAAAAGAAAAACCTACAGTAGGAGAGCATTACTGAGCGACCGCACACAGAAATATGATTTTTGCGGGTCTTAGCAACTTATGTGAGGAGGCGTGTTTCTGCCTTGAGGATCAGATGGAAAACCGTCGGGCTTGGGTTGGCACAATTTCGAAATTGGAGAGTAATCATTATCCTGAGGGCTAATAAAAGGGGGACAAATTTGAGGAGCGCAGACTGAATATGAAATGCATTTGGACCGATGAGAGAGTGTGTTCTTTCACCGAGGAGCTATTTTTAAAACCATGACGTCTAATGGTGAGCAGGGGGCAGCTTTCTTTTCTGACGGTGCTCGGGCTTTTTTGACTGGAGTCAGCACCTCTGTTTCAGATCACATGGATTAGAGGCCAAGAATGAACAATGTGTGCCGGGCTCTGGCACAGACAAGCGTCAGTACTGCCAGCACACTTCATCCATCCGTGCTGGCAGCCCGTCTATCATTCACACTCTGCAGTAGGCCCGCACCTTCCAAACACATCACCGAAGCAGAGATTGCTTATGGAAACATGATACTACAACCACTGCCATGCAACACCTGACTTATAGTGCACATACACAAACACACCGCTGTGGCTTCTCACTTCAGCACCACGGTCAGCTCTCTACTTTTCTGGTCACTTCCATCATTCTGTTCAGTCAATGCGCTCTTACCAATAGCCTCTTCAGACCTCGCTGCTCTGGGCTGAAGTGTCACTTGACTGCTTTGAACATCTGTTGTCTAACCCCCCCCCCCCCCCGACCTGTCTCTCATTTGCTTTTGCTGCAATTTTTAATGGAATCAACACAAAGGTTGGCATACATGCAAGCCAAATTAGTGCACTGTCTCTGAAACCTTATTTGACCATTACCATCTCCTTCACAGTGCTACATAATTTGGTGCCTACATTTCCTGTGTGTTCCCCTGTGTTCTCATTATCTGCCTTTTATAGGATGCAGTTCTGCTGCTCAGCACCAAACAAATTCACTGAGCATGTAATAAATACCGGCCACTATGCTTTTGATACAAAAGAGGGACGTGTTCTATGGCTTTGGCACGCGGGGATCAGATCTCTACATTTTTCTACATTTTTAATTATTACATATAAACATCTGTGAGACTATTAGCAGGTGAGATTAAATGGACACACAAAAGAGTAATTTTCAGAGTGCCATGATAACAGAGTGACAGCGTAGAATTCTTATATCAGTGCAAACAGCCTTTATATTTCTCATGATATCTTCTGTATAATAATGTGTCAACTTGGGTTTTTTGGTGATTCTATGGAGGCGCAAGGATATTACTGGTTGTGGCATGTGTGTTCATGCTGTATGATGGTTTCTGTTTTTTTTTTTTGTTTTTTTTTAGAGATTTCTCCCCCCCAAAGAAATACCAAGGTCTGTGCAAAGGAGCGGATGGGTTTAAAATACTGTTTCACAGATTTTTGATCCTCATGCACCTGGGGTTGTGTGTTCCCCAGCAAGAAGGTGCTGATCACTGGAGTTTACAGTAAATAAGATCTTCTTATCACCAGGACAATGCTGCTGACAATGGAAAGTATCTCTGTGGTTATTGAAAATCTGATTTTAAGGGGTGGGCCTATGAGCATGATTTGTGACATCACAACTAGTTTGGAAGACAATTGTAGTCCAGTATGCAACTTTACAGTGAAGTAGGAGACCTCCTGTGTCCAGCAGTTAAACTCTTGAAATGAGATATATTTGCAAATTCATAGATTCTGGCATTTTTAATGAGGGAGAAGGAGAAGATGTCATTTTAAGGATTTTAATGTGGCAGTTATACTTTTTTTTTTTTTTTTTTTTTGCAGAAAGACGACATTAGACACACATTCTTGTTCCAGTATCTTTATATGTCTTAATACATGTCTGGAGGGGGATCTTTAAACTGAGAATATTGAGCCCTAAATATGCATGGCAGGTAGTTACTCGTATCTGCTTGGGAGTTTATTAGTGAGTGCCTGAGACATCCTGCACCAAAAAGAGAACGCAGCAGAGTAAATTCGGAGTGTTTCCTACTGTATCACTTATGCTCTACTTGACACTTTGTTCCTTGTCCAGGAACTGCACTCAAGAAATCTCCACATCCTTTTCTCTTCATCATTGCAACACTGCCCACCGCTCGCGACACCTCGTTACTGGCATCAGCTCATCTGCCCTCTTGGAGCACCTACTCCCACATATCATATGAGATGAAAAGATCACTGGAGGAGCAGAACGCCTGTGTGTGTTGCACAAAAATCAGATAAATCACCGGAATCTTAACACAGGTATTTATTTTCTAATGCGCTCTGAGGTATTTCAGTGTTCAGGAAGTGATCCTTGATGATGGATGATTATTATTTACTCTACCAAGGCTGACATTTATCTTATGTGGCTTCATCTCAAGTGTTCACGCCCATTATTCACTTGATGCGCATTCATTTAAATTGTGACAGTGAGAATTGAGTGCGTTATTGTTATGGGTTACATGCAAAGAGTGCGTGGCTTTGAGGTTGAGCGGCACCCATTATGAACGGCCAGGGGGACAGCCATTAACAAAACAACCAGTGGGTTTCTTGATGTAAGAAGACAGAGGTCTTATAAAATATACATTCAAAAGGCCTGCTATATCTGTAGGGGGATATGCATTATATACTATACATGGCAAAAAAAAGCCTTCAAACGTACTCCATGCGCCACAATCCAAATACACATCTATAATAAATCTGTGAGCTATAAAGTCAGATTCTGCATTGTTAAACTCTGCAGGAAATAGATAGTGAATGTTTTCCAGACTGTTTTGTTTTTACAAGCAGAATTACGCACAATAAAACCCATTTGTACAGATGCACCATGGGCAAACAATTATTGATACTGGTTTGGATTGAGGCCTCAAATACTCATTCTTGCATGAATGTTGTTTTTTTGAACATTCTGTAATGATTTTGTTCAGCCATCCCTTTGTGCAATGCCGCTGTGCCTCCATCCAGACTTGGTATTTACTATCAAAGTTTGGTGAATATTGCTGAGCAAAAATGGCTCTGTCAATAGCACGGGCATGTCTTTCATCTGCGAGCGCATGCGGGGATGTGTCTATGCACTCTCTGAAACCCTCGCTGACAGCTGTGATTAATTGACAAGTTGTCTGACAACTCAAATGCCAACGACTGTCATTACATTCAGCATTCACCTACAAGCTGGGAGATGTCTTTCCTCTTCCGTCAGTGGACAGAAATACACTAAACAGAGTGGTTTTGACTGGCTATTTTAGACATCGTATTATTTCTCATTCCTCTTCACAGGAGTTCAAATCCAATTAAATTTGCTGCAACAAATGAACATTTCACAAAGGTATTATGTCTCTAAGGAATTCAATGGAAAAAGGGAGCCTTTTGAGATACAAGCTCCCGGCTTTTTTGAAACAGATTCAAAGCTAAAATCTGAGTAGTTTTTTTAAAATTGTAATTTCTAATATAGCTATGATAGATGCTGTATCAGGCTCATGTCTGTACAGTAAATATGCAGCTAGAACCAGCAGGCCTAGCTTTTCACAGGGGGTTACAGGCTGGACGAGCCAATAATTAGTCCACTAAATAACCCCTGTAGGGCCAGTTGTTGTGGAGTACATGTGTTAACTTTGATCTTGAAGATTTGGTGGTGCAGTAGGTAGATTTTTCAACCTTTGGACAGAGCCTGGCTAGCCGTTTTTCCCTGGTTCCTGTCTTTATGCTAATGTTTTAGGTGGCCTTTTTAACATCTGGCCAGGGACTACAGATGAAAATGACCTTTTTAGGCTAATTCTGGCTCATGTACAGTTCTTTTTCCTGTATTTTAAATGAGCATGGTCCCTGTCAAATAAATGAAAAATGATATGTAGCAGGTATATAATATCTGTCTGCACAATGGAATGTTGCAAAATTTGCATTTAATGCTAATAATGGTGCATGTACTATACTGTGGTTGGAGACGCTCTCCATATTTGCGGTTTGAATTTGTCAGGTCACATGTCACAGGTTAATGTCAATGCTGTCCACTCCAGTAAATAATATGTTTACATTGATGTTACCTGGTTACAGTAAGAACAGCAAGGTGAAACAACTGTAGAAAAGCAACACAGGGTGTTCTGTCATCTTCGCTGTAGTTTGAAGATGCACAACATTATGGTTTACAGTTTAAACTCCAGAACTGATGGAGCAAAAATGCAAAGAAGCCAGCACTCAGAACTGCACCCGCAGAGAGGAACGCTCAGGTGTGAACGCATCATCACCCGATCCGACCTGAGTTACCCGATCTGACTCCATAAAGATAAAATAAAACAACCAGACAAACACAAATAAAATCCAAGTCGTTCATGTTTGAAAAAGGCATAAGATGAGCTGCGGAGGCAAAACAATGCCTGTCAAAAATAAAATGAGAATCCACATTCTTACAGAGCACACATACACATATTTTTTTTAGATTTACCAAAATAGACATGACAAGCATTTTAAGATCACTTCCTGCTTGCTTTCTAGGTGAGCATCAGTGGGGAGGTGCAGCTCAGACAGAAGTACTTTTACCCTACAGGCCAAATTCTAGATGTCTTTTTCAAAAGCTATGATTGTCCAATTGATGTTTGTTTTGTTTCAACGCTGACATAAAAAAGTCTAAATAAATATACCAATGATTATGTGGTATGAGCCTGCAATGAAAGCAGACTTATTGCTCCATGCTACATTTTCTGAATATCACTTCAAAGTCCCTCAACATGCATTCTCACACCGGCATAAAAATATAAAAGGCTTGATTCTTAAAAGCAGAAAAACACAAATTCTTGTTTTAAAAAGTATACCTCAGGTCCCTCAGTCAGTTTCTGCCATAGAAGAGGAAATGCCCGTACTGCACGGAATTCTGATTGCAGCTGCATTTTTAAAGACCCTCATCAAACTCGCTGTGACGTCAACGTTGGCCAGAGCAGAAAGCTGACATGATGGAAAGACTGAGTGAGAGCTATAGATGACAAAGGGCTGGACACAAAACAGACAGCAGAGAAGCAGATTAAAACAGGAGAGAAAGGAAGCCAGGGGCTTATTCTTTTTTAATAAGCAGATTCACATTTATTTTTTGGGAATTTCATATCGCTGCACCCGCCTGCCGTCTACCCGTCCCCATTTTCCTGTGTAATGTTTTGTTTTTTTATTTGTCTGCTGACATGTTTGGTAATTGCACGAATGGATTGCTTTGATGGAGCCACACTGAAGATAACTGCCGTGCACGAGATGCCAAAGGGACGGTTTTGTTGGTTAAGCACTTTTGACTGATATCAACTTGTGCTATGACAGTGCACTGCTGTCCCATTAGTCGAGGGCAGGTTGGCACAACATCCAACTACGGAGATGGCGTACAAATCCATCCGTGTTCTCCAGACAGTGATAATCCCCACTGATCTCCTCTCCGCCTCTCCCCCGTCCTCACCGACCATCAGACAATAGAGAGGGAGGGAGCGAGGGACAGAAAGGGACTGATGGGGGAAATACATAGAGTAAGGAAATAGTGATGGGGAAGAAGAGAGAGGTTAGACGGGACAGCACGAGAGAGACAGAGAGAAATATGGACTAAGCAGCCCCGCACCAGCCTCCCCCGTGATGTCACAAAGGCTCACTGTGCTGCCATGATGTACATGATATGCTGGAGAGGATTAAGCAGTAATCACAGGGGTTTGGCTGTCCTCACAAGGGAGAGTCTAAATCCCTCCTCTCCCACCAGCAGTTGAGCCCTCTGCTGGCTTGTCTGAGGGATGTACCTGGGCAAACAGTCAATGGGTGCTGGGGAGGATTTAAAAACACTTCTAGGAAGAATTTGGAGGCCCCTTAATCAAAAACAACATAAGTGCTTTGTCCTCAAAAGAGCAAACGCATACAGTACATATAAAAGAAAAGCAAGAGCCAAAGAGAACTTGAAAGATGGTTGTATTTTTTAACAAGCTGTGTCATATTGAGTCCTTCAGGCCAGGTTTTAAAACAAATTCAAAGTGTAACCCTTGTATTTCTACTTATTTCCAAGAGTGAACACACTTCAATTTAACCCGACATCATTTGAGCACACAAATCTTAAAAGTAGGGAGTTGCTCGACAAAAAGAATTAAAATGTTTTAACCGCATTATCTAAAGTACTTATTGGAAAGTGGAGGCTCAGGTGAAGGTTAAAAAGGCCATTGTTTAAAACCAGTCTGATCGCTTTTATTGCGTGCCACAATGGACCGCATTGTACAGCTGTGTCGAGTGGTACCACGTCCTCGTACCTCTTCAATTACTGAATATCTGTGAATAGAAATGATGGCTAAGACTAGGAAGGAAAAAAAAAAGGTGGGAAAAAATGTGAAAACGTGGCATCAGTATGTGCTTCATCTAGAAAGATGGCTCCTCATTTATTTTCATGCGAATATTCAAACTGATGAAGATTTTGCAGAAACGCTTGAGCTGTATTTGCATTTGTTGTTGCTGCTTACATGGAATCTATATGCAACAGAATTTTTAAAGGTTTTGCATGATCAACTGTAAAATAGTTCAAGTATACATGGATTTGGTATTTAGAAATATGACTTATTTAAATGTTTTTCCTCACAAATCTCCAGAAATGTATGTATAGTTGCAGGTCTCCACATGGGAAAACCATTTAGAATGGAGATTCTAAATTACATGATTTATGCCAAATGCCAGTGAGTGCCAATGCAGAAAGTAGTGTGTTGTTTATGTAGGAATTTGTGTGGTTAAGCATATTAAGCAAAGGCTGAGTTAAGCGTGTAGAGGTCCTGGGTGGTTTATAACGTGGCTTAAATGTGGGATACAGAGGTCCACATCCCCCCTAACATCAAAAATTAAAGTTGGCTCGTGTAATAAGTTCTGATCAAACTTCTCTAAAACAACAGCAATGTTTCCCAAACATTGACCAAGCAGTGACCCAGGTTACCTCTACTATACTGCACTGCAGCTGCCATGTGCAGATATTATAGGAATAATGAATTAAAAAACATTGTCATTGGACTTAATCCAGGGTTCTGCAGAACTGTCCAAAATTTATGTTCCTCTTGGCAAGTGGTCTGCAGCTGCAGCAATGCCCATCATGGTTGGCTGGTCATTATTACTACTGCCAACTGCATTTCTTTGTTTTTGTCTTTGAGCAGCATGAAATATCACCAATAACGGCTTGAAATTAACACCCTCTCCCCCGCCAATTGTAGGCACAATTTGTCTCATGTGAGTAACTATGTCAGTTCTGTTTGGCACTGAGTGAGCGGAGCTTTCTTCACTATAGTTCTTGAATGAATGCCAAGCGTTTCCAGTACAGGGGGTTTTATTAGTGTGACCTGTCCTCACCGGTTTCTTCCTCCTTTGTCTCCTCACGAAACAACCGCATCCACTGTTTTTTAGTCACAATGGAACTGTTATGGTCTCCCATGCTTGCTAGTTATGGCGTATGATACAGTGTGGGATATTGCGACTCAGACAGCACAATCTGTTCATTTTTGTGTGACATCTAGTTGAGGCACATAGCGGCAACAGCGAGTGCTGCAAAAGATCGAAAGAGGAGATTGCAAGTATGGCTACATTTTGATAAAAAAATACATTTTGTTTCTCACTATGCTACATTGGTTATATCAGCTGTAAGGAAGCTCCCATATATTTGAGAACTACTGAACAATGATCTCGCACCTCATCACGTCATTACCTCACAGTTTACACTTAACAAGCTTTTATAACATGGTTTAAAAAGCGTAGTACGAACTGTAAAAGTCATTTATGTTAATGATAAGTCCTAAACATATTGTCCTATGCAATATATTGGAAGTACACTATTAATTTAGTGGGGTTTTTTTTGCTTTGATGCAGCAGATAGACCTAATTCCTTTCTTGAAATTTGCTTGACATTTGGCTGGAGTTTTATGAGAGTCACCCATCCTAAGCCGCACAACACTGAGTAAGTTGTCCGGGGTAGGACAGCTGGCGGACCCCACCCCAGCCACACTGGCTTAATCTCTGATCCCTGCTAGCTAACATGCCCTCCTCACCTCCCATCCCCCCATCCCTCAATTTTCAATCCTGTCTGTCTCCCTCTCCCAAACTCTCTCTCTCTCTCTCTCTCTCTCTCACTCTCTCTTTCTATTCTGGCTGTTCGGTGTGAGCCGCAGTATGTCAACGTTATTCTTCTCCTGGAAGTCCAAGGAGCTCTAACAACTCTTTTCTTTTCCCACACAGGCAAAGCAACCCCTATCCCTTGCAGTATACGTATCCGACTTCCCTATTTAATTTTAAATGTATTGTCCGTATACTTAATATGCAGTCAGGGAGGTTTAAAATAGACATTGATGCATGTGTAAAGGCTAACGATACGACTGAAAATGAACCGTACTCCTTGTGTGCACTACTGAAGCAGAAGTGGTAAGTACCAAAGGAGATGAGTTGTTCCCAGATGCAAAGTTATATGGATCTTCTCCCTCTGTTAGCCTCTGAATATTTTTATTTTTGTTTCAATTTCTGTCGAACAACACTGGTATTGCCTTTCAAAACAGCGCTGTTAACTTTTACTTGCCTTCTATTAGTCTGTGTGATAGGAACTGCCCTCAAGCCAGTGCCAGCAGATGTCAAAATAAGTTTACATTTAGTGTTTATCACAGTACTAACATGGCTATTCTATGATGCACACGCCTGACTAGATTTTGGCTTGTCAATCCTGTATTAAGTCTGCCTTAACATGTCAGGAAGTACGTGCTTTATTCATCAATTCCACTCTTCTGTTAAAATTATTCTGATCCCAAATGTATTTTTAATACATCCCTCTTTTCCCGACATCATTACTTCAAGACCTTGTGAGAGTCTGTCCCCTCACAGTGACATCAGGCAGGTGACTTAGGTCCTTAGTTCATGCACCCTTCAATCACATTCAGCATCAGACACTAGAGAGTGGATTCTGACAACTTGCAAGATTGATGCTTTTCGCTGCTTGCACCGTGCCATTTCCAAAATCACACAACAATAACAAGACAAAGTAAAGTCTGAGTGGCTGTGAGAGGTACTGTATTATGAAGGAAAAGTTTGCTTCTACCATTACTGTTTTCTTATGTCTCCCTTGACAGGGTCTTTGCAGAGGTGCAGGATAGAACCAGACCAAAAAATCAGTGCCTCAAAACAACATTTGAGAGCGGAGCAGCCCAAAAGTAAACAGCAGATCTGATAATAGAAGTGCAACACAGACAGGCATCTGCTGTACTGTAGATCACAAGCTCAAAACATCATTCTTTTTAATATTTGAATACATTTGTCTTCTTTGGCTCTGAGAGAGTGTTGCATCTCTCTTTATCGCATTAATAAAGGCGCAGAACAGGAAAGAACCTAAGGATTAAGGTAAGAGCTGAAGGAAGAAGACTCAACTTTTATCTCCAATCTATCATTATGGGAGAAATAAGTACGCTGTTGAAGTAGAGGGGTGAGCTGTCTGTCCGTTTGGGTCAGTTCTCAGAGGAAATAATGAGTAAAACTAGTGAAAGAATAGAGGATTAATGTGCCACGCTAAGACATGGCTACACGGAAATACATCAGACTCTGCAACAGAGTGCAGGCTGGCAGAAAGAATGAGACCGGCGAGGGAAAAGCGATGTGGTCTTGTCTTTTTTTGACAACAACAGATGTTGTAATCCTGGCTGTATTACAGTGAAGGCACATATCTGTAATCGGGACACTGAAACGCTGGCCAGGGGTTTAAGGCAACACTACTTTCACAAGCCATTGCTCTCATTGTTACCCCTCTCCAGTCAGTGCATGCAGATGCTCCGTGGAATGTCGTGCACTCTGTAATCGCAGGATTACAACTGCTGTAAACAGGCGCCATCATGGTTTCAATCATGCCTCCCACTCCATTCTCACAACTTTACAACAGATACATTCCGGTGTTTTTTTTTTTTTTTTTAACCTATAGATCTAATGACAGCAGGATGTCACATACACGTTTGCACTTCTGCTCTGCAAATCTGATCTGATGCACATTTGTATATTATTCTCCACAACTGCTCTTTTCAGTGGTGCAAATTTCAAACAGCAGTACATCATATTTATGACATCTGCCCTATTTTCTTCTGTCCTATTTTTCTGCTGCAGTGACTAAATTTCCCTGCTGGAATCACTCAAGTTCATCCCAATTTTAATCTAGCAAAACTTCCCACATTTTGTCTGACGGTCGAGTTAAATAAGGAGCAGGAGAGATGAAATGGGAAAAGAGAGCTACACCAAAAAGACAGCATGACACAGAGAGAGCAGGAGAAACACAAAACATTATTTTTGGCAGCCTCTCCCAGCATCCCCGTCAGTCACTCTCATTACCATCCAATTGTGAGAGGAGGGCTACTCCATCCGGCATAGTGGAACACAACCTGGCAGCTGCAGCGCGGCAGGACGAGCCAGGACTCCTCCACCGAGCCAGGCCTGGCACCTTTCCGTTCTCCCACCTATGCAACTGTATCGCCTAAAAATGTCATTTCACGGTGATCTGTGTTCACAATTTTCATTATCGGCGACTTAATTTGCGTCAAATGACAGCTGCCCCTTTTTCCAGTTCCAGTTCAACTCTATTATGTTATCAATGTCTGCAACTTAAAACTAATTTAAAATGCTTTTCACACTCTCAAATTCAGTTTATTGTTGTTTAGCTGCGGGAAAACATTTAGCTAAAGCAATACCTTGCTTTTCTGACCATTTTTGACCTATACTGAGCATGTGTGGGTTTTGCCATAAGACTTACTTTCAAATTCATCACCTCATAATTACGAGGCTGCTTTTCTCCAAGGAGATTATACAATGTACAAAAGGAAATAAATTCCTTTATCAGGCTGCATGTGATCACTTAAAAGGCGATCAGGATTACCGCCGTGGCTCTAGCTGAAGCAAGTCAAGTAAATAAAAAGCTTGAGACAGAAATGAGTCACAAAAAGCAATGTGGCCATAGCACAGTGTGAGTCAAAAGCTTACTTTCCCGCTGTTATTTGGAGCATCATTACACATCTTCTCTTATCCGTGTGCTCTGAGCCTAAGAGATACTGTACCGCTTTGGCTTTTCATCGTCCCGGCATTACTGATACCCAACACGACATCAGCTGTCTGCGCTTGTTATATCTTCGCTGGTAATAGCAGTGAGAGGCAGAGGCAAACATGAATAGCCTAGATGACATGTAGGGAGACCCGTGAATGTGTGCTTTGCATGGGAGTGCGAAGTGCGGCGAATAACCAGAAACCATACGAGCTCAATTGCCAATGATTACACCTGCTGTCAAGAGAATCGTTCAGGGCATTACAAAGATGATGAAAAAACATTCAACCTCCACATCTACACACTGTTCCGTTACATTGGCTTACATCAAATAAGCTGCAACCTCACATGCCATTTGATCTGAAAATGAGGATGTGATAAGACATTCACGAGCAACCTTTTATTCACCTTTTTTTCTTAAATTCTCGAAATTAAGGAAAAAAATCTAGCCTTATACCTCATGTTTTCTGTGACGCACATGCACCAGATTTGAAATTCTGACGGCGTTTGAACCGTTTTGGAAGCCGCGCAAGTGCTGTACGCGCCAGTGCAGCTGATGAAACCGCAATCTTCACGACTGTCACTTCATCCCGTCTCAAGACGGTGAGAAGAGAGCACGGCCCCTCCTGCCTTTGCTGTGATGTCAATACAGCATGTTTCTCAGGGATTATTTTAATAGGCTTTTGAAGTCTCACCAAGATGCATAATAGAATAAAAAAATCATATCAACCAGTTTTTATCAAAGGTCTCCAATTGATGAAAGAGCACATCTCTATACTGAAGAACGCACAAGGCAAGTAGTGCAATGAATTAATTTGAGGATTGCTGAAATATTCATAGTTTTTAACTACTAATATATATTTTCAGTAAAGTTATATCTCTCTTCTGTGTCTGTGTAATTTGGTCCACATCTTCAAAAAGAAAACACTTGTTTTTTTTTTTGCCTCCACAACCCAAAGCGATCCCAGTCTTTGAGCTGTTCATGTATTCCTCACACTAACAGGATTACTGCCCTACAACAGAACTACAGATATCAAGGCAAAGAAATGGCATCCAAGGATCTCCTGACTGGGTCTGAACTGATTAAAGCCAAAGAAGTAGCCTGTTAATGAAGCAGCATTCTGCTCCAGAGGCTTGTAACCTGATAAATAAAGAAATCGTTGTGTGTGCCAGTTTCATTTCAGAGGAAGGTCATTGTGTGGGTGTACACGACTCTTTATTTGCTTTGCATGCACTGCACATGTTCCTCATCTCTTCACTGAATTACTTCTGTGTATCTGCTCTGTGTATTTGCAAGTTATTAATCTGGGAGGATAAATATTGTATTGAAATTTGTATGTACTATATGTATATTTCCATATATATAACATGTCAAAGTTAACAATCTGAATCTCTGTGTTTGAAAACAAATAGCAAAGGGGTTCAAAATCGCAATCTATGCTGACGCCAGAAATAAAACAGACCCTCACTAGAACACTTACTGATAAGTTTCCAAGAAATCACAGCATTAAATCAGCTCTAACTACTGCATTGGTGCCTAAAAGCAAAACACAGAGTGAAATTTGGTGCTTAAACACACTTTTTTAGATCTGGGCTGCACGACTAAGCAAATATTTGCAATTCATAGAGACTACTTTCCCTGAAATCAATCACGTAGATATTTTCTTTTCTCAAGCACAGTCTTGTTTTTGCACAATCTACAATCGAGATTATCTTAAATGCATAAAGGTGAATTTGCAAATGCCGGAATTGAATGAACTGAAATGCAATCATTGTCAGCAAATCCACCCTTATCTCCATTTCCGAAATGGTTTTCTAAAACATCATTCATTGTTGTGCTCTCTTCCAGGCATGATTGGAAACCAAAGACTTAAAAAAGAAAAGGCTCAACACGTTTTGGAGTGCAGTATCAGGATACAAAGATGCAGAGAGGTTTATTTCACAATCCATTTCACAAGTACGAACTCTCTAGGCTACATAGTTGTTTGCAATTGCTGGGCGTACAAAGTGCCAAAACATCCTATCACTCATCCTAAAACTGAGGATGACCTTGTTTTAAAAAAAAAAATCAATTTGCACTTGCTATAGGGTAATGTTCAAAGCTGCTAATCATCATTCTGAGACACTGTGAAACTGCCAGGCCAATCCTTCTGTGATCAGCTGAATATCATCCCTTGAATCCTCCTAAGCATCTGATCACCAGTGCTCTTCCCGCCTGACATCTACAAAAGATGGAGATTTCATCCTCGACAATCGAATTAGAACAAAAGGTTAGCCATTGACATCCATTCTGCGCACTGTAAAATAGTCACTATGATGTGTTTTATGTCTAAGAGTCAGAGATGTAAGCCAATACTCGCTGTAACAAAGCATATCTAATCCTGAATTAGTTATGCCAGGTTACTGACCAGGTCATAGTGGATGCTGATGAATAAGGTAATAACCTGTCTTTAAATCAATGGCTGCTGTAATTAAAGTGGACCGATTTAATCACACGAAGGAGAGAGCAGCCAAGCATGCACAGTCATTATTCAGCTAGTTAAACTGTATAGCAGCACATATTTTACATCAGCTTTCTCTGTCTAAGAAGGTATTCAGCTTCAGTCACATGGCCTTGAAATTTGATGAGTTTTTATGTTCAAAAGTGAACAAATACAACGTGATAATGTCTTTACTATATGTATTGCAAATATGGTTAAAATATCCTACTATTAAAGACCTCAGTCCATTCAGTTTCATGGTTCTCCAGCTGGATTCAACTGGATTTACTTATCCGTTCTGGATGCCAAGTGTGTTAGCAGTGTGGTAGAGCCTATGAGACAGGTAAAGAGATTTTGTAATGGTAATACTGTGCGTGCTCTGCACCTAAACAAGCAGTGGCAAGGCCCTCTCCAGCCCTATATTATCTTGTGTGGTGCATAATAATTGTGCATTTACATCGACCCTTTTGACAGCCTTCAAAATTGCATAAAGGCTGAGAAACACATCCCACATTACACACAAGTGGCAGGGACTAGACCATGACTCTCTAAAGGCCCCCATTAAGTATATATACATGCTGTAGATAATTAAGACATACAGTGGTTAAAATATGACTCAGTAAAAAAAATCCAAATCTAAATTCTTTTGTTTTTTACAGGAAATTCTGTGTTAACTCAGGTCATCACATCACACTAGCAAAATGTTACTGTGAGAGTTTTTCCTTGTTCTTCAGCGTGAGGTTGGAATCTACAATTTTCACAATGTGGGCAAAGGAAAGCTATTTGAGATTGTAATGGTAACTAAGGGCTACACACAAAGAAAAAAAAAACACTTTCAATCTGAATTTGGTCTTGATTGGCCTTTCATGGAACAGTCACAAAACTCAGGCAAATTTGCAGCATTTGAAGTTACTGGCATATATCCCCCTGGCATATATACCACTCTCATATCTGTCCATTAAAAATGAAGCTACAGCCAGCAGAGCTTAGCTTAGCTAAGCTTAGACTGTTAGCACATGACCCTATATGACATTTCACTTAGTGAGCTAGAGTTGCATGCTGTTTGCCTTTGGTCTTTGTGCTAAGCTAAACTAAGCTAGCTAAACTAAGCTAAGCTGACTGACTGCTGATGGTAGCTTCATATTTACTCACCGGACACGAGAGTGATATGATTCTTCTCATGTCCGCATGAACGCGAGTAGGTAAATTTCCCAAATTGTTGAACTATTCTCTTTGATTACTGTTTTCCTGAGACACTGTACTGTGTATTGATAAAGAAAATAATGACACCTGAGAAATACTGGACCTTAAAAGGTTTCGTGGTCAAGGCTGCAAAAGAAACTTGCACAGAAGAGAATCATGTTGCAGAAAAACATTACTGAATGAGGCTGACTGGGGTGGACAGCATGAAGGAAAAAGAGCAAATCATATGAGAGTGGCATGAGAGAGAGTTGGGACAGAGTGCAGCAGTACACTGCAGTGTTATGGTAATGGTGTGTTTACGGCTCTTGCTCCAGGCTCTTTCTAGGCTACTCTACAAAGCAGGTAATGAGTCTACTCCCTAATTTACTCACCTCAAACCATCAACCACCAACAATTTATGAGATTGTCTCAGTGTTTGCCTACAGAGTGTGGACAAAATCATGTGTTTACAGGAGAGGTTGTGCTTCGTGGGTTAAGGATTGTAGTTCTGGTGGGCGAGTGTGGGGATGTGCGGAGTGCACACACACACACATACACACTCACACACGAGAAAACATCGAGGTAAGTGTGTGAATGTGTTCTTTCTGTGTGTGTTCTTTAAACTTTAAAAAGTGCCTGCTGGATAGGTTCCGTGCAGAGAAGGAAAGATGCAGAAAGGAAATCTGAGAGTCTTCTGACATACATAAAGATGTGATGACATTTTGGTTTCCAAACAGAGTAAAGTACCTTTACCAGGAAAGAACATGTGACATATAAAGAGCAAACAGAATGCCTTTTATACAATATGTGAGACTTGGTTAATTTCTGTGACCAGGAGCTGAACTCTGTTGTAAATACTGTATTTTATAGTTTCAACCATGCATTTAAGAAGCCTTTAAATGTATTCATGATCTGTAAATACCTGTCTAGAAGACAATTGCTACTGTTAGTGATGGGGTCAACCCTTCTCATGTAAAATTAAAATATGCATAAGCAAAAAGGGGTGAACAAACATCCCCATTTATGTGGGACATCTCCACATTTTTAACATTTGTGCCACAACAAGGCGATGCAAATGTCCCGCATTTAGATATGCCTACTTATAAATATACTGTATGATGTTCTTTTCTTTTCTATGAATCATTAATTCATCGTATATTGTGCAAATCATCACCCTGTTGCCTTGTATTTTCTGGCTTCTGCACTGGCCTATCAGCAAGGACTGTTTCCATGGTTACAGGGACTCCAATATTCGTATGTGTACCCTTGTAGCATTTTCAAGGCTAGCGAAACCAAAGTGTGAACATGGAGGAGATGCTTTTTGTAAACTGCTGTTGGACATTTTGGTAATAAACTTTAGCTGTACATCCGGGGGCAGAGTGAGACTCACTTTCAGCCCGGGAGTTAAACGATGTTGAGTGGCCCACTAATGTACAGCGTGGTGGTGGGAGGGATAGAAGGCCAGCCTCTGGTGGAGGCAAAAGTTATTTCTGAAGTTCTAGTTCCATTTGATAAAGTCATACCGCTCTCATGATGTGAATTAAGATCATTCATAAAAAATACTCCTCAGGTGTTGGAATTGCATTTAGCTCGCAGGAATGAACCAACTAGGATCACCAGTCCCTGATTAAAAGCTTGTGAGAGGTGCTGGGCTCGAGATTTAAAGTAAAACGTTCTGCATCTGTGCAATATTGATTTATTAAGGCAAACTTTCAGCCATTAGACCTTCAAGCATCAACAGGAAAAAGTAAACACCACAGTATACAGACACTGGAAATCACTAAATGAGTCCTTATGCAAAATAAATCTGTGACCATACCCAGATTCTCTGTAAACTGTAGTCTCAGACAGTTCAGATTTAAATGGCAGTGAACTGTCATGACAAAGAAAAAAAAAAGACTATTCAATTATTTATTTGTGAATAATGAAAAGAAAAAACGGTATTAAAATTACTTGAAGACAAAATGGACTTCAACTAGTCTCTCAAGCCGTCCGATCTCAAAAATGTGAGGGGGCATGTGCTCCCTCAAGCAGAATGGGCAATACGGCCCTGAGTCACCGCCCCCCTGAACCTTATTACTCTGCCAACTGTACATGCACAGTAGCCATTACCTGCTAAGCCAGCAGTGTTCATCCAAGCATGTCCGCACTGGCTGTGATGTAATTAAGACCTGCTGGATGGGGTTTTCACCTGCCTCCTCAATGATACTACTGTATATGTTCATTATCACGCTACAGGGAATTTGCTCTGAGGACTCACGTGTCCCCCTCCTCGTACCACAAGTATGCATGTAATGTATGTAAACACCAACACGAACAAAAGCTGCAAACCGACAACCGCAGACCTGACTGCACCCACACAAAATAATATTCAATAATATACCCAGACATTACACAAATGTGCAAATACTACGACAAAAACCATCAACCTACACACACAGTGTGACAGCCGCAGGCCTCATATACCCAGGGACTCCAGCTGCGCTCAGAAGATTCCTCCCTCCCTCTCAATCACGCCACACTGATTTTAAGGACCTGCCGCTTGGCAGCTTTTCATTTCATGCAATTATGTCTGAAAGCACTGCTTATTTCTGCTAAGCTCGAGTCACAACTGGGTAAACATTTTGTTCCTGCTGCATGATGATGATCATATGCTGCATGAAGTCATATGCAGATTGTAGTGGCATATATAGTGCTGTACATAAATAATACATAGAGAACAGTTAACAAGGCAGGTAATGCCCATGCACAGATGCATCTACTACAGAAACCCTTTCTTACTAGAATTTAGGTTAAATTCTAGTTCATCTGGTTGAAAAAGGTGTTGTAACACGACTGTGTAATTTGTCAAAGTACAATTTAAATCACCCTGAGATGTTATATTTTGTTCCAAAATTAAATAATGTCATGTTACATGGAAATTGATTTGGACTAATAAATTAATTTTATAAGGGACATAATATGATTTTTGTGATTCTGCTATTTACTGTACGGTTATGATGTTGGATATCTATGCTAAACATGGTCAAAGTCTTAAAGGTTAATGTATGTAGAAATGCTCCCTGCAAGTCACAAGCCAGGGCTTCAGCCTGCTCTGAACACTTCATTTGCTACAGTTGTTTCTATCTGGCCGCACGCATGCCCATAAACGGTCGTCCGTTTCATAGCCTTGGTTGCTAAGGTTGTTGCTAAGGTTTTTCCATGACTTGTTTGCATTGTACGGATGTATTTGAGAAGTTGACATTCCGAGTAAAGAACGAGAAAATGTAGTGAAATCCTACTACTATAATTTGTTTCATGGTTTGTTGACGTAGCCTCCGGAGCCGGAGGAAGTCTACCGAGGTGCAGCTTTCAAGAGATGGCCGATCAGAACAGAGCGGGCACCTCGGGAGGGGGGCCTTAAAGAGACAGGAGCTAAAACAGCCTGTTTCAGACAGAGGCTGAACTGAGGGGCTGCATAAAGGACCAGATTAAGATAAAATGTTTGAACTTTAAATCATGCAAATATATTCCAGTGGAGCCCCAGAATAAAAATATAGACCTGTAAATGTGCATAATATGTCCCCTTTAACTATGACCTACAAAGACCAGAAAGTGCAAGCCTTTAAAGTCCAATGCTAATACAACATCAAAAGTTGGATGAAACACAACTTTCTACAGTTGAATGAGAATATTGTTTGGCCCTGCAGCTTCTGTCATTACCCAGAGTTTGGACCTGTTATCCTCTGATGCCAGGCCACATGGCGAAAACCTTGGGGTGATATTTGTGCTTCTGACAAACAGATCAGCTCAGTTGTGAAATCTAACTTCGTCCAATTAAGGATTATCTCCAAAATCAGACCCTGTCTGTCACTTGATGCATCAACATCCTCCAGGCTCTCTATTTCATATGAATCAGGTATTGATTGTTGTTCAAATGTTTAAAAAAAAAAAAAAAAAAGCACCACACTACACCAATCCTAGCTTCTTTACACTTGGTTCGTCTTCACACCTCTGCATGGTCTCTTCCCCCACAGCAAACTACAATCTCTGCAGCACTGCTGGGCCCCTCAGATCCTCCCACCATGGACTGCAGGCTATCCAGTCTCAGCTGAAAAAGTCTGCTGATAGGGCTTTCACCAGCAGCAGTGAGGGTAAAACAGTCTCCCTGAATACATAAGGTTGATTATCTTGTGTATTTTAATAATCATCTTTATTCCTGCTCCGACTCCCTTGCAGTTTATACTGTTTGACCTGATTGTCTCAGCTCTTAAAGTCCTTTTATACATAGAAGGAAAAAACACGTCCCAACACAAAACAGCTACAGTTCATATTTAAAAACAAACAGCAGTTGTAGATAAAAAAAATAAGTCCAAATTCTGAATTCTAGTCTCCTTCTGTTTATCCCGAACCCTTTTTTTTTCTTCCACTTTCTGCAATTCCCTCTGCTCTTCTTCTCTGTAACTTTAAAAGACAGGATGTTTGGATTTCCACGGCTCCTTCTTAACTGCTGTGATGTGTGTCCAACAGACAGAACACATCACCAGCCTGTCAACACAGACCGTCCACTCGCTCGACCCTTCTAGCTGTCTCAAAAAAAAAAAAAAAAAAACCCTACAAATCCTTTCTTTTTCCCTCCTTGTAGTTTTTGGACAGCTAGAGGTGATAGTGGAGGTGAGCTGGTATCCCTATGTAGATGCAGTACTGCAGAGTACATGCAGAAGCAGAGGCAGAGCTGCAGAGAGATGATGCCGTCAACTGGCTGAAAGTTACTAGTATTTCTGTGGAACCTCATTTGACATTTGGGTGAGTTTTACTATTTCTGGACTTGCTTGCTTCCAAACTTAACCCTGGGAAAATCTGATTTCCTGCCTCTTAAGTTAACTTATGAAGCATCATGGAGTTGAGAATTTCAGAAAAATCTACATTTTCTTCCCACTCCCGCTGTCCTTAAATGTCCTCTCTGGTGGTCAACACAAAAATCTGAATTTTTTACCCTTAATCATATTATATTTATCTTGGTTTAAGAATTTTTTCACACTAAGGAGATTACAGTTGAGGCTTTAAGGAACACTCTGATGATATTTAACATGTGATCCAAAAGAGTTGCATCTGAAATAGCTTCATCTACTTTATGTGAATTTTGCTCTGCAAAAACTTTGGTTTCTTTCTGTATATTGGCTTTACAAGAATAACTGTCTTTTTCTTTAAACTGAATACTCCAATTTGAAGATTATGTGACCCTAAAAAATGTTAAATATTTTCGAAATACTCTCACCACATAATAACTTCACCATGCTGTAATACACTGTAGCTTGGCTCAAGTTAATCAGGGATATTTGTGTCAAAAAGTTAAAGCTGCATCACTTCTGTCCCTCTCCTTACCAGCAGATAAACGTCTTAATTTTAAACTGTTTGAATTTTACTTTTACTACTAAATCATGCCTTGAGTAGAAGTCATGAGCCCAACAAAAAAAAAGCACACAATTAACCCTCTCAGTCCCAGCAGCAAAAAACTGCATATTTACACTTACTGTATCTGCTCACAAAGTGTATATTTGCATGACTATTTCTAAATCAAATTAATAAATTGCATTCAAGATTCATGATGAATTACTTACATGTATATATTTAGGTTAGAATTGCTAAGAAACTGACAGCAACTATGACCTTACAACATCTTTATAACCAATACATAACACACCTGAATAAATGATTAAGTGCAAACACAAAGTACCTTTTAGTCAAGATTTACTCAAGCAGGTGTACCCACTTGTTCTGCTGTAATACAAAATCTTATATGTAGATGTATGTATAGGTTATCTGGTATTATTTGAACCCTAAACTGAGCAAATAACAAAAATACTAAACAATGAGCGTGTCCTTGAATTGAATTGAACTGAAGTGCATCTATGTCATTAACCTTTTTAACATCACAGGGGTCAAGAGTCAACCTCTAGATTAACACAGGCAACTATTTAGTGACCTCCTGACAGCCTCTTCCCCCATTACGAACAACCAAACTTTATGCACAGATGTTTCTTGGATTGTCATTAGAACACGTAAGGAGGGCTTACAACCAAGTGTAATAGCTCATTTTGCTTGTGAGGACCATTGATATGTTGATTGACAGGACAATAGACCAATCGGTTCGTGTGCAAGCCTCACTTAAACTGCCAAACTAATGCCCGAAAGACATTTTTATATAAAGGCAAGTGCCACAAATGTCATGTATGCAAGAAAGAACTTTTTTACATTTTGTGAGTAAAAAGTTCTTGTCATTTAGTTGATTTGAAAACAATTCACATGGCATGGTCCTTGGTCACACTGGTACATTAACAGAATAAGCTCTTTGATTACAAACCAGTCAGTGAACCTTGAGAAAGGCCTCAGATGTGCTGCCCCTTCAGTGCTTCAGTGACAGATGATGCAGCCACCAACCAAGGCCAACCAGACTCAACATTCATTTAGGCTTGTCCACAGGCAAATAGAGGACATGACACTTTCTGATTACTTTATATTGACTCTTTTCTCTTAGCCGGGAGAGATGGAGTCCAAAGAGGTTGCTTTAACAAAAAGCTGCACTTCAGAGCTCAACACAACATTTAGAAGAGAAAGCGTTCGTTAGCTCATCTCTCTCTAGTGTTTTTAGCAATCTCTGTCTACATGAGATTGTCAATTTGTAGCAAAAAAACTAGCCGGCTAGATCACCACCAAGTAGTGGTGTGGCTGGCAAACACTCACATGTATGAAGTGATTGTCTTGTATGTATATACAGTAGCCTGTAACACGAGGTGCAAAATCTAAGACAGTTCGGTATTGTTTGGAACAACTACATGTTTCTTTCTTGCCATAATCAGTACTTCCTAAAGTCATTAACCTTTTTCTTCATAGCAATGTTTCCTTTCAAAATGTGATAATACACAAAAGAAATCCCAAAGCACAAGTAGTGATGTTCTGAAATATTTTTTTGTTCTTCAGATTTGCAAATTGCAACTATTTAAATAGTGAAACATAAAATAATGAGTTGCAAATAAAACAACAAAAAATGTTTAAAAACGCCGAGAAAATATTGCATAAATGTCTGTTTTCACAATTTGCAAAAGTAAATACAAATTAGGATTCATGATTAAATTGTATTTCTTCTAAATTTATTCAACATACCAAATACCTATTTACAACTGCTAAATACATCACAAACACACGCATGCACACACTAACACACACACACACACAGACACAGACACTAGGAGCTAAAACTGCTTGTTAAGGGACAGAGGCTGAACTGAGGGGCTGCATAAAGGGCCGGTTTTTTGAACTGTGAGTCATGTAAAGCTACTCTAGTGGAGTCCAAGAATAAAAATATAGAGCTGGAAATAAGCATAATAGGTCCCCTTTAAGTTACGTGGTAAAAGTCTCACACCCTGAGTCCTGGGGATTTATTCTAAGTGGCAGCAGTTTGTACTCCCTGTATCGTGTGAAATATTTTATTCTCAGGTTTCACAGCAAGCTGGTGCTCACAGCTGGCAGCTACTCTCAACCACACATAGGCCATAATAAAACATTAAAACTCCACTAGTCTTAATACACTCTCGCAGGCATGAACAGGTCTGTGACTGTGAGCTCTGAATACCTAAGGGCCCACAGGGGCCTCTAGATGCCTTCTCCTCACACTACCTTTGATTACTGCACATCTAACCTTCTGACCTGCCAAAACTTTGATCAAGCCGGCCTCTAAGATGCTGGTTTGCACCCGCTTCTGCTGCCTATACACATTCCTTCCATCACACTCTCTGACACTAAATTATAGATCATGTTGTGCATGTGCATGTGTGCGCGCGTGTGCCTGTTGAAGAGGGGGGTTAGGAGTTCTTTGGTAGTGGTTATAGCTGTTAAGGGACATATTCAAAATGCTCAAAGAGCATTTTCTCTGCTCTGCATAATAATTAGCCTCAACCTCAGAGGCTACTGGAGTTCATGTGCACGCCGACTGGAGATTTTCTATTGAAAGTGTTGATCAGCGCACGCCTGCACATACAGTAAGCTTTATGGATCAAAGGGGTCAGGGTTCAAAGACCTCAAGAGGATCCAGCATAAAAATCACTGCAGGAATCCACCACTGTTCTAGTGTTTGATATGTTTATTATCTTATCAGATGCATGGATTATGTCACAATGCCCTCTGAGTCATGCACTGTAGCCAATGTGTGGGTAGTTAAACTGAAAAATAAAAATAAAAAGATTTCTATATGAAGCAGCAGAGATTTTTACAGTGGTCCATCCAAGAGGTCAGTTTCACTCAAGTGTGGCAATAAAACAGTTTGAAAATGTATGTAATGTACTGTTTGCAGGTAATAATAGCTACCACGAAAACCCAAACTAAAGCATGTATATCTGTTTAGCCCACCCATATTTCTCCACAATGTTTCAGCAGATAAACATACTGTTAAAACCAATAACTTACACCAATTCAACCTCTTAATAAACCATACAGATGTCGTAGTTCCTCTAAAGCGATGTCCTGTACAGTGTAACAAAGTTCAGTTCTTTGGTATGTTCCCTCAGTCAGTGTTTAGGTCAGGTTCAGTCAGTTTTGGAGCCATTCTTAGTTCTGAGCATTGACTGTATATAAATAGACGTCATGACAGCTCCCCAAAAGTGAAGTCAAAACATCTGGATCGGCCCCCTGGTGGCTGGCTGCAGTATAGGTCATAAACCCCGCCCCCTCAATGTCAGCGGATGGGGCATGAGCCAAATTAAAAATCAAAGTACACGTCAAATACATTTTTCCCAAAGATGGTTTCTGTCATTTTATGTAGTTCTTATCACGCTAATGTTTGTTCAAGTGCTCATTTTTGTGATAAGTTTGATTTTAATTAGTTATTTGACGATATAAAAAGAGGGTTTGACGTCGTGATTGGCAGCTGTGAAAGATGCTCTCAAACCTCTGTCAGGCAGCAGGTTGGCTGAAGAGGCGTGTCCCACGGGCCGTCATCCAGCTGCCTGACTCTACTGTGCAGACTCAAGCTCCAAATGACATCATACAAGCAAGATGACAGCTCCCAGAAAGGAGATATTTTGGCTTCACTTTTGCATAGCAGTAGGAAGTGGAGACGCGTCGTCCATATTTATATACAGTCAGTGGTTCTGAGGTCAGTTTAGAGTTCTGGGTGCACCCGGTAATAAAAGCAAAGGCATTGCGGGGCTTGTAACATAGGTCAAGTCTCCATTATCTATGGCCATATTAAATCAACACATCATTAAACTCTCAATATACCACTATAACATAATAGCACTTAAATGAGTTCAATAGTTTTAACTGTACAGTATTTTATTTTATGAACCATGTTTCTCCTCTTTTTTAACATCAATGATGAATTATAATTACACATTTTAACCATTTTAACATTTTAGAAATAACATTTCACATGAATTTATTGTATTTGTAACCACAGGCTGAGGTACAGTACACAGTATTCATTTCTTACACACCTCATGTTTTATAACAGAAGTAACATTTAAGTGCTTTCACTTCTATAATATATCCTTATGCACACATACAATTATCACACTAGCAGTATGAAACTAGAACTGCTATGCTGCTATGCACATTAACACCATTATGACAGTGCAAAAGTACTCAATTAGCAAAGTGAAATAAATGAGCAACATTTTACATCTCAGGTTTTTAATTCAGCATAAACACCACAGAAATGTCCCTTTAACTTAAAGTCAACACTGTAATCTCACAGCAGTAAAATGCAATAAGAGGTGTAGCTGACACATTTCTGCATAGAAGCTACACACTCTCCCTGCAGTACCACATGTCTCATGCCGACTACAGGACTTAGCTAGGCTATATTAACCAAAAACTCACCAAGACGTTACGAAAGCATAGTTAACCCACAGTACACAGGTCCCTGGATGGCTCACTCGGTCACTCCACTTGTCTGCTATCCTCAAGACTCAGTTTTATATACACATTTATTAACTTTTTCCACATTTTCCACAGACTTTCTCACTCACTCCACACTGTTCTCCGCATCTGCTCTCATCAACTTTTTCCTCGACGTGTAGTGTGGGGAGGGGCGGGACTATATTTTGTATTTCCTCCAACAGGAACTTTCGCTGCGTTAACCAATGATAAACTAATGTAAACAAAATCAATCTGACAGGCAGATGAGTTAAAATACAGGATAAAAGCACTATATAAAATATATCCATTTAGCCATTCAAGGGGGCCTCCTGTCTGTGAAAAAAAATGCAAAACAAACAAAACACCACCCCACAGGGGCCCCCTGGTGAGCCCATCACAGTCGCTTATAATGCAAATAGGCAAAAGCGACCCTGCTTTGTTCTCACATTAGGAGGTTACCTAAAAAAGATGATTTGTTTAGCAAAATATTTGTTCAGTATTTCATTTTCTCCAACTGTCTTTCAAGTGCTGCACATACATTATGCAATATCCATGTTTGGCAACACTAACAGCTCACTGCTTTGTTCCAATATTGCTCTGCATGCAGCTTACATTACAGGACATTCATATCATTGTATAATACCCTTGTTTTTCAATGCGACAACTCTCGTATTCTCTCAACAAATGCACATTTTGTTAGATTTTATCTTATGAATAGTGACTCTAAGTTGCAAGTAAATCAGACAAATGAAATGGAAATACAACTGGAATTTATTATAAAGGGGTTCCCATAAGAGGGTCTTTATATTGTTAGTCACTGTAGCTTTATTATTTGGAACAGTAACAAGAATATAGACTGCAAACACAATATGAGAGGTTGTACAGGTCAGAAACACATGTAGACACGTGTGTTAGAGTATATTTTCTGATGGTTATTGCAAATAATGGTGTTGTAATAGATAATATGTGTTGAGTATACAAGACAAATAAGTAAGAAACACTCATTGGTACCCAGCATTTGTTCTACTTGTTCTACTGAATTTCATTATTTATATGTTATTGTGTATATGGCACTTTATAAGTTTTTCTATCTCTTGCCCATGAAGAAGGGGTGAAAGTTTAGTGATTTGATGGCTGAACTATACTAAAAAAAATGGAAAATATACAAATCCAGGCATATTTTCTTGGACTTCTGTAATGAGTACAAGGAACACACTGTGCTTTTGCAATGATCATTGCACCATAATATACTGAAGAAAGATGGAAGCATATGCAAGCCTTTATTCTTGATTTAACTGTGACAAAAGCAGAGGGAGATGTGCTACCCTTTCTGTGTTGAAAAAGACCTAATGAATAATTAATTCTGGATCATGCAGATGAGGGGCTGACTGCTTGATGACTGCTAGCAAAGTGAACAGATTATTCTCTGAGTCACCCACCGTGAATTCAACAGTCTAAGCCCCATCTCTTATTCAAGGTCACCGTGAGCTCAACATCTAAAATTCCTTAGATGTCTTCAAAGTATTGACCCTGACCCCTCTATAGTGCAATCAGAATGCTTTCCAAAACAGGTCCAATGAAAGTTTTTTTGTATTATGCCAAATAAAGAGAAAAAGAGAGATAAATTGTATGACCTTGCAAATTTAATAAAATGAAATTGAAATTAAAATGAAATTAATGAAATTATGCTTTGTTAACATCATTAACATCTATTATAGGAACATTTTCTGTTGCAGAATTGTAAACTCTCTTAGTTTTTTGATGCTAAATCAACGTGAATCCTTCAGATTTGACACCTAGTTTGACTAAAATCTGATCTGAATTTGTCAGATCTAGGTTTTAGAGAAAATGTCCCAAAATCTGTGAATAAATGTGGACATGTAAACTTTTGCAACTTTATCTGTACATAAAATTCATGTAGAAGACATGTTATATATATATAGTTTATATCTACTAATACTGTTGATATACATTTAATTAACTCTACACAAAAACTCTAATTTTATTACTGTCTGCGAGCTCATATGAACACTGCATTTTGTCTTTTATCCTGTCTTTATTAGTGCTCTGCCTAGCACAGTAATCTGCTATCATTTTCAATCATTACTGTAACAGTGTTGTGGGCGCATGGCAGCCATTTTGAGTGAAGGTCGGGCATCTGTTGCACAGAGATTAAGGAAGATCAGAAGATCACAAATGCTTTCAATCTAGGTTTCACGAGGGAATGAAATCCCTCCCTCACTGGAACTTTTAGCTCAATCACACATGAAGGCCCCGTATGTACGTACATCCCGTCCCATCCCCTCTTGTCTCCTTCTATCTACCTCTCTCCTCCCTGGAGCTCATTTGTTTTAGAGAGTGTAGAGCACTTAACGGTCTCTCCAAAAAGCCTCTCCAAATGGGAAAATGTGAATACAGCTCGTGTCCCCACTCATGAGTGCTTACCTGTGAATTTTTACTTTTTTCTCAGAAACTACAAATGTGCCAGAAGTGTTGGTTTGTGAAAAACCCAACAGACCACATAATTTATACTTTTTTTTTTTGTCTTTACCACTATTTCCTGTGGTGCATATTGTACTTCAGAAGGAAATACAAGCCATTTCATCAAAAGCTGGACACCAGAACAAAAAACACTCATTGGTACCCAGCATTTGTTCTACTTGTTCTTCGTGGAAATAAAATGTAACTGTTGGCTTCTTCTAAAACACACAACAGCACAGTGGCGAAGGCCATCGCTTGGCACAATGCCATAATGTTAATCAAGAATTCTGGCTGCTTTATATGAATATATTCAGGCAAAAAGTCTACCAGTCTGACAGCTACAAAATAAGGAAAGTATTTATAATTAATGTACAAATTCTACATCAATTCTCTTGATTTCCACCCTGAAGAGGAAGGTCAGCTACAAAGCAGCAACCATAAAGCTGGCAGGGATCAGTGTCTCAAGGATGCTTAAGCAGGGTGAATGCTTACCAACACAGAAGCTTAAACCCGGATCCTCCAGTTGAGGGACGGTGTCCCTTTCACAGTGGCATCCTGCCACCTCTTAGCACCATGCATCAGGGCTGGCTACAGTGGCTTTAGGCTCACAGATCATTCTGCTGGTGTATTTGAATAGGGAAGCTGTACACTGGTTATTTGCAGTAGAGTTAGGGTGAAGTTGCCTTGTGCAAAGTGAAAAAAGTTTGTAACTTGAGAGGTCTGTGCAGCTGTGTTGAAGCTATTATATTTTGCTATAGTCCAAAAATCATTTAATGTGTTTACTAATCCAAATACAAATGAGAATCAGAACTTTAAAAACGAATTTTGATAAGAAATTATTACTTCAGCTGTAAACTGTCCATTACCTTCTGACTTCTGCACAATCAAACCTGCTATAGGTTGCAGCAGTTCCACAAATAGTAGTGAGGTAGTGTAAGGTGAGCCGGATAGTAAGTTGAACTACCTGCACTTTCAATGAAATTAAAACCATGAATATAACACCACTTATAGATCTGATTAATCAAATGACTGAGCCAGTGTGAAAGCGCCTTTGTATTGAACATTTACCTCAATATACAGTATATACAGTCTTCACTTTATTCTCTTATTAATAGAATTGTATAGTGGCGGTAAAAACTGCCTATTTCCTAATTTAGCTTAACTTTTTAGGTATCTGTTTGCCCCTAGTTTTGATTTGGCATGAAATGTGGGGAATGACTTGGAGTGCAGACTTTACCAGTGCATACATACATACATATTTAACAGTAACAATTACAAAAATAACAAGATTTTTTTGTAACTTGTAAACCTGTGGGAACACCCAAACAACAAACAAACAAAGAAACAAACAAAAAAACCTTTGTGTCTTTCTTTTGAGAAGATTTCTGCTGTAAAAAATAATCAGGTACCTAATGAGTATATGATTTCATCTCGACGCAATGGACTGAACATGCTGCAAGATGGTAAATACGAGGAAAAACACTAATTAATTGAATTTCTAAAAATACAAGTGTAAAGAAACTAAGCAGAGAAAAAGCGTGTGAAAATGAATACTGTCATTGTGTTGCTGCTGGCCTTTCTGCTCATTTTGAGCTTCTGCAGTGCTGTACGGACAACTCCTCTGAAGTGCACTTTACATACATCTCGTAATTTGCTGCAGTGTTCTTCGTCACTGTTGCTGAAGTGGCTTTCATTGCAATAATATTATAGCCATTACCTAAATGTTGATTGTAAGAAGGGCCAAGGTTGTGTAATCTAATCTCTTTTGTCTCTCTTGCTTGATTATTACTCATTACTTGAACACTCTTTACTGTGGTTCAATGGCTGTTAATGTGATATTGCTGTATCTTTTAATTTGAGCTGCCAAATAATGATGTGGGTATTTTTCAAAATGAAGTCATAATATAGACAGCAAGGTAATCTCTTAATTTCCATTGTGACTTCTCGTTTTGTTTGACTTGCTATGACAGCAGCACTATAAGCAAAACAGTGAACCAAACTGTAAACAAAACATTGCTATGTTTGCTTCAGGTGGTGCAAGGTTGGTGATTTTTATTCAAGGGAGGTTCCACTTCACATTTGTCTAAACTGATTAATATAATAATGCAAACTGTTTTTCCAGTGAATGCCTTATTACACTTTTGTCCCGTTTAGTCAGATTTAATTGTTTGTTTTCCTCATTTAAAAGTGATTTCCTTATTGTGGTATGCAGGATAGATTTCTTACAATCTTGAACTTCATGTTATATTATATAACATTTGGACTTGTTTTAGCAGAAAACAAAGGACAGGTGTAACTAATTAAAATTGATGATGGCTCCATTCAGTTCATCTGTCACTAAGCCATATCACTGAGCCAGCATGCACAATAGCAAGGCCCTGGTACTGGTAAAACTGAAGAAATACATTTAAAAAAGACAGAGAGACAGAGACACAGGATGAGTATTCGCAGACTGCTGCAAGTGTGACCTTAAATGTTCTTTGCCACCTTTGTGCACTTCTGGTAAACTTTTCTACAAGTAAAAAGCACAAAACTCAGAATGACTATTCTTTGATCTGATGCAAAGGTACAAGTCAGTAAGTCGCTTGGGATTATAGCCTCTACAGAGCTACAAGGAATAAGTAAAAAGGGTGAAGTGTGTAGGAGATTGTCAGTCAAGCACAGTCCTATAAAGAAGTCTAATGAGCTAAAATAAGTGAAAGTACCTGTGTGGGTGCACCACAGGTGTGGGCATTTATAGTTTTTCTCAGTTGCTTTGGCACAATTATCGAATGAATATCGTGATTCTCAGCACACTGTGTATAATCCTCAAATCCACATTTCATTTTCTCACAACAGTGTGGGCATTTCTTGTTGCTTGCTTCAGTGATGCATTGACTTTGCCTTGGTGACCAAAGTGGATTACACTGCTTTTGTAATGGTCTGCATTACTCTCAAGCACATTTATCAACATACTGTAATCCGGGGGTCAGCAATTATGTTCAGCCGTGGGCCCTTTGTTTCAACATTATTCATTAGGGGACCAGTGCAGTGGAAACAAATGTCTTAAATGTGTATTGTTTATTTTATTCATCATTTATTTATTTCAGTTCATTTAAAAGTAAAATGTATTCGTAAAACAATTTGTTTTATAATTGAATCTGAGGGCAGATGACATCCTTATATGTATATTGTTTTATTGTTTGTTATCTAGGGTACCTTTATGAAAAAAAGTTTCAATGGTTTTTAAGACTATTTTGCAAGTTACTGAACAGTACTCAAGCTTCAAAAAACTTTATTGTTTATCACATAATGATAGAAATTTATCTTAGGTTAGGGGCTCACAAACAGCATAAAAACATACACCCATGAAAGACTCACATTAAATTACATTAAAACACAAACAATTCCATAAATAAATAAGAGCAGGTGTGCGGTGCTGCATTAAAAAGTAGTGACAGTCTATTTGGCCTTGTTTAAAATGGATATTGCAGTGGGAAACCAAAGTAACAGCACAACCTAACTAATTTCACAGCTGAAGGCAAACAGTTGATGTTGTGTAGAAGCGTTAATGTTGCATTTCCGATAACTAGCAGGATGTGCACCGTTAAAAAAAAAGGCACCAAAACAGCACACCAGAGCCGACATCACGCTAGCTTGCGGCACGACAGAAGTTAGTGCTGCCAGTTAGCAGGCGAGCTAACCGCTAAACGGTGGCATTGACAGAACACTGACAATGAAAAACCAGTGAATAGAAAGCTGAAGATGGTGTTTGTATAAGTATATTCAGTTGGATGTAGAGGATATTTGACTTTATTATATTTGACTGTATGTAAGTCTCAATGAGAAATGACAAACACAATTTTCGTGTCGTCTGTCATACTGACACAGTTCCTTCGACATTTGACTCAAGCA